>CAWUFW010007044.1:600000-1062819 GCA_963921515.1 Calotriton arnoldi | reverse complement strand
TCGATTCCGATTCGGGGAGGAAAAAGCACCGACCGACTCGGAGCCGGAATTTATTCCGACCGACACGTACCTGTGGCGCCCGACACGCCAAGTACGATGCAAGGCGTGCAAAATCCGACCAACACGTACCGAACCCAAGCCGAACGACCGAGCCGCACGGAAAACAACAATCCGGCCGGAAAAACACGCGAATCGAACCGACCGACACGCACCCGGAACAAATCCAACCGAAACGTACACGCGAACTCCAAACCGCAAAGTACGATGCAAGGCGCGAAAACCACGACCGAGTCGAACGGAGGACAAGCCGTACGACCGACACGCATACAAAACCGAGCCGAAGTAACACAAAACACCGCGACCGACGCGTACGCAGCATAGAAAACTACACAAACACAGCGTGAATGAAACGGAGAAGACCGTACGAGACAAATGCAGGGTCCGACTCGGTCACAAGAACGTTTCCAACATGCACAAAAAGTACTAAGGAAAAATACACAAAAAAGGCCAAACAAGCAATTACAAAGCCAATAAATACTGGGGGGTGGGGACAGAGAACAAAGACACACCCACAACTCCACCCATATAAAGGACACAAATCCCAACCATGATCCTTTGCAAATGCCATTCTACTGCCAGCACTCAACAGACAGCAACCACACACCCACAGCTCATCCCTCACACAAGCCACACACCATCAGCACACCAACAAATAGCTACTTCACATACACCCAGCAAAACACACACTCACACACCCTCACCTGCACACCAACACACACATCACTCACCATCACCACCCATCACCATGCCCCCCAAGAAGAATCACAAGTTCCTAGATTGTGAATTGGAAGTCCTGGTAGACGAGATCCTCAGGGTAGAGCCACAGCTGTTTGGCACACTGGTCCAACAGACCCCCATCTCCCAGAAAACCAAGATGTGGGAGAAGATCATCAACAGGGTGAACGCACAATCACCATGTCTGCGCACAAAGACTAACATCCAGAACAGGTGGTATGATGTGCGCAGGAGGGTCCGGGAGCTGCTCAAGAAGGACTACCTCCTGAGCCAATACACCGGCAGTGGCCCTCCTGCCAAGCCAGTATACCTCAGGCCCTGGGAGGAGAAGGTGCGGGCCATCCTTCCGCCAGTGAGCGTCTATGGACTAGAGAACATCCCAGAGCTGGTGAGTACACAACAAATGTACACAATATTCTGCCACAATACACACACACATCACTGTCAAGGGGAGAGTCAAACCATACACTCATAGCAATTACACAGCAACCAGAACAGAATCATCCCAAAATGTGTATGTCAGTCAGATAAACACAACACATGCCATCTCAAAGTTACATTTAACCGTGTCATCACATGTACAAACACAACTACAACTACAGCTAGGCAGTGGCACAAATAGAACTAACAAACACATCCAGACATGTAGCCACCACTACAACACCAACACACAGTGAAGACTACTGAAAGGAAGGAATTCTGTGTATACTGGGCAAGTCAGTGTAGCCAATAGCATCATGGGAGTCGTAGTCACACATATTGCTCACCCCCACAACTGTCCCATCAACACCACCATGAACCATGCGCACATCACAGGGAGTGGAAAAGGACTCACAAGATGGCTGACACTGGCTACTGCTGTGGGGAGCACAAGGCCCTGCTGGCAACTGTGCAACAACCAACAGCAGCGCACCACTGACTGACATCCTGAGAGACAACTTCCACTCCCTGCAATGGAAGCACGTTCCATGGTGGGATATCTGGCTGGCTGGGTGGGAAGGAGGACTTGCAGCACTGACCATAGTCACAAGCACCTCCCCTCACACACCCCCTCAACACAAACTCCACAGAACCCACCTGGGAGAATGCAATGCCTCACATCCTAACTCAAGATCCCCCAAAGAACCTCCACCCTGGGTAATGTTGTGTGAAGCACAGGGACACTCTTTGGACTTTTAGCCAAACAACTGCCAGGACAACACTCCCAGCCATCCTGTCAGCACAGGCAGCCCACCCCACAGGGAAGCAGAGTCAAAAGGAAGGAAGCATGGGCATGCTGGGAAGGGGGTGGAGGCAATAGCATGATGGGAGTAGTAGGCACAGATATCTCTCAGCCCCACAACTGGCCCATCAACACCACCCTGAACCATGCTCACATCACAGGGAGTGGATAAGGACTCACAAGATGGCTGACACTGGCTACTGCTGTGGGGAGCACAAGGCCCTGCTGGCAACTGTGCACCAACAAACAGCACAACACCACTGACTGACATCCTGAAAGCCAACTTGCACTCTCTGCAATGCAAGCACGTTCCATGGTGGGATATCTGGCTGGGTGGGAAGGAGGACTTGCAGCACTGACCATAGTCACAAGCACCTCCCCTCACACACCCCCTCAACACATACTCCACAGAACCCATCTGGGAGAATGCAATGCCTCACATCCTAACTCAAGATCCCACAAAGAACCACCACCCTGGGTTATGTTGTGTGAAGCACAGGGACACTCTTTGGACTTTTAGCCAAACAACTGCCAGGACAACACTCCCAGCCATCCTGTCAGCACAGGCAGCCCACCCCACAGGGAAGCAGAGTCAAAGGAAGGAAGCATGGGCATGCTGGGAAGGGGGTGGAGGCAACAGCATGATGGGAGTAGTAGGCACAGATATCGCTCAGCCTCACAACTGGCCCATCAACACCACCTTGAACCATGTTCATATCACAGGGAGTGGATAAGGACTCACAAGATGGCTGACACTGGCTACTGCTGTGGGGAGCACAAGGCCCTGCTGGCAACTGTGCAACAACCAACAGCAGGACACCACTGACTGACATCCTGAAAGACAACTTCCACTCCCTGCAATGCAAGCACAGTCCATGGTGGGATAACTGACTGGCTGGGTGGGAAGGAGGGCCGGCTGTCAACCAAATACAACCAATGCAGACCATGTTCACACCCCAACAAATACATAGAAATGCCCAAATAATGCAGGACAATGTGCTACACCAATATCAACCCCTGACTGTGACGACTTAGGACAATGCAATGTACAGGCCCGCACCCAGAGGCACAGTCACAACTGTCAGGTGTGTCAACCATTGATGCCTGCAGAAACATAACATACATTGTGTGTGTCTCCCAAAAACAGGTGATGCTGGGGACACAGCAGCAGACGCTGAGGAGTCCCAGTCCCAGGCTCAAGAGGATGCGGAGCTCACTGGTGTCGTACAGCCTCTGCCCTCCTCGGACGAAGAAGACCAACCTGGCACATCCGGTGCAAGTCAACATGCAGCACCAGCAGGACCACCAGCTGCAGCACCAGCAGGACCACCAGCTGCACCCCCTGCACCCACCCCTCCAACGACTGTCACCACAAATACCATCCCTGCCGACATGGACAGAACAAGGAGCACCACCAGCACAGGGACCCTGGACCAACGTGGGGCCATGGACACCACCACCACCACCAACCCCCAAGGGGGACCAGGGTCATCTGTGCGTGCCACTGCACGCACTGCACATGTCGGCAGGGGTGGTGGGAGGGGTGGGAGACAGAGGTCGCTGCTTGCAGAGGTTGCTGGTGTGCATGATGACCCACAACTGGTACGCATAGCCGATGCGTACCAGTCCAGCACCGGAGATCTCAGCCAGGTAGTGGGGCTCCTCAGAGACATGAAACAGCAGCAGGCTGCCCATCATGCCCGCTTGGACTCACACATGTCCCGCGTGGAGTCCAAGTGGGACGCACTGCAAGAGATGACGGCGGTGCACAGGGACATTTTACAATGCCTCCGCCAGATGAACAACAACCAGTCTACACCTCCCTGTGTGCCAACAACATCTGGTGCTGAACAAACTGCAACTGCCACAGGGAGGGAGGATGACTCTGGCGGAGAGTCCCCTGCACCGCAGCAGCCTGTACTTGAGGGCCCCCCCAAAGAAGAGAGGTCGTCCGAGGAGGGGCAAGTGAGAGGCCGATGGCCAATTGCAACTCCCAGGAAGCCTGAACCTGTTCTGGATGTTCACCTTTGTGCACAAACTGTTCACCCTGTTGACGGCAACACAACTCCCACACATTACATGGGGAGTACAAGTTGGACCAATGTCTCAGACAACTGTGGCCCCGATACTGGGGATTTTGTCTACCGGGACTTTCAATTCACCTAGGAACTTCTGATTGCAAGATGTATGTACAGCACTAACCATCCTATGCACTATTCACACAAATGTATCACAATAAACACACTAATACACCATACTTGCCTCTGTTGTGATTCCAACGTGGGTGCTGTCATGGGGATGATGAACTGCAAAATTACACTGTGTATGCGAACTGCAACAGCAAGTACAACACAGGCATGTGAGTAAAGGCAATGTGACACATATGAGGGAGACACACCACCAGGGCTACACAACACATACACACCTAGGCCATCTGACTCATTGCCTACACTGATGTTGCCAGGGAAGACGGTGCAATGCACAGACACCACACCTATTCCCAGTTGTAGTCAAGTAGCCCACAGGTGCAGTAAGCAAATGGCAGTCAAATGTGTGACCACAGACAACGCACATCACAAAGTGAAGCACAGGTTTATTACACAGTTGCAACATGTCGTAACCACTACAGATGCAAGGTAATCCCACCTGGCAGCGGGCACACAGTCAACAACTGTAGAAGGAAGGAAGTCCATGGGTGTTGCGCACATCACCTGTAGGGACACAACAGCTACCACCCTGGAAGTACAATCACGTCGTCGGTGGACACAGTTGACCAAACGAATCTGAAAGTACCCTGTGAAGGACAGAAATGACACACAGTCAAAAGCAATGGAGAACAGGACAGAACAGCTAAACTCATGCACAATACATGTTACAAGATACCCACCCAGAACCAAGTTAGCATGTCAACACTGTTGGGGAGTACAGACCACCTGTAAGCACACATCGCTACACACATCCAGTCAAGTAGCCCATGGACACACTCCAACAGCACCAGAGCACCACCTACACATATCATGCCAACTCACATCATTGACATGACACCTCAGGATACTCACATTCAGCTAAAGAAGTTGGTGATGAGCTGTGTGCGGACATCATCCTCATCATCATCATCATCATCATCACTGGCATCGTGGTCCAGGCCAGGATCCTCCACAGGTGGCGGATGTTGGTCATTGTCATCCTGGATGAGAGGCAACTCCTTCTGCACTGCCAGGTTGTGGAGCATGCAGCAGACGATGATAATCTTGCACACTTTCGCTGGGGCATATGGGAGGGACCCTCCTGTCTTGTCCAGGCAGCGGAAGCGGCTCTTCAGGAGACCAAATGTCCGCTCAATCACTCTCCTGGTCCGACCATGTGCCTCATTGTAGCGCATCTGGGCTGGTGTCACAGGGTTCCTGAGGGGTGTCAGCAACCACGGCATGTTGGGGTATCCCGAGTCACCTACGGACAGACAAGTGCACATTAGCTGACTTGGAAAAGTGGGCGGAATACTACAGATCAGATCACACACAATGGCACAAAGTCAGTACACACCGACAAGCCAGGCACGCTGGTTCTGCATCTGTGCCATCATCCTGGGGATGCGACTACTCCTCATCACAAAGGCATCGTGTGCTGAACCAGGGAAACGGGCACACACGTGTGTGATGGTCATATCTGCAAGACACACCACCAGTGCATTGACCGAGTGGTAGTGCTTGCGGTTACGGTAGGCCTGCTCCTGGGCCTGTGGTGGTACCAAAGCCACATGTGTCCCATCAATGGAGCCAATGACATGCGGCATCCTCCCCAGGGCATAGAAGTCACTCTTCACGTCAGTGAGTCGTTGCAGTCTAGGGAAATAGATGTACCGGTTCAGGAATAGCAACATTGCCTCCAAAACATCGCGGAGCACACGGCTCAACATGGTCTGTGACATCCCACCAGCAGTCGCCACAGTATGTTGGAAGGTACCGGTGGCAAAGAAGTGTAGGGCTGCCATCACCTTCACCTTGGGGGTCAGCGCTGTAGGATACGGCCGGCCAGGCTGCAAATGTGGGGCCAACTGCACTGCCAAATCCTCAATCAGCTGCCTGGTGAAGCGGTACCGTCGGATGCTGTCCCGTTCCACCATCGTTGCCAGGTCTGGGAATGGTCGATGGACAGCAGGAGCCCTGCAGTGCAGAGGAGAAGAAAGCAAGATTGTCAGTCACCCCACATATGCAGCATTGAACACATTCAATATCACAACATACATCATTATGAGGCACAACTACATGAAGTGTGCAGTTCCGTAAGGACATGTATGGTACATACATGGCCAACATCTGTCATCACGGTTCAACAAGTGGCATCAATAAGGCCCAGGTTGGCCCATTGGATATCATGAGGCCGTGTCACAGTTCCCATCTCCTGCTGCCGTGTCACAATCACCCCCACAGTGACATGTGAGGACAGATGTGCCCCAGGCATCACAGCTCAATGACAGGTACATTCCCAGGGACCCTGTATTGCCACATGGACACTGGCATTACATGGAGTATCATGTATACACCACAGCAAAACAACTATGACCCCCACAGGTAGTGGTCCCACTTGCCACTGCAGGACAGACATGGACGTCTGTGACACACACACGCACATCATCAAAGTCCATGCACACACAACGTGGATGTGGAGACTGTCTCCCATTGTGCACATGAAATCAGAGACATTGTAAACACTACATGCACACAGACTGTGGAGGACCATCACTATTGTGCCACTGGGACACCCTGGCTCAAACATACCGTCCCACATGGGACTCACGGGGTATGTGACATGACATACACATACACCACCGTGAAATGTGACCATGGCACATGCACAGATATGAACAGTTGCACATCACAGTGGTCATGTACACGTAACACCCAGGATCCTGTCCCCATGAACACGTGCACAGCCTGGGGGTGGCTGCCCCCAGGTGACACCCACAGGACAACATGTACACCAACATACACACAATAGGAAATGCAGCCTTACATGCCTTATGATACAGTTTGGACAGGGTGTTGTGTTGTAGGTGTGCCCCTCACTCCCTGGGAGCCATCTGTGGCTGGCATATGTTCATCTGAGACAGGCATGGTGACATATGCCAGTCACTTGTACAGGGATGCGTTGAACAGCAATGGACCGATCGGTGCCCCCGGCCGGCCCATTGCATTCAATGTGTGCGGGTACGCGTTGTACCCCTGTACGCGTTGATCAGCAATGGACCGATCGGTGCCCCGGCCGGCCCATTGCATTCAATGTGTGCAGGTACGCGTTGTACCCCTGTACGCGTTGTACCGCAATGGACCGATCGGTGCCCCGGCTGGCACATTGCATTCAATGTGTGCGGTGCACGCGTTGTACCCCTGTGCAGCGTTGATCAGCAATGGACCGATCGGTGCCCCCGGCCAGCCCATTGCATTCAATGTGTGCAGGTACGCGTTGTACCCCTGTACGCGTTGATCAGCAATGGACCGATCGGTGCCCCCGGCCGGCCCATTGCATTCAATGTGTGCGGGTACGCGTTGTACCCCTGTGCAGCGTTGATCAGCAATGGACCGATCGGTGCCCCGGCCGGCCCATTGCATTCAATGTGTGCGGGTACAGCGTTGTACCCCTGTGCGCGTTGATCCGCAATGGACCGATCGGTGCCCCCGGCCGGCCCATTGCATTCAATGTGTGCGGGTACGCGTTGTACCCCTGTACGCGTTGTATCAGCAATGGACCGATCGGTGCCCCGGCCGGCCCATTGCATTCAATGTGTGCAGGTACGCGTTGTACCCCTGTACGCGTTGTACCGCAATGGACCGATCGGTGCCCCCGGCCGGCCCATTGCATTCAATGTGTGCGGGTGCGCGTTGTACCCCTGTACGCGTTGTACCGCAATGGACCGATCGGTGCCCCGGCCGGCCCATTGCATTCAATGTGTGCGGGTACGCGTTGTACCCCTGTACGCGTTGATCAGCAATGGACCGATCGGTGCCCCCGGCCGGCCCATTGCATTCAATGTGTGCGGCTATGCGTTGTACCCCTGTACGCGTTGATCAGCAATGGACCGATCAGTGCGCACGATTGACAATGGCCTAGCCTGGCAACGGACGCGTTTTCGAAATTCGAACGAGTCGGTTGCTGGAAATTCAGTTGGTCACCCACAACAATGTTGCAAAATCATGTATGTCATGAAGTTGAAGATTTGAAGGATGCTGTGGGCGTGTATTGGTGCTGCTATTCCATGGATTGGCCAGATTCAGAAGATGCAAACAACTTGGACCTATCACTTTGGACACATGGGACAGTATCTGCCTCTCCAGCACATATATATTGCTGGCTGTTCCCCTGAGAGCTCACTTGCCTGCACTACATGCTCCAGGACGACATCTGCCACTGCACTGCTGCTGTCTCTGCCCCCTCTGGACCCTGCAATGGCACGTACTGTGGAGAGAGCCCCAGCCTTCAGCCTTGAGGAGAACCAGGCCCTGCTGGACAGCCTACTTCCACAGTACAGCAAGCTGTATGGGACACCAGGGGAGCAGGTGAGTATTCTGTGCACTGCCTTTCTGAATGTGCATTTTGTCTGACTAGCAAGGCTGAAAGTCTGCACGCCACTGGCTAGCAGGCTCACTGAGTAGTTGTCACCCCCCATAGTGTGTAGTGACATGCACTGGACAGGTATGGTGCAGTGACAGTGCATTTGAACAAGGTTTTACTTCCCATGCAATGATACCATGTAGTGACTTCTGGCAAACTGTCCATGGGCAGCGTTGCACTGCCTGTGTACATCATGTGCCCCTGTGATTGAGACATGTATATACAACTGTGTCATGCACGGATATGTTGCATGTGTAGTAATGGCCTTTTCACTTTGTCATCCTCACAGGTTAATGCCCATCGGAAGCAGGAGATCTGGAAGGACATCGTCCGGGCTGTCCGGTCCGTGGGGGTCTACAAGCGCCGGATCCGCAACTGCCAGAAGAGGTGGCAGGACCTTCGGGGCTGGACCCGGAGGATTGCAATGGGTCCAGCTGAAGCTGTCGCCTCCTCGCAGGAGGGGCAGAACACGGACCCTGACCCCCCACATGCTCCAGATCCTGGCGGTGGTGTTTCCAAACCTGGATGGGCAGCTGAAGGCCAGACAGCAGCAAGGAGGGGGTGAGTCAAAGACTGCACTGTGAACTCTGTATTACATGCTATGTGCCCTCCTCTGGCCTGGTTCAACTGCCACAGTACAGCAGTCATGTTGTCCAGGAGCCATGTCCCTCTATTGTGCACTGCCCACTCCTCATCTGATACCCAGGTGTGGCCCTTACATTCAGGGAATTGTGTCACTTGGGACTGTGTCCTTGCAGTTTGCTTCACTCAAGGTGGGGGACAGCATCTGTTTCCCTAACTCTGTTGTGGGCATCATGGGTGGGTCCATTGTTCACACAACGCCTGTGTTCGGACATGTAATCTGCGTGTTGCTTTGATATGCGGTCCACTTGCTGAGCTGAGCCACCACATGTGCCTGGGGTATGTGGCACACGCCCATGCAGCGGGTGGGAACAATGTTTGAGCCCCAGGAGTGTGCAGATTACGTGTGTCACACATACATAGCCAGCTATCCACTGTCCAGGGCTCATCCCTCATTCATGTGGGGCAGGACAGTCATGCCTACTCCAGGCCATGCAATGCACTCTGTACTCCCACTCCCGTGTATCAGCTGACACATTGTGCGCAGTGATTTGACCCCTCAGGTGTCTGCCTCTGTGTCAGTGTGCTGTGGATTTGTTGCCAGGACTGCTGGGGTGTTTCTCGGTAGGGGCTCAGCATGCCACTGGAGATGTGACCATAGGAGACGATACTTGTGTATCACATAGGTGTTTGATCAGCTGGCCGTGCAGACTGGGGTATGCGAATGTGAAGTTCAGGCAGCTGTTTCCCATTCACAGCAGATTGTGAGGGGCTCAGGTTCAGAGGGTAGTGTCACAGGTCTCCCATATGTCCAATCGGTATGACCTGGACAGATGAGGGTTAAGATGATGTGTTGTGTGGGGGATGTACATGTGCACTTGTGCAGCTCCAGGACTTGCATTCCCCATGACCTACTATTGTGACACAGTGCAGAGTGTTGTTGTCTGGCTGCCAAGTCATACATCACTGAGACAGTGATGTATGACTTAGCAGTCATGCCTCCGCCATGGCATGTCTCTACTTATTGGTGATCCTGCAGGGGAGTGACATGTGCTACATGCACACCATTGTGGCGATGGCTATCAGGACATGGGTGCATTATGGTGTCTGTCGCTGGTATGCATCACATGCATTTCCTATTTGACTCTGGGCATCCCTTTCATCCGGAAACCTGTACTGACTCAGTGGCAAGAGTTGTGATGTCTGCATGTCCACATGCTACACCGTGTCCTCTGCACTGTCCAACTACTGTGTAGTTGGTGCATGTGTCCACACTGGGGTGTTGCTATCCAACAGACACCAGACAGATGGGTGCAAGGCCATGTGGGATGTGAGTGCCATGGTTGGCATCAGACTGACAATTGGCTTCTCCTGTTCAGTTAGGGCACTTTTAGCAATGTACAACTAATGATGCCAGGGCTTGCTCTGTAATGTGCTGTGCTCACAGTGGTGTGTGCGTTTGGTGCAGGTGACTGATGTCTGTCTGTTTCCCCATTGTTTGCAGATACATCCACGGCCATGGAAGGGGACAGCTCCACGGACCAGGAGGAGCCGGAGAGCCAGACTGGGTCAGCAGCCGAGGAGTGGTCGGAGGGACCCAGTGGCACGGAGGGCGAGGGGAGCCACACCGAGGAGTCCTCAGCACCATCCACCTCAGCTGAGGACCAGAGCAACTCGGAGGATGACTCCCTTATGGAGGCGGGTGTCAGCAGCCACCACACCCCAGCTAGTGTTGCTGTCCCCGCCACCACCAGCACCACCACTGCCCTCCCATCGGCTCCCATTCCCCAGGTCCGTGGAGGCTCCCATGTTCGGGAGCGTGTCTCCTTTGGGCCAGGCACCGCACCCCCTGCCCCTGTGTCCCCTGCTGCCCTGAGTGAGGAGTCTGTGTACCTCCTTCGCCAGCTCCATGTAGGGCAGACAGCCATGCTGAGTGTCCTCCATGCGCACACCGCTCTGTTGACTCAGCTGGTGTCGTTCATGGAGGGCATCTCATCGGGCATGTCTGACCTACAGAGGGGCAATAGGTCCATGGACTCCTCCCTGACGGCAGCAGTGTCCCTCCTCAGACAGTCCCTCACCCCTCCTGCCTCTGCTCCATCCACACTCCCCAGCACCTTACCCGTCCCAAGCACACACACACCGGCACAGGCACACACCAGCACACACACATCCAGCACACAGACACACACGCCACAAACAAAACGCACACGCACGCACAGTCAGGGGACTGAAACCAGACTCACAGGGGATGGGGCCCTGGAACACACACACGCATCCACGAGCACTGCGCAGTCCTCAGTTGCCTCTCCCTCCAAAGCACCCTCCCTTGCCTCCTTGCCTCACCTGCAACCCCAAAGACCCAGCGGCTCTTCCTCAGTGACCTCGGCCTCTTCCCCTCCGATCCAGCTGATACAGCATTCAGGGGAAGAGGAAACCCACCCACACGGAGCAGAGTGCCCCTCGCCCCCGGACACCCTCCCCCAGGTGCAGACAGACTGAGGCCCCCACCCGCAAGTCCCCCGGAGTCGTAAGAGCAAGACCCCGCCGCCGCCCTGCAGCTCAGGCACCAGGTCTCCTTCCTCCATCCCTCAGGCCCCCACTCCACAGGTGCCCCCACCACACCCTGCCCCAGGTTCCCCCACCCACAGATATACCATCCCCAAGAGGATCCGGCCTTCTCCCCTGCCACTTGCTCTCCCGGCACCACACCCCCGCTGCGCTTGTCTGTGCCACTGATGTGGTGAGGGTGTCCTCCCCCTCTGTCCAGCCCACCTTGCCTGTTCCCCATTCTCCTCCCCTGGTGGTAGGCATTGCAGTGGAGTCCACTACCACCCTGTCTGACTTGGGCACTGCAGTGGCGGACCTGTCCACTCCATCTGCAGGGTCCACTGCAGTCGTGCCGGCACCCACAACATCTGAGTCATGCCCCCCAGTTGTGCCGGCACACACCATGTCAGACACCTCCACTGCAGTTGTCAGTGGCTCTCCAGCACCCACCACCCCTTCCCTGCTTCCTCCTGGTGAGCCCTGATCCTGTCCCTGCGGTGCCTGGCCTGCCCCCCGGTTGCCCCTCCTAGTGGATTGTCCCTGGTTTTGTGCAGGCATGCGTAGGGTGACATCTGCCACTGTCACCCTGTTTGGACTTTGACAATGGACTGGCCATTGGCCTTTGTGTTTTTCTGGACTTTCAGTTTTCATTACACACATATGCTGAATAAAGCAACTTTCTGTTCTCTAGTGCTTATGCTTCTGATGTACATGTTGTTGATGATGCTAACCATGCCCTTGCTGCAGTGATGGTGATATTTGGTCTCATGATAATGAAGTGTTACTGTGCAGGAACCCATGTGGTCCAGGGGGAATGTGTCCTATCCTGTGGTGTATCCATGTCATCCATAGCAGCATCTGAGGGTGTCATGTGTTCAGTATTTGGCAATGGGATTTCCTACTTACATTAGCAATTTCACATCTGTGGCTTCCACCCCTGCACATCTGTTGTGCCTGCCATTGTTCAATTCGTCTACTTCCCTGACCGTGTGGCCATCTCCACTGGACATGCAGGTTTGGGCATCAATGGGGAAGGACTCATCTGTGTTGTCAGTGCAACATTGCTATACAAGTGTGTTGGTTCTGTGATGATGATTTCGTTGGCACTTCCATGACCAGGCTGATGTGACGGGAGCCTTCATTTGGTGCTAATTGTTGATTGTGTGACCAAGTGCTCAGCTGACATGATGGGGCCCTACTGAGGCAACATATGGCACAGCTTTCCTCACACAGGAGTGGAGTCCCCTCATGGCAGTGTGTACTCCTGTGAAATTGCCTGCGCCCAAGGTGTGTGTTGTATGAGCATGTCTGTGTGTTCACTTCCGTTTAGCTGTGCATGCTGTGATCCCTAGTGTTGTACCTGTTTGTGATGCTTGCTGAGTTGACCTATGTTCCCCCAAAGTCTTCTCCCTGGGTTCTCTGTGATGTGGGTGCATGGCACATTACTGGTCATCAGGGTGTCACCCATAGGTGTGTTTGCTGTCAGGGCTGAGTTTGTGTGCAGACGCAGATGGGTCACAGTCAGGTTTCCCCTTGGCACTTGTTGTTTGCCCCTGTCATGTGATTTCCAGTTTGTGTTATCTTTCAGTGATTGTGACACGTTGTGTGTGTGACTGCTGGCACTCCTCAGGGTCCGGGCTGCAATGTTGGTTGTTGTCTATGTGTGTTCTTTGTGGGTGACCTTGGCTTCTTCATTGGTGTGTGACTGTGGCTGGGATCCCATTGGTTGGTGTGGTATTGCCGTCATGTCCATGTACAGCGTAGTGTGCAGTGTGTCAGACATTCAGGAGTCTTGTTGAGTGGCCATGTGTGATGTGTTTCTGCACCTTGGTTCCCACCCACCACCCTGGAATAGTCATGGGTGCATGCAATGTCACCAGTGCATGTGTGCTTCACTGCTGCACATTGTTGGAGGTCGAGGGGTGTGGTGTTGAGTGTGTGCAGATGAGAGTTGTTGCCCGGCTAGGCCCCTGCCTCCATGTTGGCCTTGGCTTACTGGCCGTGCTGATTGATTTGTGCTTGTGTAGGTGTGATGGTAGTTTGTTGCTCAGGACACATGACTGTGGTTCACAGTGTGAACGACATTTAGCTTTGTCATCACAGTGGGATTGTAATGCAGCCCAGGGTCACCACATTGTGGGGGCCCTGGAGGTAGTGCTGTGGTGTGTCTGTGTCTTGCTGTGTCAGTTGCTGTTCCTACGTGCCTGTGTGACATGTGTGATTTGTGCTCCCTCTCATCTGACAATGCCTGCTTGCCCACATAGGGGATTTGGATCCATGAGTTACCTTTGTGTGGCACTGTATGCACATCTGTATGATTGGTATTCAGGTCTCCTCATGTGTTGTGTGGTTGCCTGAGGACACTGGCACCCCCCCCCTCACCTGTTGTGTATGATGTGCAGTGTGGGTCTGCCTGTTTGTGTTTGTGCATCTGCACCACTGCATTGGCATATCTTGGGTGTGCCATTGGCTGTATGTAGTTTGGTGGGTTTCCCCTGCTGTCCCTGGGACTCCTAGGTCATCGGTCAGCACAATGATCATGGTTTGTGTGTCCCATTGCTGCCATGGTATGGTATCTGTTCACCTCACATCTACAGTCTCCACAGGGTATCTGCATTTGTGTGCCCATTGGTGCAAATATGTGGGTCTGCATTCTGATGGTCACTTCTGTCATTGTGTCATTGATGAATGTTGACAGTGTCAGCCCCCATGGGTGTTGTTTGTCTGCACATGGCCAAAGGTATGTCTTATTTGCACTGCAGTATTTGCCTCCCCCAATTTATGTTGCAATGGGACACATGCACTACTTTGCCACTGATGTGTTTTATGTTCTGTGACCAGGAATCATCCATGCAGTTGCAACTCTTTCTTTGTCAACACTTACATTTTGGTCACTGTGATGATGGGGGTTTGGACCCCATTGCCACAATGTTCAAAATGTGCTTCAGCTATGGACCCCACACTTACATTTTGGTCACTGTGATGATGGGGGTTTGGACCCCATTGCCACAATGTTCAAAATGTGCTTCAGCTATGGACCCCACACTTACATTTTGGTCACTGTGATGATGGGGGTTTGGACCCCATTGCCACAATGTTCAAAATGTGCTTCAGCTATGGACCCCACACTTACATTTTGGTCACTGTGATGATGGGGGTTTGGACCCCATTGCCACAATGTTCAAAATGTGCTTCAGCTATGGACCCCACACTTACATTTTGGTCACTGTGATGATGGGGGTTTGGACCCCATTGCCACAATGTTCAAAATGTGCTTCAACTATGGACCCCACACTTACATTTTGGTCACTGTGATGATGGGGGTTTGGACCCCATTGCCACAATGTTCAAAATGTGCTTCAGCTATGGACCCCACACTTACATTTTGGTCACTGTGATGATGGGGGTTTGGACCCCATTGCCACACTGTTCAAAATGTGCTTCAGCTATGGACCCCACACTTGCATTTTGGTCACTGTGATGATGGGGGTTTGGACCCCATTGCCACAATGGTCATGGCCTGCTTGCATTGTGGGGGCCACACACATATATGTGTGGCACATGTGATAGGGGGTCACATTGTATGTTCAAAGTCATGTTCAGTGTTGTAGGCATTTGACACAGTCTACACACGCTTGTCATGGTGTTGGGGGGATGTCTTTTTCTTGCATTCCCTAGGTTGTGGTGTGCTGGTTGTGTCATGCATTGTCCATCCTATGAGTGGGGGTGGTGTTGGTGGTAGGCATCCAGCCCCCCATGGGTAGAGGTGGTAGTAGTGACAGGCATCCAGCCCCTCTGGGTAAGGGTGGTAGTAGTGGTAGGCATCTGGCACCCCCCTGGCTAAGGGTGGTAGTAGTGGTAGGCATCCAGCCCCCCTGGGTAAGGGTGGTAGTAGTGGTAGGCATCTGGCACCCCCTGGGTAAGGGTGGTAGTAGTGGTAGGCATCCAGCCCCCTGGGTAAGGGTGGTAGTGGTGGTAGGCATCTGGCACCCCCCTGGGTAAGGGTGGTAGTAGTGGTAGGCATCCAGCCCCCCCTGGGTATGGGTGGTAGTAGTGGTAGGCATCTGGCACCCCCTGGGTAAGGGTGGTAGTAGTGGTAGGCATCCAGCCCCCCTGGGTAAGGGTGGTAGTGGTGGTGGGCATCTGGCACCCCCCTGGCTAAGGGTGGTAGTAGTGGTAGGCATCCAGCCCCCCTGGCTTAGGGTGGTAGTAGTGGTAGGCATCTGGCACCCCCATGGCTAAGGGTGGTAGTAGTGGTAGGCATCCAGCCACCCTGGGTAAGGGTGGTAGTAGTGGTAGGCATCTGGTACCCCCTGGGTAAGGGTGGTAGTAGTGGTAGGCATCTGGCACCCCCTGGGTAAGGGTGGTAGTAGTGGTAGGCATCTGGCACCCCCTGGGTAAGGGTGGTAGTAGTGGTAGGCATCCAGCTCCCCTGGGTAAGGGTGGTTGTGGTGATAGGCATCTGGCACCCCCCTGGCTAAGGGTGGTAGTAGTGGTAGGCATCCAGCCCCCCCTGGGTAAGGGTGGTAGTGGTGGTAGGCATCCAGCCCCCCTGGGTAAGGGTGGTAGTAGTGGTAGGCATCTGGCACCCCCTGGGTAAGGGTGGTAGTAGTGGCAGGCATCCAGCCCCCCTGGCTTAGGTTGGTAGTAGTGGTAGGCATCTGGCACCCCCATGGCTAAGGGTGGTAGTAGTGGTAGGCATCCAGCCCCCCCTGGCTAAGGGTGGTAGTAGTGGTAGGCATCCAGCCCCCCCTGGGTAAGGGTGGTAGTAGTGGTAGGCATCCAGCCCCCCCTGGGTAAGGGTGGTAGTAGTGGTAGGCATCTGGCACCCCCATGGCTAAGGGTGGTAGTAGTGGTAGGCATCCAGCCCCCCCTGGGTAAGGGTGGTAGTGGTGGTGGGCATCTGGCACCCCCATGGCTAAGGGTGGTAGTAGTGGTAGGCATCCAGCCCCCCCTGGGTAGGGGTGGTAGTGGTGGTGCGCATCCAGGCCCCTGTGTGCATATGTGGCATTGGTGATGGGCATCCCGCCCCTATGGTGCTGCTGTTGCTGGTGTAAGTAAATTCTGCATCCCTCTGTGTGTGTGTGATGTGTCGTGTACGTGTTGTATGTGTTTTGTGATTGGTGTCTGACTTACCTTCTGCGCCGTACGCGTCCGTGCCTGTTCCGGTAGTAAATGTAGAATATTGGTATGATCGGGACGAAGGGATTCATGGTTGGTTCGTGTCGTTCGTCTTTCTCGTTGCTTCGCGTCGTCCTCGTCGCTTCGCGTCGTCCTCGTCGCTGGCGTGTTCGCCTCGTAGCCGTGGATCGTGTTGTGGCGCGAATCGGAGCTTATGTGCGCCTCTCCCGGATGCTTTGACGTGCCGTGCGTAGCGACGGGTTCGGCGCGTACGGAAAGCGCATCGTACTTGTTCGGCCGGACGGAGCTGCATTTTCCCTTCCGTGCGACTCGATTCTGCGTTTCCGGATTCGCCTCGGTCGGAGGACAGGACCTGGATTGGGTGAGTACGACTCGGCCGGATTCTGTGCTGTTGTGCGCATCGTACTTACTCGTTCGGTATGCTGTACGGTTCGGTCGGGAAACAGGCATTCGCATGGCTTTTTTCCCGACCGAATGGTATTGGGTGCGCCTCCGACCGAGATCGGAATCGGCCCCTGGGTGTTAAACATGAGTCTGTAGCATTCATCTCCTCCATATTGCCTGTTTCAGCTTGGTACTGCCCTCTGCATCATGCCCTGGTAGAACACCTTCCACTGTCCCCCGAAACACTCCGCGACATTCAGCTTCGACATCTACAAAGACCCGCTCAGCTCTCGTGGCCCTACCTCAGTGCACTGCAAGTCACCGTCCCGTGGCGGTGTGCCTGTGCCGGCCGCAGTGTATCCGGGGCCACTAATTCTGTGCAGCTCAAGTCATGGACCCTTGCTGTTTGAACTTTGAACTTCTGATTGTCTGATCACTGTTGTAGTTGTTGCCAGCACCAACCACTCCCTGAGGGCCGGCTTTCACTCATCCCACACCCATCCAGCACAGGCATCGCTGGACATGTGACCCTGGCAATAAAAGGAGCCGGGCGCACGTGCCCATAGCCAGTTCCACAAACTATCTAAGTGTGTCCGTGTGGTCATTATGTATGCATGAGGGACCTGGGCCCTACCACATGACATTGTGCTGTGTACAGCGGACGCAACCATATCACCTCAGGCAGTGGGGAAGACCTGGGACATTAGCTGTGTCGTACCCCCCTGTAAGTGTAAGCGGAGTGGGCTGGCGTACGACAGTCCAGCGTAGGGGTGTGGATAATCATCCCGGGGCTCTGGGCGTTGCTAAGTGTTGGCCTTGCCAAGGAAGTAACTAATGCGTGTGTCTCTGTTGTAGTGTCGGCGCCACCCGTCCCACAATGGACAATGTTGCGATGTAGCACGCCCCCGGAGTGCGGGCTCGGCCGAAGGGATAAATGAAGGAGCGCAAGCCCGCTCGGGGTCCAGGATCATACATCCCAACTGTTGTGTGTGTGGCTATTACTCCAGCATAGGCCAAAGGTCTACCCTCAACCGCATCGCGAGTTCAGACAGCCATGAACTCTACATCTGTGTCCGCCCTATCCTTACCATAGGCCTACACACACATGGCCGCCCACCTTCAACGCACAACATCACAGTGTTGTTGTCAGGCTTGTGGACATGCGCAGACAGGCATGACAATGGTGTGCCATAGGAGTGCAAGTGATGCAACCGCGCTGCGCACACTAGTAAATAGACTCGGGGGGAGGGAGGGAGGAGCAGAAGTGAGGCTACGTAATACACATTGATGCCGCTCATTTGCTACAAGCAGTACCTGTCAAACAGGAATCACTAAGTCACACATATCACACACCAATGAACTAGTGAGCCTGCCAACACATCATGCAGAACCAACTTTTGACTCATGTCTCTCTGCACTGTCACAGGTGATCAAGGATATGCACTCTGCCCTTGGAAGATGACACCCCTCTGAGCCCCGAACACACAGGCCCAGAGGCAGTACAATGCAGCCCACAATCGCACCAGGGGCATCGTGGAATGCACATTTGGCGTGTTGAAGTCACGTTTCAGGTGCCTGGACATCACAGGTGGAAGGCTCCTTTACAGCCCAGGCATCGTGTGTAAGATGATCGTTGCATGTTGTGTGTTGCACAACATATGTGTACGCACCAATGCCCCATGGCTACAAGTGCCAGATGCACCGGACGATGATGGGGAAGATGTGGCAGGTGGACCACACCCCACTGCAGCAGCAGCAGGAATAGCCCGTAGGAACACCATCATTGACAATTTCTTCACATGAGCACGTCACATTGTCACAGTCCTTAGCATTCATGGGACAGTACAAAATGACCACAGGCACAGCAAGTGCCAATAAATTCATTACAACACACATTCCCTGTGTGCATGTTACTCCTCTGTACAAGCACATCACTCTGACAAGTGTAAGTGCAACATGTAGTGCTAACAATCTCACAAATTGGAAATAGATGGTGGGTGTGTCACCTCTGTACAGAGAGGCTGTTTAGGGTGTCACGTATTCGAAATGCCATTTCTGTGTGTCAAAGATAGTACGGAATCCCACTCATCAGCGTTTCACATGTGTCCCAAATCATTACATATAGGCTGTAATGTGTGACCTACAATTGACAAAAGGGCTTCTTTTGGGGTCAAATATGTACCACATGATGCAGGGATACACCCTGTGACTCAAGTCCCACAACATGAGCTACACGGACGTAAGGGGGAATCACTGCCCCTACATTTGTCCATGCTTTCATACTTGATTAATCATAGACATGACACATCTGTGTGTATTAGAATGTATTATTCACGTTCAGTGGAGTGTTGAAGCTGTCTTAGTACTGGGCCATGCAGACAATACTTTACAATGTTGCCCCGTGGAGGGCCAGTCAGAGTCCTTTAGGGATTGACAAGTTACTCGGAAGGGGAAGAGTCCAGTCCGCAGGCTGATTGCTGTGTCATTGTTGAACATACAAAATATGGCAGTCCATGTCGAGGTACAAGGTTAGTGTCGCAGAGTGTGTCGGGGGACAGTGGAAGGTGTTATTCCAGGGCATGATGCAGAGAGCAGACCCAAGCAGAAACAAGCCATATGGCTGAGATGAATGCTACTGCTTCCTCCTTACCTCTAAGGCAGATTCATCCTCATCTTCGTCCTCTGACGTTTCATGTGCCTCACATGTGGGTGGTGGTGTTTGGTTTGCAGCACTGTGTGACACTGACACATCAGGGGCCGGAGATGTGGATGTAGAAGTAGCAGCAGCATTCATCTGCGCAATGTCTTGTGGCATCACTCCCATGATGAGGATCTGCAGGGCATGGAAGATCCCATCTACAGCTTTCTCGTGTGCAGCAGTGGTAGCCATTCATTGCGCCTGCATCCGTTCCATGTTCTCCAAGACCCTCCTTATGTTTCCCAAATCACGGATGACATCACTGTAGCCACTCTGACTAGACAGTTGTTGTTGTCTCCGAGTCATGACTCCAGCGATGCCAGCCATGGATTGTTGGAGGGCATGGGGTGGACTGTGGGTGTCCGTTAGGGAGTGTAAGTGGTCCCTGATGGGACTTAGACACCCACGTATGGCATCTAGTTTGGCTGCCATGAGGTCGAACCCCACCCGCACCTGTTCAGCCAGCTCCTTCTGGCAGTCTAACACACGGCTTTGGAACGCCATGTGTTCTTCGGTGAGGTGCTGGGAGCCAGACGTGGTGGTGGGCGCTTCCTGCTGTGTGGTCTGTGCAGGGGGTGGGATCACCTCAATGGTGCTTTGCTGCCCTGCTACTGGAGGTGGAGTGCGGAGGTTGTCCATGAACCGTTGGAGTTCGTCGTAGTCGATGTCCTAGGGGTCGTCTCCATCATCACTGACCTGATGTAGGGTCTGCTCTGCAGGAGGTGTTGATTGTCCCTCTGCAAAGTAAAGGGGAGATGCAGTTTCACAGTATGTTCCATGTATATTGACGCATTGGCGGAGTTTACATACAGACTGCATGAGAATGTACATTGTGACTGTTTGTGAGGGGATGCCTATTTGATGCGGGACAGTGGACATTTGTACTACATCAGGGATGTGAGGTTGTACTCGTACATTGTCATCTCACAGTTTCCTGCTATGCCAGATGTGATTGGCCATTTTGTACACACATGCGGCACCAGTTGTGTCCTGTGTTCTGTTGTGAAAGTGTTGCAGTTTGTACCACATGGTTGTCAATGTTGAGGTGCTCTTATTCTTATGTGTGTGTGCTGCATTGTGGGTGAGTCGCCCCTGCAGCTCTGATTTGGCTGCCCCTTATCCCTTTCAGGCGGTGTGCCTTTGACTTCTGTGCTTCTACAGTGCGGAGATGTTGCAGACTTGGGTAAATTGGGCTCTTGGTCAAGTTGTGACTCTTGGGCATGGTTTGTCCGCAGATGTGTTGTTGACGTCAGGGGTTGTTTGTGCACGTAGATGTGCAGAGTGTGACCTGCTCCTTTCCGGATGTGATCCACACTCAGTCACCTCAGTGTCGTGGCGTGCACCATGTCATGATAATTCGACTGCAGCCATGCTAATCGTCATGCAGTGTCACTTACATTGTCAGTGTGGCTCACGGACCCGCAGCTTTGCTGGGTTCAGCACATGTGTATGGGTTTGTTGTGAGATTAGTGATGTGTGGGGAGGGCCCCCTCCGGGCACATTGTCAACGGGGGCCTATTTGCTGTTTCTATGTGTGCTGCAGTATGCCAAGGAGATCAGGGACATGATCCAAAGTCATTGTGGGTGTGCAGTGTGCTCTACTTAATTGTGCATGTGTGCCATTGTGCCCATCTCCCCCCGTTCCCCCAGTCCCTGGTCAGTACTCACCCTGTTGATGTTGTGTCAGGTCATGTTGAGCAGTGTCCGGATCCACTACTCCTGGCACCGTATCCCGACTGATGAATGTGGCCACCATTTTCTCCATGTCATCCAGCTCCTGGTGTGCCGGGGGACCCCCACCTCCAATCTGCGTTGCTGCTTTCATGTTGGCATCGAGTTTCTTCTTGGTTTTGCCCTTCACATCATTCCAGCGCCTCTTGACCTCTTCCATTGTCCTCCTCAACTCTGCAACTGCATTCACATGGTCCAAGATAGTCTGCCATGTTTGCGTCTTTGTTGCCAATGACACATTGGAGCTGACGAACAGTTGTTGGTAGTGTTCTATCACCTCCGTAACGATGATCCTGTTTTCCTGCGGACTGAACTGCGTCTTCCTCTTCCTCTTCTCCTTGGCCTTCCCCGACCCCGAGGTTTCTCGCTGGTCGTCTGTGGGGCTTGTGGGGTTCGCGTTGTCCTCTGCACTCGGTCCGGGTGCATCCATGGTGCTACGCAGTTAATTTTTTTTTGTCTTTTTTTTCCTCTGCTTTGATAGTGCATTTTCCCGCATGACGCGTGGGAATTGCAGGCCTGTCGCTGGTTATCGCTGATTTTTATATCGCGATTTGGGGCATCGCATCTTTTTTCGTGTTTCGCATTTTTTTGGCGGCGCGTTAATTTTAACACGGTCATTTGGCGCGTTATCGTGAGACTATCGCATGGTTGCGTTAAGGAAATTTTGCGATAATTATCACACGTTCTTGAGAATATCCCCTTAGTTTTGACACATTCCCAGATTTACAAGGATCTGTAAACCTGGGAATGCATCAGAACTGTACACCTTCTCAGGGGGAGTGTCACAATTTCTTCTAGTTTTTTCATATTTCTATTATTCTGCAGCACACATCGAAAGAGGAAAAAAGCTCCATGGATAGTTTTTGTTTAGGAAGGTGCACCTTCCTGCACAAAAACAATCCTGCCAACAGTGCAGACACCCTTGCTCAATGGTGCAAGGGTGCCTGTATTGGCTCTAGGCACTAAATTGTGCACTGGGGCAGGCAGAAAGGACAGAAATACAACGTATCTTGTGAATAAGGTGTATTCCTGCAATCCTGCCCTTTCGAATTGGAGTAGGGCAGCGCAGTAAAATTACTTGTGGCCCTGTCGTATGCCAATTCGTTGTAAATGAGGCACTATGGGTTTATATGTGTGAGGCAAGAGGGGACAGCACATGAAAATCAGACTTTCATTATGTTTCTTATTGTGGTATTCCCATTTTCACCATCTGTTCAGGAGCAAAAACCAATCTTTCTTAACTTTGCCTTTGAATGGTCCGCTTTTCAGTTTCTGTAGGCAGGGCAGTGGTACACACCACAGACATCTGGTTTTACAGTTCTTGCAATACGGTTCTTCTTGAACCATTTGTCTCACAGAAAAGCCATATGTTTGTTATATGTGTAAGCAAAATAGGAATGTATGCAATCTATGAGTAGCCCAAAAATCGGGGTCTATGCGAGATTATACTTGTGTGGCCAATGGCATGCTAATTGCTAGGCATAGCTTAATCTTTTCTGGAACTCTGTAAGGGGCTTATTCACAAGCCTATTGGGCTGCAGGTGCGTCACTTTTTTTGTTAGGCACCGGCGGTGCATTTTGCTGCCCCATATTTACAAAGACATGAAAAGCCACCCTCCGTGGCTTTTCCTGTCCTTGTAAATACGGCCCCTTTACATGCAGCACTTTGCGTGAAAGGGGCGTTCCATGGGTGTTGCTGTGTGCTGTGGGTGTGAACCTGACACATTTCCAGATTTACGAGAAATCATAAACCTGTGAATGCGTCTGAATGCTACGCCAAGGAGTAGGGAGGCGCAACAAGGAGAAATGTATTAATTTCTCCTTGTTTATTTCCTCTTTCTATGCGTGCTGCATTCTGCAGCACACATAAAACGAGGAAATCACCTCTGGTGATTGTTTATGTGCAGGAAGGGAGACCTTCCTGCATATAAACAATCATCCCAGTGATGCAGGCATTCTTGCACCATGGTGCAAGGGCGCCTGCATCTGCGCATGGCAGCAAATTGTGCGCCAGCACAAGAGAGCAAAGGGATCTGTCATATCTTTGTAGATATGATGCATCCCTTTGCTTTGGAACTAACTCAGCGGGCGCACGCTGCGTTAATTGTAAATGAGGCTCTAAGGGGCAGATTTACAAGGCCCTTGCGCCACTGCTGCGTCACTTTTCCCATGTTAGAAATGACGCAAAAGTGGCGCAAGGGGCTTGTAAATCTGCCCCTAAATGTTTTGCATAGCTCAAAAGTAAAACGATATGGCTTAGGCACACTGACATCCGAAATATTTTCCGTGAATAAGCATTCTAAATCTGTTTCGAATTTACAGAATAAAAGGTCCATCGACTGATTTCGATATAAATGGCTATGCCGGAATGGCATTAAATATTTTAGAATAAAATGGTGCAGTGCTTTTAATATTAGGGTAGCCGCCTCTAAAGTGCACTTGGAAGGGTATTGTCGTTATTATCTTGTGGCTAAATTGAATTGTACAATGAAAACCAACAACCAAGCGAGTGATGTTTGCTTGTCGCCACAACAGGACGGTTATATGTATCAGCAATTACGCGGTACATGTGTTTTAAAAAACATACTTTGGTTCAGTTTCGCTTCGATCCTTATATTCAGCAGATGACTACGTGCGAGTTAACATGTACCAGACGCTGCCTCGCCGAACAGACTGCTAATGTTTGTTGAGTCCCTTACTGCTATCAAGAAGCACCTATCACCAAGATAAAACATCTGCATTCCACTTTATCAGCCTGCGAATATGAGATGTCAGCGACCAAGACAACACTGATCTTTTGTTCAAGTACAGACCAAACGCACGCTGTGTGGTCTGCAGAAACCTGGGCTTATGCTGCACTTACGCTGTTGCACTCGTTTAATTGGAGCTTTTCTCGAAGTAACAGTCAGGTTGGTTTGTGAATCTGAATGTGACTCACGCTTCCGTAAGAATGTAATCAAAGGCCACTGTTAAATTAACAAATTATTGTGTCTCCTGTTGTTACAGACGTTTTTGGCGAATACAGTTTATCAACAAGCACAAAGACGTAATGCAGTCTAGCTATTTGTACGATATTTTACTAAAAGTATACAAACTGTGAAATCAAAATATGTTTTCCACTTTTTTATGTTACATTTCTAGCTGACAATTCCTATTACAATATAGATAGTCACACAAGGCATCCTTAATTTTCACCTCGCTATTTTTAAATAATCGCGCACTGAATGCTTTCTGATGCTATTTTACCTAATTTGTGAAGTAAATATGCCACAAAAAATGTGGTCATTTAAAATAAGGAATATTCTGACAGGTAAACTAATCTCAATCTATCTTGTCTTGCACACTTGAGGCCTGATTCACAAAGCAAGCTTCAGTGGCGGCTGGTGACATTTGAAAGTGGTGTGGTGTAAAGGTTGGGCATGATTTTTATATAGCAAGTGATGTGAACAAGTTCAGTGGACAAACCTGGGGTCCAGGGGGAGTCTCTAACCAGACTTCAAGAAGCACCCACAGATGCTGGCTGCAACCAGTCAAATAAAAATATGTGCAGACAGGTCTTTAAGTGAGATGAAAAAAGTGGGGTCTCTCTATAAAGGAAACTGTCAAATACATTTCTCTGATTCCCATTGTGAGCCACCTGACCGGTATTTTGGTTTCTCTCTGAGATGTAATTTATCCAGATAAATGACACAACAACTGACATACGCCTAGAATCTGTCAGTGTGATTGGCTGTGTCACTTGGTGCTAGCTGTTTAAGATAAATGAGTAACAAAAATGATTTCTTGTAAATAATTAACATTGGAAATGTTTCAATCTTGAAATAGTTAGTCTGTGAATTAAATAGCATTGAGGCCTGTGGAAGGAATTCTGGCCTTCAATTATTGTGCTTTATGTTCGATATGTATACTCTTTTTCTCTGCATATCTTGTCCATCTGCACATCTTCAACCACCACTCTTTCCTCTACAACATCCTCTTTTCACTCTTCCCTGATGCACTTCCTTGCATCGCTGTCACTTCATCGCCCCCCAACATGCACTGCACTCCCTCAAATGTAAGCACTTTAATTTCTCTTTATTATGCTGCACCTCATGAATGCCCACCAACCTTTAGTGAATAAATCCCCACTTATGGTCTCACATGACAGCTCAGCTGTCACCAGACAATTAAATGAGTATCACCAAAAAAGGGCCTTTGACTCCTCCCACATGTTAGGAACCAGGTGTACATGTTTTGATTGGGCAGATGTTGTGTGCTTCCACAAAAAAAGTGATTGCCCTCCACGCAGCTGTGATAATTTTGTTTATTTATCAAGCTGCCTGAGCTTGAACTTTCAGGGACACACACATGACATTGTAATGTTGTTTAAGTGTCTTAGATAACTAGCTAATTGATGGTTTTTGTCTTTCTCTGGCAGCAGCAAGAAAGCAGCCATGAGTTGTATTCGGGTCCCAGCACCCTTCCCTTCCATTATTAACTTTAGATTTCAGAGTGCAGATTTGTGTTTGAGAGCAGTATGTGATGCCAGGGATACACTAATGTTCATGAATTTTAGCTCTGACTTGACAGTGCAGCCGTTGCCTATGTGATCAACAAAAAATAACTTTCAGAGAACTACTAAGAGAGGGGCGTAGGCTCCATTGACATGTTTGTTTCCCTGAGTACAAGTTTGATTGGGCCAAATTTGTGTTCTTTCACCAAAAAGACTGCTTGTCAGCACTTTCTGGCCTGTAGTAAAGTTTATACTAGATACAGCAGAAATGAGTTGTTTGTGGT
The DNA here is from genome assembly GCA_963921515.1 of Calotriton arnoldi. Taxonomy (NCBI): domain Eukaryota; kingdom Metazoa; phylum Chordata; class Amphibia; order Caudata; family Salamandridae; genus Calotriton; species Calotriton arnoldi. The sequence continues at coordinate 1,036,330 of CAWUFW010007044.1, read as the reverse complement.
GGAAGCCAATGACCATGGCTATAGGCCCGATCTGTTTATTATGACACATTATGATAAAGACACTAGACCTAACATATTTATTGTGAAAAGCATATGTTAAATTTATTAGGCATTTAAGTGTGGATTGTTATTATTTTATATCAAAGTCTACTGATAGGTATTTTATTACGTGTAATCTTACAGATTACCGTAGTAGGCATGGGTTCTGGCGTGAGCCTCTCATTCATAAAAACTCTCTGGATTTTCACGTTGATGATTCTTGTTAGGCCCTGTTGAATGAGTTTCTAATTGTTTTGCAAGCTGTGTTTTTCTACATATTTGTAATTTTATAACTATATGCATAATAGTTGCCAGTTTATGTGCAGTTGAACAGAGCATTTTTGGGTAAGGTGTAACGTCAATGATAAAGGGTAAAGGCTTCATCAGTTCATTGGAAAAAACATGCAACATTTCAAAGGTTTGATCAGTTTATAATGAAATGTTATAACAAAGACAGTAGGCTTGACCTCCATATTGGGAAAAGCATGTGTTAAAAACAACATGCTTTTAAAGATGGATTGTTATTACACTGTGCTAATGTTTGTAAGCAGGTGTTTTGTTACATGGAATTTCACAGATTAATGTTGTAGGCAAGGGTTTGATGTTGCTGATTTACCAAAACAAACCATGGGAATAGAAGATATAAATTACAATAATCCTTGTTAGGCTCTCCTTGGAGAGATAGTATTTTGATTTTCGAACTGCAGTTTTGCATACATTTGTACTTTTATGACTGTATGGTGGATGGTTGACTTATTGAAAACATACGTTCAATTCAGTAGACTCAAGCTGCTTTTAGTGACATGCCAATTATATAGGCTTGATTGTTTATTATGAAAAGCAATGATAAAGGCAGTAGGCCTGGTATATTGATTGTGAAATTCATATGTTAAAGTCCATGGACATTTAAGGGGGATTGTTATTACTCTAAATTAAAGCCAAGAGATCAATTAATTATTACATGGAATCTCAAATACTACATTAGTAGGGAAAGGCTTAAGTGTCTGTTACCCCCTGACAAACCATGGGTGTGGAAGATTTGCTACTGTGAGAATCCATGTTAGGCCCTGTTAGAAGAGATAGAATTTTGCCATGCAAGCTGAAATTTTGAACAAATGTGTTTTTATTTTGACTGTATGACTGATGGTTGCCTTGTGGGAAAGATTACCATCAGTACAGTAGGCCTGAGTTAGTTATGGTGACAAGCCAATGATAACAGCTATAGGCTTGATTGGTGTACAGGGAAATGCTATGTACCTCACTATAAGTACGTCTAAAAAAAATGAAGGGAAAAAACTGTTTACAAGTTTGGCGCAGTCACCATGTCAGACTGAGTATGCTCACCGTCAAAGAGGGAAGACCTCTTTTAGGATAAGAACCCTCACTCATCCGGAGGTGACATGTATCCAGCCCATGTACTCTTTATGGCTTCCCTGTGCACTTACAACATCCCAGAATGGACTGGACATTGTAGGGGCATAGCTGCTCATGCTGATAGGCCCACACATAGGATATAGTGCACCCCACCTTAGGGCTAAAGGCCTGCAGTAGGGGTGACTTACCTATATCCCAGGCACTGTATGGGAGGAAGGGCACCCAGGGCTGTGTGCCATGTCAACCCTTCATATTTCTCTGTACCAAGCCACACATCTTGCAATGGCAGAGTGCATAGCTTTGGTGAGGGATCCCTGGGGTGGCACAACCAGTGCTGCAGCCCCAGAGGACCCTCTTTAGTACCCATGCCCTAGGTGCTAGGGGTACCACTTACTAGGGACTTACAGGCTACCTACAGTTGTACCAATCATGGTACAGTTTGTGGGAAAGAGTTCTGTCACTGAGAACCTGGTTAGCAGAGATCCAGTGCACTTAAAGTTCAAAATTACATCAGACAACAAGCAAAAAGTGGGGGCTAACCATGTCAAAAGAGGCACCTTTCTACAGAGAAGATATGGAAGAAAGGGGCAAATCGACAGACATAATGGATGCCATTTAGAACAGACTATTGGAGTTTTTGAATAACAAGCTTGATCCCATTTTAGATCCTCTTGGGAAGATTGAGAGTGAAATATTTAGCTGAGATCAGCTCTCTCTGCCCAGTTGCCGGAGGCTGTGTTATCGGGGGTTTCATCTGCAGGGCTGGTGTTGATCAGTTCCTTGCCTCATCAGCCTGAGACTCTAGCCCCCATGCTCGGTTGTACCAACAAAGAATGGGTGTCAAACTGCCAAAAAGGTTAGGGTACCAAATCCACAGGAAAATATGGCTGGTAGAGGTGCAGAGAGGGATACAGGGGCAGTGAATGGTCCTCCCATCCACATGGGCCATTCTTTTCCCCAGCTTCCACCAGAGTGTACCCCTTATGTGGTAGTTTTGAAGAATGTACCTTCTCAAAAACCCCCTCAAGAAGAAGAGTATTCAGCACTGAAAAATAAAGTAACCCATTGGCTATCGTCAGGTGTGGGGTGGTCGTGTAATTTCTCAAGGGAGGTCATGATAGTCAGAAGGTTTCCCTGGCTTGGTTCTGGAATAAAAGAAGTGAGAGGGGACTGTGTAATAGTTAACTTCAAGTCTCCCCACACTGTCAGCACTATATTGAGGTTTTTTTAATAATCAGTATCAATCACGCAGCCTTATCCAGGTTCTTCCTTTAGGTTACTTTTACAGGCCGGAGGTTCTCTCAGCAAGGTCTGGGAACATCATTGAACATCAGCAAGGGCTGAGAACTCATGGAAAGTGTTGAAACTTATCTTGTGGAACATTGCTGGTGTCTATACCAAACTTTTGAACCCAGACTGGCTCTCTACTGCAAATAATGTGGACATTGCTTTATTGCAGGAGACGTGGGCGACTGCAGGCTTTGGTATAAATGGTTTTCAAACAGTATGCAGCCCTGCTATTCCATCCCATGTGGGCAGAGCTCAGGGGTTTTTAGCTATTCTGTGCTCTGTTAAATTAACAGGTATTTCATTTAGAACAATTCATGCTAGTCCCAACCATCAGTTGGTCTAATTGCAGACCCCATACTGCTTTCATGTGATTTCAGTCAATTTGTACAACAATGTCTTTGACTCTCGTGTAACCGCCTTAATTGATGATGCGGAGAGTGACTTAGTGACCATCCTGGATAGCCATAATAATGAGTCATTGATAGTCTGGGAGGGATTTAAACATCAGGCTTTGTGGGAAAACTGATCCCTTTTCTTGTGGCCTGGAGACATCACAGGGGGAAGAGTATATACATTTTCAGCACACACCTTTCAGGGTGGCCCTGAATAGATTGCTGATTTCTAGATCCTAGGTTCTAGCTAAAGAATTTAAGGCCACTGGTACCGCACCCCTACTACTTTTAATGGTGCACAAAACGGAAGTGAGATCAATTTCATTTTAGTGTCTCAGGACCTAGCCAATCTAATATTTAAATATAATGCATCATCTCATGTATCAATGACCATAATCCACTTACCTTAATTTTGAACCTTTATTAGATGGGGGATAAGGGACAGCAGGAAAACCTGGTCCCTTCTTATTAGCGTAACAGGGGTGTCCAGATAAAATGGGAGAGGATGGACAGGGACACCTTTCTGGGTAATCTTGTGAGCGAGAACCGAGAGGCATTCTTAGTACTCACCAGGGAGGAGGAGTCATCAGAAAACATCTCCAATGCTTTTAGAAGCATATGTACTGTGGTTAACATGGGACCGAGTCCCAAAAAATCCACCCCTATAGGCTGATGATTGGACCATGCTTGCACGATGGCCCATAAGAAACTGAAACTGGCCCTCTCTACTAAACTGCATTAAAAAAGTGATATAGTGAATGCCAAAAGAAGTTATAAATCCATTTTGGAGGCCAGAAGGTCTGTTCTAAGTGAGGAAGCTTGGGAGTACCTGCCAAGAGCTTCTGCTTTAAGGGATTCTGCATTGTTTGGAAGGTTGTTAACCAGCCTTTTTTACAGGGTATGAGAAACCCTCTATGGATACTGTTATTCCAGTGTAGGGATGGGTTTCTCACTACAACAGTATTTTTAACCCGAGCAGCAGAGCTCTCAATCAAGAGGGTGAAAGGAAAGTCTACGGTAACCCGGAGTTGTACTCCAACCTCTCCAATTCTATTGCAGTTAAGAATGTAGTTGCTTCCTTTAGGCAGAGTCCAGCGGGAAAAGCTTCTGGCCCCGATGGTGTCTCCTTAGACCTCTTTAAAGATAATATCACACTGTGGGCCCAGATTTTAACTAACATTTTTAAAGATACCATCAGGAGGCCAGATACATATATAGAAGGAAATGGTAGTGGCCCCCAACCTCAAGAAAGGGGACAGACATGATCCTTCCTGCTACTGACTAATTTCCCTTCTGGATAGCTCCCTCAAGACCCTCAATAGAATCATAGCAGTTAAACTTTAGGATTGTTGGAGGAAATTGAATCCTTATCCAGAGTTCATTATGGGTTTCGTCTCCGGCCTTTAACGCTGGAGCGGGCCTTTAATAGCCGGTATAGCCCGCTACGGCGGGCTTTAAGGCTATATTATAACTAACATTATTATTATTAGTAGTAGTAGATTTAGTAGTAGTAGTAGTAGTAGTAGTAGTAGTAGTGCTAGCATAGGTAACTATTGAAAGGTTTAAGGGTGCTAGAAATCAATAGAGCAAACAAACACCAGTTAAAACCAAAGTGAAACGTGTTCAAGGCCTTTCTAAAAACATATGCATTTTAATTTTCATAAGATCCAATAGCAAATTATTGCATAACTTAGGGGCAAAAATATTGGCCTTCTGGCTGATCATTCTTAATTTGTGGCACACACACAACAGAAGCTAATGTGCTGAATGCAGACAGTGAGTTTTAGTAAATGGTTGCAAGAATGAGGAGAGCTTAAATCTTTCTCAACCATAGAAAATCATTTGGGTTACTCAAAGGCATTCAAATATCTTGGGTGCCAATCAGCATAATCCTTCCTGGGCCCCTAAACATAGTCACATTTTTTAAAGTTCTAAAACAATCCTGACCGGGAAGTACACTGAAGGTTGGATTTTTAACAAGACAAACTGCCATCACTGAGGCATGATTGGCTTTTGGAGAAAAAAGGAGAATGTTTCTCACAAGGTGCAGTAGATGGAATCAGGTACAGGAAAAGTCTATTCTATTCATCTGAATCTTCAATGATAGCTCCTGGTCCAATTGGACCCTCAATATTTTGACTTTCGGAGCAGATGTTGGCGGTCTTATGCACATGGGTCTCAGCGAACTAGCCCCACAATCTAGTTGTTTTCCAGGACAAGCATCTCTGTGTTGCTAGGATTGAGCTTAAAGGACTTGTGGTCCACCTATTGATGGATGGCCTCCTGATAATCCCTCGGGCCGAAGTGAAATCCTGTCTGTCCAGCTTGATGATGGTTTTAGAATCATCAGCTAAGGAGAGAGACATGCATCTGAAAGACCAAATCAAACCAAAAACAGGATAAACATGGATAATAATAAGTACTGATGATAAAGAAGAGCCCTGTGACACTCCAAACTGAGTGGCCTCCTTTTTAGATCTGAAAGGGTGGAGCAAGAATGTCTGACAGTATCCTCCAAGAAATGACATTATTTATAGTGATGAAGATGATAGAGAGATTACATCAGATTAAAGTTAGTACCATTTTGGTATGGATGAGTTATCAATCTCAGACAAGACAGTGTACTTTTTAATATCAAGTGGCAACTGCTTTATTAGCCGAGAAGGAATCCTGAATAAGGTATGGTCAAAGTGATATTGTATTTTCAACCACTGTCTCTTCAAGTCCAAGCCATTTTATTCTATGATGCAGAGATAAGCAGTGCACCACTGGGTTTCCTTTATAGGGGTAGTCATATGTGCATTGTTTAGGGTCGAACCAGCGAACATTTACATATCAGTATTTTCCAGTTTATCTTTTAATGCAAATACATTAAGACCTGATCGAGTCAGGAGATTGGCTAGTATTGCATAATTTGTAGTCCATAAATCAATGAGGAAAAGAAGTTTGGGCTATAACCTTAATCATTTGAAAGAAGCCTAGGCAATTGCAATAACTTGATGAATAATGGATGAGTGCAAGCTCTCCAGATTTGAAATGTTTCTATTTTTTTTAAAGATGACAATATTGTCAAGGAAGAGGCTCAAAGGTTCAAAATGAACTGTAGCAGAATCAATACATAAAAATGAGGTGAAAGCTAGGAGATGAAGGAAGGTATCCTTGATCACACCATGAATAGTAGTCACTTAGTATCAAGAATTGGGAGACACAGCATTTGACTGGGGTGCTAGAGCCCACTCATTATCAATTAATAAAACTACAGACTCCTGTTACAAATAATAGACTTTACTCCTAGGCTCATTAATGTGTCATTAGTGTCCTTTGTATATAAGGAGTCAGATTGGCAGGCAAGTGGATTAAAATATTATCACTGGTGCTGAGAGAGGGGAATGATAGCAGAAGATTTCAGAGATGAGTTTTGGAACAATTGATCTAAGGGCAATGAAAAACTGCATTGAGCAAACACTAAAGAACAGTTCTAGCACTTAGGAAATTTTGTCTGCTAACCAGACTGTGGCCTAGAAAGGCACTTTAAAATTTCATGGAGGAGGAGCAGTATCCAAACCAATACTGAGAACTGGTATTTTTTGCTATGGCTTAATCTGTGGACTGTTGATTCTGAGCATGTTTGGTACTACTTCAACAGAGAATTTGCATAGCCCTGAAATCTGAGTTTCTTAAAGATTTGAATGCTTCATGGCCACTGAAGAAAATATGGTTTCTATTTTAAGGGAGTTAAACATGGCATATCATGATCTTTCAAATATCTTTTCAAATTTTGAGAAGCCTAAGAAATAAACCTTGATAGTGGAGTCCTAAGTTCTTATCTATCTGTGTCAGTTATGTCTTCCAATGTGAATGGACCTTGAGATTTCAAGTATCTCTGGAATACTGGGTGTTCCCTAATCCTTAACTGTGAATTGTGACATAATGGAGGCCAGGCCCCAGAGCCCCAGCAGGAGATAGCTGCTCGGCTGCACCTCCAAAAGATGGGCTTCATAGTGGTGGAGTATCATCAGCTAGCAATCTCAGAGGAGCAGAAGGAATAGAAGCCACTACTGCTACAGTGCCTTTTTCGGGTCTCCAGTGAGAGAAATTCAGCAACACTATCAATGTCACTGTAGGCTGTTGAGGTCCTCTAAAGCAGTCACTCCACCGAAGCACAGAGTCCCTCATGCACCAAGTATTGCAAAGCGTGGAGGTGGTCAAAGGAGGTCCAGCGGGTATTCAAAGCACCCAGTAAGACATTTTAGGTAGGCTGGAGGCCATTGAGGGACTTTTTTGTTCGGGAGGGAGTGAGTCTGTTGCAGGAGGTTAAGGTGAGAAAAACAGTTGGGTACTGGATAGTTGTGAGTTTTTTAGAGTTTAGGGAGAGGAGGTGGGACTGTTGAGGGAGGTGATGGTAGGAAAAATGGGGGGCAGGGTAGTTTAGATTGTTTAGGGTTTAGGGAGAGGTGGGTGGGCCTGTTGTTGGAGGTGAAGGTGGGAAGAACAGTTGGGGTGGGGTAATTGGGAATTTTTAGGGTATAGAGAGAGGTAGGTGGGCCTTTTGAAAAAGATCAGGATGGAAGTTTAGATTTTTATGTTAATAAATAAGGGTTGTTTGTTACAATATGCGTCTTTTCAAGTTGTTTTAAATTTACTACTAGACATTACTGGTTAGTGTATTAACTCTGTTAATTAAACAAGAAGCTTCAACAACATACTAACAACAGATGCTGATCACCACACCTTGCCCATCACAAAGCAATTGTCCAACTGTGTCCATTACCATCATCCTCTTTTTATTCTTTATCTACTTGAGCTACCTTGCCAGTTTAGAAATGTAACCTTACCTTACCTCTTACAGTTCACCCCATGCAATCAATGTGGAAAACTGGCCAAAACTATACCAGACCCACCTTCCCCTTTAATGACTTGATCAGGCTGAGAAGCTCCCTCCTTCCCATCAGTAATAGTAGTATAATTGGTGCCTTTGCCCTTCCTTGTCATGTAGTTCCTAGGAATCCCCAGGACCTGCGCATTTTGGATGACCTCAACTGATGGCTTGGTGTCCCAACCTCTTCCGGACACCCCCTCAGGATATGTCAGCTGTTAGACCAGCTAGCTCTACAGTGCCACTACCACCCCTCTGTACCTTACTATGGTCTAGGTACTTTCTGGCAACCACTGAACATGGAAACCCTGATTCCTCAGTGATCGTTGAAAACTGTACAGTACATTTTGCTCAGATACTCGTGCTTGCTTTCTCTCAGAAAATACACAGGATGGCGATTAGAACATTTCAATAAGTATTTATTGGTCCAGCGACAGTCTTGTGTAAAACATATGTGCTGCGACAATCAGGAGACAGAAGCATACGAAAGAGATTGCTAGTACCAATATAGTAAATAGTAGATACATTTCTACTATAGTGCTAATAAGATGAACATAAGCAGTTCAGATAAAAACAGTAGCACTTGCATATTCGTAAAATGAGCGCCCTAAGTAATTTGCCTAAATGTACCTAGCCTAGATCTGTATGTGTAGCATGTTTATGTGCATATGTGTATGTAGCCAAGAAACCCCTAGGGAAGCTCCACCCCCTCACCTTATGGTAGAGAACGAAGGACCCCATCTCTGCTTCGATGATGACACCCCGCAAAGGATGTCAGACCGCTGTGAGTCAAAGATTCGGCATGCAGGACCCCGTTTCAGCTTGGAAGGAATTCTCTAATTTGTAGGGGGGAGTGAGGGTCTATTATACTAAAGTGGTCACTCCAAGGTTTTTCTAGAATCGATTTGTTTTTAAAACAATCATGGATGTTTTGAAAACAATCAAAAATGTTAAATCATAAATGTTTTGAAAACAATCACCAATGCTTTTCTAAACAAATGCGGGAAAAGTGAGAGACACGTAGCAAACATATGTTATGTTATGTTAACTGCTATTTCTATAGCGGGTAATCACCAGCAGGTCTCTTAGCGCTTAGAGAGAGTGGCTGAGACCACCGGCAGTTACCAGTATCACGCATGGCAGAAGATTAAACTGTGGCCAAGGCCTCCCTGAACAGGAACGTTTTGAGACGTTTCCTGAAAGGGAGGAGTGCGGATTCCTTGCGGAGGTAATCAGGCAGATGATTCCAGAGCTGTGGGAGTAGGACAGAGAAGGCTCTGCCACCCTTGGATACTGTTTTGTACCATGGGACAGCCAAGAGGCAGGCCTCTTATGAACGGAGTGTACGGCCCGGCACATAGTTCCCAATGCGTTCCTTAATGTAAACTGGGGCCTGGCCGTAGATGGCTTTGTGGGCGATGCAGAGGCCCTTAAACTTTGCTCTCTGCTTAATGGGGAGCCAGTGTAGCCTGCTCAGCAGAGGGGTGGCATGAGTCCTTCTGAGAAGCCTGAAGATCAGCCTAGCTGCATCATTCATAGTCACCTGTAGTTTGTTGATGAGCTTCTCAGGAAGGCCAATGTATAAGGCATTCCCATAGTCCAGTCTGGACACGATTGTGGCTGATACACTCATCTGTAGAGCTGCAGTTGAGAGGAGGGGGGCGAGTTTCCGCAACTGTCTCAATAGGCCTGTGCAGGTTCCAACCACAGCAGCAACTTGATTAGCCATGGAAAGATCAGCATCAATCTTGATGTGATATATACTGCATCAGCTCCATATGAATCACAGCGTGAACAGAGAGTTCCCTTCCCCTCAATTCTCCATCCGTTAAGGAGTATAATATAGGGAGAAACAGGTCTTATAATACTGGACCTGAAGCCTAGCAAGCATTAAAATAGTTTGTGCCATTGAAAAGTCTTGCTGAAAAGCCGAATCCGTGACCTCTAATTTTATTTGCCATTTTAAAGTATGTTTCTCCAAATCATCTTTCATAAGATTATTCAGAAGATTATAGATCATACCAATTCGGGTGGAGTTTTAAATGAAGCAGTGTCTCAACAAGGTCCTCTTTAAGAAACCTGACCGGATCACCCCCTTTAGGTTCATGAGTAAGTTTAAAATTGATTCTAAGTTGATCATAGGAGATGATGCCGAGCGTTGAATAAAAGCACCCCAATTTATTAATCCCAGCCTTAAACCACTTCTTCATATATAAATCAGAAAAGATCTCTGGTAGGTTCTGATTATCTTAGGTAGGAGTATAAAAGTTTAGTCTACCAATACCCAACAGTTGGCGCACAGATACCCAAACTTTATAGGCATCCGAGAGGGTCTTAAACCGGACCCGGATTCCCCATAATGTTTCTAGGACGCTCCTGAAAGAGTACTGTACAATGTGCTAAAGTCGAAGCCCAATAATATAATTTAAGTTTGGGAAAAGCTAATCCCCCCACTCTCTGGGGAGAGACAAAAACGTTACCGATCTTCTAGGTCGGGAGAAGGCCCAAAAAAATTGCAAATAAAAATTATCGAACTTCTTTAACCATTGATTAGAGAACATAAGTGGAATTGCTCTTAATAAGTACAACATTTTTGGAAAGAAAATCATCTTAATTACATTGCATCTGCCTACCAGAGACAAATGCAAATTATCCAGCCTACCAAATGATTTTTTGATGCTTTCCGCTGAAGGAGTTAAGTTCACATTAGTAATCTCATCTATGTTAGCCTTTATAATTACCCCTATATAAACAGCATCTTCTACCACTCTGTTATCAATCAGGGATTCATATTCATTAATGATAATTTGAGTTTTTCCCGTGTTTAACGAATACCCTGAGAAAGTCTCAAATATCTGGGCTTCATCTTCTATAGTTTTGATAGCCAATTCAGGGTCTGCTGTGTACAACGCAATATTATCAGAGTATGTTAAAACCTTGTTGTAATATCCCTGTATTATAATCGGGGAGAAGTTCCTATTTGACTCCAAGCTAATTAAAAAAGGATCTATATACAACGCTAATAACAGCGGAAAACATGGACAGCCCTGCCGAGTGCCACTGAAGATTTTGATTGATTCAGTCATTTCCTAATTAATATAGATGTTAGCGGCTGGCTCAACGTAAAGTGCTTTGATTGCCCTGATATAACCGGGACATATCCCCTTCTTGTGAATCACGGACCAAAGAAAGTGCCAGGAGACCCTATCAAATGCTTTTTCGCCATCAAGCATAATCACAGACATATGATCCCCTGACACTTGCCTTACACCAAACAGGGAGATGATTTGCCTAACATGAATTAATCCATGTTGCCATTTGGATACAATTCTATGAATTAGGGGAGACAACCAGGTAGCTAAGATTTTTGAATAAATCTTTGAGTCTCGGTTAATCATTGTAATCGGACTATATGAACCAAGCTCTTGAACAGGTTTATTTGTTTTAGGAAAAATGAAAATTTTAGCTGACCCTCATGATTTAGGGGGGGTTGTACCTTTAAAAATTAGTTAGAACAAAGGAATGATGACATCCTTAATTTGATCTGCAAATATTTTATAAAATTCGGTGGGAAATAAGTCGGTGCCAGCCGCCTTCCCATTGGGAAAACTAGACATAGCCATAAGGATCTCATCTCATAATAACGGACCATCAAGCAATTCCTGATCTTCACTAGTCAGTTGATCCGATATATTAATTTCTAGGTATCTATGGATCTGGTCCTGTATTGAATTGCTCTTGTCCTCGGCCTCCTCAGAGTATAACATTTGATAATAGCACTGAAAAGTGGCCTGAATCAGACAGGAGTCTGACACCAGACCAAGTACTGGATCTCTAATTGAGGCCATTTCATTACTAGTAAATGTCTGTCTGGTTCTAACTGCTAATTGATGTCCCATTTTCTCACTGCATTCATATATTTTTTCCCAATGAGTAGCGTATTTGTCTGCTGCTTTTTTGGCGAAAATGTCCCGAATTGCAACCTTAGCAAGTGTTACCTCCATCTGAGCCTTCTCTACCCCGCTACTCCTTTGGAGCGCTGTAACTACCTTTCTTCGGCATGGGCCAGATTCAGCTGACTATCAATCAACATACATTTGTCTTTTTTCCCCTAATTTAAAGAAAACTGAGTAGTTTCCTCTCCTATGCAGGCTTTCAGAGAGTCCCAAACGGTTTCTAAGGAAGCGTTTCCCATATTTCTTGTCAAAAAATGAGGGATCCATAATTTCATGTGTTTCCGATACTCATCATTATAAAATAATGCCTGCTCAAAAGTCCAGCTGGCGTTTTTTTTAAGGCAACCTACCCTTGCATTTAAAAAACAAGCGGATTATGATCCGATAAAAATTTGGGACAGCACTTAATCGTACTTTCCTGAACTAAGGGTGAGGAAACAAAAAATAATCCAATCTAACATGCTTTTTGTGTGAAGCTGAATAAAAAGTAAACCCATGGCTTGCAGATCTTAAGTTGAAACAAACATCTATTAGGCCATGTATATGGCATAAATTCTCCAGCGCCTGAAAGACTTTTGCTTTCCTCCTGAAATATCGCTGGCTCCAATCCAATCGCTATCTAGATTAATATTTAGGTCTCCACAGAGAATGATAGGTAGAGACCAGTGTACTAATTCATTAGATAGCCAGTTGAAAACTTCTGGGTCATGAGCAATGCTACCATACACAGAGCATAATGTAAAAGAAAAATAATCTGAGGACTTACACCCAACAATAACCCATCGACCTAAGGGATCCTCCCAAATTTGATCAAATTGGAGGTTGTTATGACGGGCTAAAATTGCCACCCCACGTGTACGGGTAGCTTGAGTGGTGCCCCCAATTAATCTATATACTAAATTATTTAACAGGCTCTTTCGTGCAGCCTCTATATGAGTTTCTTGCAGACAATAGATGCCTACCTGCAATAATTGGAGCCCTTCAGAGACTTTTTGCCTCTTCTTAAAATCATTAAGCCCGCAGATATTTAACATGGCAATTCATAGTTTCCCTCTTCCAACTACCCTACCCACCATGGTCCCTTCAATTCAATGCTGCGCCAACCTTCATTAGAAAAGATCTATAAATCAGCAGTAAAATTGACAGTAACATATCGTGTGATCCTTCATTCAAAGACGAACCCTTTTGTGTAGACACCACCCCAGAGGAAACCCCCACCAGCGACTCCCTCTTAAAACTAGCCAACCAGGCAGAGGCTGAGTGATGGACATTTGACCCACTACCCCACCGCCCCGCGCCCCATGCCAGGGATGAAAACAAACAACCTGATTAAACTTCGACAACCAATCACAAAAATATGAAGTAACATCATCATTATTATTAATTTTCATTTAGATAGGCTGCTGCCCCTGCCCCCATGACCCAGTTCTTTTAAAAATTCTTGACCTAAGATCTCAGAGGTGAAGCTACGTGTTTGCCCATTAACAATAACTTTCAATCTGGCAGTATTTTGAAGAAAACTACTGCCCCTAATTTCTGAAAAGGGGCCAATAGTTGTTGGAGGCGCCATCTCTGCTCTACTGTTGCATGCGCAAAATCGGGTCTGACAAAAAATGACACTCCGTCATACGATTTCTTAGAGTTTGAGCGAGCCTCATTATAGACAAATTGCCGCAGCAAAAAATTACTGAAGAACACCAACATTGCTCTTGGTCTTTCATTTTCACCCCTTCGATATTTCTTTTGCATTAGGGGGAACCAATGTGCCCTTTGAATTTCCATATTCCAGTCCCAATCACTCTGGTCTGGGAATGCTCCTTTTAGCAAATTCACCATAAAGTTCCTGGGATTATCCTCCTCCACCCCTTCCGGAATTTCAAAGAAGCGTAAGTTGTTCCTCCGCTGTCAATTCTCTTGATCCTCCAATTTGGCCATTACGTCAGACATAAGGGCCACTTGCGTTGAGCCTTGTGTTTTCAAAGAGGCCACTTCTGTCTCCAATACCTCACTTTGGGATTCCACCATTAATTGATCAACAATCTCAGTGCAGGTTTTATTTACTTTCCGGATCCCCCCTGTAGTTTCTTAGCAGCGACTCTTGCCCGGCGATTATCCTTTCGGGTCTCCTCCTGCATTTGTTTAATGGATAAAAAAATAGCCATAAGGGAAGGTTCATTTATCTCACTGGGTATTCCTGCTTCTGGAGTACTCAGAGTATTAGGATAATTTGGATCATGATCATGAAACATAAGCTGGAAAGCCGAGTAATCCCATTTCAACTGCTGACTGTTCCTTTCCTTATTCCCCTTCCTTTTTCTTCGAACAGATTACTTTAGTTCAGTTAAACATATATCCTCCATGGAATTACTACTGTTGGTATCTGAAAGGTCCCTCAATGAGGTGTTGCCTTGACTGGAGGAATCTGACCCATCTGTTAATTGAGAACAATCTTTCCCCAAGTACCTTGGGGGAAAGGGCCCCACCTTGATGTCGGCCATCAATTAAAGGTTTGGAACTGCCAGGAGTATTTAAGTTCGATCTACCAGTGACCTTCCTCCCCGAGCACCCCCAATTGCAACCTGCATGGGATCTTGCACCGGGGATCAATAAATGAAACATTTGTGCTGTCTTTAGCAGTGTCTGGCACTACAGCTTGTGACCCATGGATCAGGGGGATGATTATGGGAAGTTGCGGCACCAGGCTTGCTGTCACCACAGCTATTTGCTGCTATATCACTGGGGCTTTGACACCATCAATGGTGTCACCCTCAGACTCCTGTGTATTATTTCGATGGTCTATTACAGGGGGTATCGCAAACATCATAGCAATGGAAGGTTGTAAGGACCCAACTTCCAAAAGTGCTGTGCCGTGAATATTCCTCCTTGACCTTGCTGTAGCCTTTTTTCCCCCGTTGAGGTCGAGTCTTCCTCTATTGAGACCCTCGGACTGCTTATTTTCCATCCGTGGGTGGATGATTTCGCTGGTGGGTTCCCTGCTGCATCCCCCTGCTTTGGCGGCGATACCGCAGAGAGAGGAGCCGGTGGGCAGGAGTCCCGCAGTCCGCAGCTTCGCTGATTTTGCTCCATGGCCCATCATTGCTAGAGCGAAACAAGATCTCCATCTCTGCTGACGGTAACAGATGGCAAGGTTATACAACTCGGCAGCGATGGAAGCAATCTGCCGGAGTAACCTGGAACGCCAGAATCAGCAGATCGATGCAGTGCAGCCCAGGCCAAGTAATTGAATGCCAGTTGGCTGCATCACAGGGAGCACGGTGTGAGCAGATACTAACACATACTCATTCACCTATCCAGTCACTGACACAAGTACACACTCACTCATACAGCCACTCTCACATTTACTCACTCACCTATACAGTCACTCATATATCCTTTCACTCAACTATACTGTCTTTCATATACCCAGTTACTCACCCATATACCACTGACACATCCACTCACTCACCCGCAACAGCCATACACACACTCACTCACACATACAGCCCCTCACACACACACTAACCCATACAGCCACTGACTCACTCATCCATACAGGCAGTCACACACCTCCTCACTCACCCACACAGGCACTCATACAACCTTACAGGTACCCAGATAACCAATCACTCACCTATACAGCCACTAATGTACCCACTCACACACCCATACAGCCACTTAGACACCAACTGACAGACTGATACACACATTCACACAACCAGTCACTCCCCATACATTCACTGAGACACCTAATCACTCACTAATACAGTCAGTAACACACCCACTAAATCATCCATACAGGCACTCATGCACCCACTGATTCACCAATACATCTTGGTATATATATTCAACATGCATAAACGTTTTAAAAACACTCACAGTCACTGGATGATGTCTTCAGTGATGTCATTTGAGATGTCATCAGTGATGTGGTCCATAATGGCACTGACCATGTCATGAGTGATGTAATATGTGAGGTCATAAGCAGTGCTTGCAGGGGAATGAGTTATAGTCACAAATAGCTCCTTTTCACAGCAGCTTGAGCTGCAGCCAAGGAAAGGGCTGCAGCACAAGCCGCCATTAAAAGGAGTTTAGGGGTATTTGTGGAACCCCTTATGAGTATAATAGGCAGCAAGAAAGGTTTTTTTGCAGCTCGTGATATTTGCACATTTGCTGTGACTTGGCCCCTGTATAACATCACAACGAATTCCTGAATATCACTAAAAAAATAGGTTCATACACCCACCATTGGTTTCACTTAGGCACTCATATGCCCACTCAGCCACCCACTCTGAGACTAATTCTCCCTCTGAGAGATGCTCTTAGATATTCATGAACCCACTCACAAACCCACTCATACAGTCACGCACTCACTCACAGACCTTTTCAGACACTCACACACCCCCTCACTGACCCAGTCATTGACTGATGCATGCACTCACAGACCCACACAGACACTAATCTACCCACTCACAAGCCCAATTAGAGACTAATGCTCTCACTCACAGACCCACTCAGAGATTTACACACTAACTCTCCCCTTAGTGTTGACTGTAGTGTTGACACCGCAGTCAGCACTGAGAGGAGCGCAAATTGTGCACTGCATGTACCATGATGCAAAGGAGCAAACTTTTCAGGGTTATGATGTTGTCTCTGGCCATACCCTTTTCCCTACCCAGACTATTTTTCATGACCTCCTCTACCATTTATCACACATTCCTAATGTTCCTTTTTGTAAAAATTGCATTCCAGCCCATTGATTGCACTTTATCCAGCCCGAGCCAGAGATTACGGCTCGAGCCGGAGAGTACGGCCCTAGCCGGAGAGTACGGTCCAGTGGCGGAGAGTACTGTCCGGGTACGAAGAGTACGCTCCGGGTGCGGAGATTCCGGCCCGACTACGGACGTAAAGTTAGGAGTCTTAAGTGATTTCTGTGAATACCAAAAATCGTAAGTGCCTTCTGTGAATACCAGAAGTAGTAAGTTTAGGATTTTGTCTCAGATTAGTTCTGTGAATCGGCCCCAGGGTTTGGTGCCGATTTCTTCTGCAGCAGGGCTTCAGTTCTCAAGCAGCGAGTCTTCTTTGTCCTTTTCTTCTTCTTGTCCATCAAATCTACGTTCAAGGTCTAGGGATCCTACCTAAATGCTAAATTTAGGGGCATTACAGGGGGAGACAGGTAGCAGCCAATTAGACTACCTACCTTTAGGGTGCCTTCACCCTCTAAGTGACCATTTCCTGTGGGAAGAGGCACTATTCTAGCCCTGATAGGTTGTTTCTCCACTATATCAAGATGGTGGATTTTCAGGAGAGGAGTTCCCAATGCCTGCCACACCTTAGGGGTAGTGCAGGCTGAATCTGGACACTCCTCCTCATCTAACTAATTTTCCCAATTGTCCTCCTGCCAAATGTGGAGCAGGGCAGGGGGTTGGTATCCCCCACTATCTGTGGAAGCCTGGGCTGAACTTCAAAGGTGGCAAGGTCTTTGAAGCTACCTGATCTGAAAGACCATTCTGGTCTGGAGGAGTGGGAAGCAACTCCGCCCAGAGCAGGCTTAGTTTCTGGCATCTGAGAGCACAGGCTCTCACCTCATCAGGTCAGAAACAGGTCTGCGGGTGGCAGACTGGCTATGACTAGTCTGAGGCCACACCAGTTCTTGTAGGTTTTCCGGGGACCCTCTAAAGGGTCTCCTGTGTGTATTTATTAATAAATCCCACACTGGCTTCAGTGATAATTTATTAAGACAAGTTGTTTGGTAGCAAAAATCTTAGGTTACAGTGAAGCTATCATGGAGCTAGGAAACTCATAATGACAAGTATCCAGCCCATGTACTCTTTATGGCTTCCCTGTTTATGTACAATATCCAAGAATTGCTCAGATATTGTAGGCTCATACCTGCACGTGCAGATATGTCCACACATTGGATATAGTGCTCCCTGCCTTAGGGCTGTAAGGCCTTCAGTAGGGGTGGTTTATCTATATTTCATGTAGTATGTGAGGGCATGGCACACATGATTGTGTGCCATGTTGACTCTTCGGTTTTCTCTGCACGAAGACACGCAGCCTGCAGTGCCAGTTTGCATGGTCATGGAAAGGTGTCTCTGGGGTGGGACAAGTTGTGCTGCAGCCACAGTTGACCCTCTTCATTATCCATGCCCTGGGTACCAGGGGTAACATTTGCTAGGGACTTACATGGGTGGCTGGAGTTGTGCCAATAATGGTACAGTTTTGGGAAAGAGATCTGGTACTGGGAACCTGGTTAGCAGGGACCCAGTGCACTTACAGTTTGAAATCACATCAGGCATCAAGTAAAAAGTGGGGGCTAAACATGTCAAAAGAGGCACTGTACTACACCCATACAGCCAATCACACAACCACACACTCACCATTACAGTCACTCAAACAGCCACTCACTCACCCATACACTTACTCACACATCCATGCAGCCACTCAGATACCCACTCATACACAGATACACACAGTTGCACGGCCACTCACATAATATATGTTAGAAATAGTATCACTCATTAGCAGTACACAAAGTATACAAACTTTTGTAGCACCTTAGTATTTATGTTTGACCCTCATAAACTTTTAGAAAATACTCACAATCACTGGATGATGTTATTAATGATGTCATCAGTGTTGTCATTTGAGATGTCATCAGTGATGTCATCAGTGATGTCACTGACCATGTCATGAGTGATGTAATATCTTGGATCATAAGCAGTGCATTGTGGGGGCATAAGTTATAGTTAGCTCAGGTATAACTGCTGAATTTGAGTGGTTTTTATGAGTGAAATCTGAGCTTAACTACAACGTCCCTGTAACCTTTGTTGTTTTCAGTGAATATATATATACATATATATTCACTGAAAAAAACATAGGTTTTAGGGACGTTATAGTTAGAAATTAGCATTTAAAAAACCTTAGAAATTCACTGAAAAAACCATAGGTTGCAGGGACGTTATAGTTAGTTGGATATTTCACTCGTATCAAACCAGAGAAATTCGGCTGTTATAGTTAGTAGAGCTAACTATAATTTGCACCCCCGCAATGCACTGCTGATGACGTCACATATTACATCACTCATGACATGCTCAGTGACATCACTGTTGACATCTCAAATGACATCACTGATGACATCATCCAGTGACTGAGTGTTTCTAAAAATTTCAAGAACGTTATATCTATATATGCCAAGGTATATTGAAGAATGATTGGTTGTCTGAGAACCTGTATGGGTGCCTGAGTGTCTGTGTTGGTGGGGGGGTGTGTGACTCCCTGCATGGATGTGTGAGTGGGTGATTCACTGGGTGTATGCGTTTATGAGTGCGTGTGTTAGGTAGTGTATCGGTGAGTGAGTGTACGTATAGCTGTGTTGGTGAGTGAATAGATGTGTTAGTGGTATATGTGTTAGTAACTACATATGTGAAAGGCAGTATTTGTGAGTGTTGGAGTATATAAGTGAGTATATGTAACAGTGAGTGATTGTGACAGTGGCTGCATGGATAAGTGTGTGCTTATGTCAGCAATTGTTGAAGACAGTACGTGTCTGTATGAATAAGTGATGTGGTGTGTGTATAACTGTATAGGTGTGTAAATGGCAGTGTAATTAATTCTTTGGGTGACTGACTAGGTTTTTGAGTAACTCTTTGGGTGAGTGGCAGTGTGTGAGTGTCTATATGGGTGTATGAGTGGATATATTAGTGGCTGTATTGATGAATGACTGTGTGTATGAGTGACTGTATGGGTTAGTGGGTGGATGTGTGTGTAGATGTATGAATCACTGAGCGGGTATGTACTAACTGCTATTGGTGTGTCTATAGATTCGATATTGGTAGTCTGTATTTTAGAGTGGGTGTATGAAAGGTTTTATTCGGGTATGAGGATGTGCATCAGATGATCATGTGGATGATGTCATCAGTGATGTCATCAGTGATGTCATTTGAGATGTCATCAGTGATGTCACTGACCATGTCATGAGTGATGTAATATGTGACGTCATTAGCAGTGCATTGTGGGGGCGCGAGTTATAGTTAGCTCTACTAACTATAACAGCCATATTTCTCTGGTTTGATACGAGGGAAATATCCAACTAACTATAACGTCCCTGCAACCTATGGTTTTTTCAGTGAATTTCTAAGGTTTTTTAAATGCAAATTTCTAACTATAACGTCCTAAAACTTATGTTTTTTTCAGTGAATTTCTAAGGTTTTTTAAATGCTAATTTCTAACTATAACGTCCCTGAAACCTATGGTTTTTTCAGTGAATTTCTAAGGTTTTTTAAATGCTAATTTCTAACTATAACATAGCAGTTGCATTTGCAGAGTGGTGTAGAAAGGTGAGCGTGGCCTCCGAACACCTCTTAGCAATCCCACTGTGTGGGATTTACTGGAGGTAACAGGAGTGGTAGTTAGCCCCCAATGTCAACCTTGGGGGCCAACTACCCCTCCCATTACCTCCAGTAGGTCCCACACAGTAGGATTGCTAATTTCTTATACCAGGCCACGCCCCCTTTCTCCACCACTCTGCAGACGCGCCTCCTGGCGCATTCTGGGTTGGGGGATTAACTCCCCTTTTAATCCTGAGGGTCCCTGGGGGCCAACTAGCCCATCAGGTACCTCCAGTGAGCCCCACACAGCTGGATTGCTGAGAGTGGTCCGAGGCCATGCTCTTTTTATACCGCTCTGCAAACGTGCCTCCTGGCGCACTGCTGCTCGGGGGATGAAGTCCGCTTGTGTCCTGAGGTCCTCAGGACACAAGAGGACCTTATCGCCCCACCAGCAGTGCGCCGAGAGGTGCGTTTGCAGGGTAGTATAAAAAGGGGCGTGGTCTCTGACCACCTCTCTGCAAACCAGCTCTCTGGCGCTTACTGGGGATACCTGGTGGGCTAGTTGGCCCTCAGGGAACCTCAGTATTCAAGGGGACTTAATTCCCCAACTTACAACGTGCCAGGGGGTGTGTTTGCAGAGTGTTGCAGGGAGGGGGTGGGGCCTCCGGCGAGATGCTGTTTTTTTTTTACATTCTTTGAGAAGGGGGGCTGAGTGGCCCCCCTTCGTGTACTACTTTTGGGGCCCCGGGGACCCCATCCCCCGGGGCATGGCCTCCTTTTCAAAATTTTCCTATTGCGAAGGGGGGCCACGTGGCCCCCCTTCCCTAGGCCACTATTGTCCCTGGGGGCCCCGGGGCTGGCCTGCCGTTTTTTATTTTTTTTAATTATAGGGGAGGGGGCCATGTGCCCCCCCCCCCAGGCCACTTCTGGCCCCGGGGACCCCATCCCCCGGGGCTGGCCCTTTGCGTTGGGGACCGTGGGGGAGCCCCAATGCCCCCACGCTCCCGCAGGCTCCCCGCCTCCTACAGGAGCCGGCATTGCTTTTGCACACGGTGAGCTGCTGACATGCAGCTCCCCTTGTGCAAAAGCAACATATAGTCACCAATAATATACTCTCAGTGCAGAATGCAAGGTGGTTTAGGGGCACTGGTTGTTTTAGTATAGTTGGATTAATTGTGTGTCATTACCCGAGTATTAATTGAATATCAAATTATATGTAGAAGTTAAAATGATATATTGTCAGGACAGGGTGCAGGAGGGTTAGTGGCTATGGGTGGGTAACTGTATTTAAACGTATGCATAACTGTAAATAACAGAGTACTAACATAGCAATTCATTAATAATACAATCAGAAAAGGATGCAGATGGTTCAGGGGCAGTGGGTATAAGTGAGTTAATCCTTTTGTGCTTTCCATGAATATTAACATAACATAACACTTGTATTTGTAAAGCGCACTTATCACCCATGGGTCTCAAGGTGCTGAATAACAGATGTTTATTGTTACCCAACTCAATGGTACTCATTTTATCGACCTCAAATGGATGAAAGGCTGAGTGGACCCGCCGGGATTTGAACCTGTGACCACGAGATCGAACACAGGCCCCTGCAGTGGATGCATTAGTCCACTAAGCCACCAGACCCGGCCCCAGTACATACATGGTTAAGTGTTTCTTTTTAGAGAAGATAGAGCACATCGGAGCTTGACGGACAAATGGATCAGAGAGTGCTGCCTACAGGTAAGTTTAATTTGCATTCTTTTATAAAGATAGTACATTATTTACAGCAAAAAGGGCGGGAGGGAGGTTGAGTCTCGTGCTAGCGGAGGTTGCAGAGATTTGCTAACTACGCATTACATTGAAAACACGGAATTCATGCAAAAACTCCGACTCTGCCACGTAGCGGAATTAGCTACTCCACCCACAACCCTTTGATAAAGCAACTTTACCTTTACATGCTAAAAAGTATATAACCAATTCACAAAAGTGAGCTTTGAAAAATATCAGGCAATGAGAGAGGTGATGATTTTGGGGTCCCCCCTAACCTAGGGGGAGGACCAAGCAGATGCCTTGAACACAAAGAGCATATCATGCTGAACTATTCGGTGGTGGTCCCATCCTCCTAGGACCACCCCAAGCAAAGTTATGGGCAAAAATACAATGCCAACCAAAGGCCCAGCAAAGCATTATGGGGCGAGATTCTGCAGGGGTACCACACAGGCCCCCGCATTCATTTCATTTTAGCCCCGGGGAGGTGGCAGTCCCCAGGGCTGGGGGGGCCATATGGCCACCCAATATTTATGTCATATCTAGCCCCTGGAAGGTGGTGGTTCTCGGGGCTGTGGGCCCTCCTACATTAATATAACATTTGCCCTAGGGAGGTGGCAGTCCCCAGGGCACGGGGTTGCCAGCAGGCAACCTCCACATACATTATTAAGGATGCCTCTGGGAGGTCTTTAGCACCCCTAGGAGGGGTCCCATGCGCTCCCCTACTACATATATCAGACATGCCCCTAGGACCTGTCTCACCCGGGGGCCAATGAGAAATGCAGCATGGTAGCCTGCACTTAATTTTTTTAATTAAAAAATGCTTTTTTGGCCCTGAGGGGTCTGTGTGGGAGCCCTACCCCTCTCTCAAGAGGCCGAGGGGGTCAGGGTGCTTCTACCCTGCCCGCTTTTCTTTTTTTTTAAAACTTTTTTTCTGTGACTCGGTTCAACCAATTCACAAGATGGCTGCCCATACTTCCTGGTTTTAAGTGTTAGCAGATAATCAGATCTCAGCATATGATCGGGAGAGGTCGCAGTTTCACTGCGTCCCTACACATACAACTGAAGAGTTCTTCAAATTACGCCACAATTCCTAAAAGGATTTACATCAAATCACAAAAAGGAGGCCTTCTGGACCAACAGCTACCATTCTGCCAAATTTGATATAATTCCGTTCAGCAGTTCGGACTGCAGCTGTGTCTAAAGCTCCTATGGAAATGAACACTAGGAAAACGCTTTTTGGGACACCTCCTTTTTCTCAGCTCCTGCTTGGCGGATCACCCCAAACTTTTCAAGGCACCAGCTGAAGTGAGCGATAGACATATATATATATATATATATTGCTTATCAAGGCGTCCTTTCAGTAGCCGAGTGTTCTGCCTTTATTGCCCGTGAAAAAGAGCACAGGAGTGCTCGAAACGCGTTGGGCTGGAGATGCAGTGGTTTTGAACTGTCGCTGTTACCGATCTGAAGTTCCTCACATTAAAGGCTGTTTACCCTGAGTCTTGTGGCGTCTCCACGTTGGGCGATTATGTGAATGGATATATATATATATATATATATATATTATCTACTGGCGGTCGCCAGTAGATAGTTATAGTTACAACCTATTATCCATAGGAAATCCGCGACATTCTATTTGAAATAACTCTCTTGCCGGTTGACGTATCTTCGCAAAATTTTCAAACTTCGTGGGGCGCTCCGGTCCGCTCCTACCCTGAAAGTCTCGGGATGATACGTCAAGCGGGGGCCGAGAAAAAAGGGGGGTCCCAAAACGCGTTTTCCCCATGCAT
The DNA here is from genome assembly GCA_963921515.1 of Calotriton arnoldi. Classification (NCBI taxonomy): domain Eukaryota; kingdom Metazoa; phylum Chordata; class Amphibia; order Caudata; family Salamandridae; genus Calotriton; species Calotriton arnoldi. The sequence goes on along the minus strand of CAWUFW010007044.1, from coordinate 1,012,516 downwards.
TTTCCCATAGGAAACTTTAGACACGGCTACAGCCCGAACTGCTGAACGGAATTACACCAAATTTGGCAAAGAGGTAGTTCTTGGTTCAGAAAGAACCCTTTTTGTTAAATGGTGTAAATCCGTTCAGTAGTTGCTGAGAAAATGAAAAGTAAAAAGTTAGTGATATCTATGGCAGAGTAGGGTCCGCGTACCCTCCCGATCACAAGCTGCATGTTAATTGGCTGTCAGCTGGCTGTCAACATTCCGATTCAGGAAATGTTGGCAGCCATTTTGTCCATCGGTAGAACCGAGGGACAGAAACAAGTGCGCAAAGCGCACAAAGGGAGCAGGGTAGAAACACCCTGACCCCTAGGTTTGCTCAGGGGTCCCACAAGGACCCCCTGGGCAAAAAAAAAAAAAAAAAAAAATTTTTAAATCGGCAGGATGCGCTCAGGGTGCGCGAATCCTGCCGAAAAAAAAAAAATCGAAGCGCGGTCTCCCGCGCTTCGATGTTAATTGGCCCCCGGGTGGCCCAAGTCCCGGGGGCATGGTGGGGGATAATTTAATGTGTGGGGGCCTCAAAGGGCCCCCAAGCCCCGGGGACCGCCACCCCCGGGGCTTTTTTTAAAATGGTGCGGGAGGGCTCTGAGCCCTCCCGCAGCCCCGGGGACCACCACCTCCCGGGGCTTTTTTAAATACATTATTAAACCTGTGTGGGGGGCTCCAGCCCCCACACGCCCGGGACCACCACCTCCCCGGGGCACTAAACATTTTAATATGGGGGTCCGTTACGGACTCCAGAGCCCCGGGGACCACCACCTCCCCGGGGCTGTGTACTGAATGGGAGGGGGCCGCGCGGCCCCCTCCTGGAGCCCTTGATGGCCCTGGGGACCACCACCCCCAGGGCCGGCTCCTGCAGTGTCCCGGGGTGCCTACCCCCGGGACACTGTAGTTTGCTATGGCAGGACGGGAGCCTCGCGGCTCCCGTCCTGCCATAGCAAACTGCTTTGGATATTGGAAGAGAGAGCAGGGAAACCTGCTCTCTCTTCCAATATCCAAAGCGATTGCTTTTCCACATGGGGAGCAGCATGTCAGCTGCTCCCCATGTGGAACAGCAATGCCGGCTCCCAAGGGACGTGGGGAGCCGGCGGGACTGTGGGGGGATTGGGGACCCCCACAGTCCCCAACGGAGAGGGCCAGCCCCGGGGGATGGGGTCCCCGGGGCAAGTAGTGGCTCGGGAGGGGGCCACGCGGCCCCCCTCCCCAAAAAAGAGGAAAAATTAAAAAAAAAAAAAAATGGAAAGGCCGGCCCCGGGAGATGTGGTCCCCGGGGCCTTAAAATGGCCAGAGGAGGGGGCCACGCTGCCCCCTCAAAAAATAAATATAGAGGCCATGCCCCGGGGGATGGGGTCCCGGGGCCAATACAGGCCCAGGGAAGGGGGGCCACGCGGCCCCCTTCCCGTTTTTTTTTTAAAGGTAATTTAAAAAAGGTGTAAGGCCCTGGGGGATGGGGTCCCCAGGGCCCAAAAGAAAAAAAGGAAGGGGGCCACACAGCCCCCTTCAGGGAGAAAAAAAAAAAAAACGATCGGGCCCGCAGGCCCCGCCCCTTCCTTCACCACTCTGCAAACGCGCCCCTGGCGCGTTTGCAGAGGGAAACGAATTCCCCTTGAATACTGGGGGTCCCTGGGAGCCAACTAGCCCACCAGCTACCTCCAGTATGCGCCAGGGGCTGCCTTGCAGAGAGGTGTACAGAGGCCACGCCCCTTTTACACCTCTCTGCAACGCAGCTCTGTGGCGCTTTTGGAGGTATATGGTGGGCTAGTTGGACTCCGGGGACCCTCAGGATTCAAGGAGACTTAATCCCCCAACTTAAAACGCGCCACGGGGCGCGTTTGCACAGTGGTGAAGGGAGGGGCGGGGCTTCAGGTGACATGTGTGCAAACAGGCCCCGTGGCGCGTTTTAAGATGGGGAATTAAATCCCTTCAATCCTGAGGGTCCCTGGGGGCCAACTAGCCCAACAGGTACATCCAGAATGCGCCACAGAGCTGCGTTGCAGAGAGGTGTAAAAGGGTGTGGCCTCTCTACACGTCTCTGCAACGCAGCCCCTGGCGCATATTGGAGGTTCCTGGTGGTTTAGTTGGCCCCTAGGGACCCTCAGGATTCAAGGGGACTTAATCCCCCAACTTAAAACGCGCCACGGGGCGCGTTTGCAAAGATGTCACCTCAGGCCCCGCCCCCTCCCTTCACCATTGTGCAAATATTCCTCTAAAATCAGCCGAAATAGGAATTCCGATTTACTCACCTGTTATCAGGAGAGACCTCAGTGCTGCATCTTTCAGCCCAGTACTGATCCTGAAAAGTAATTTTAACCGTACTTACCGGTAACTTGAATTTCCTTCATAGGCTAACATTGACTGGTTTCACTTGGAAATTCTTCTAAGTGTGGAGTTTTGGAACTTTAAAATATTCCTCTAAAATCAGCCGAAATACGAATTCCGATTTACTCACCTGTTATCAGGAGAGACCTCAGTGCTGCATCTTTCAGCCCAGTACTGATCCTGAAAAGTAATTTTAACCGTACTTACCGGTAACTTGAATTTCCTTCATAGGCTAACATTGACTGGTTTCACTTGGAAATTCTTCTAAGTGTTGATTTTTGAAACATACAAATATTCCTCTAAAATCAGCCGAAATCCGAATTCTGATTTACTCACCTGTTATCAGGAGAGACCTCAGTGCTGCATCTTTCAGCCCAGTACTGGTCCTGAAAAGTAATTTTAAACGTACTTACCAGTAACTTGAATTTCCTTCCATAGGCTAACATTGACTGGTTTCACTTGGAAATTCTTCTAAGTGTGGAGTTTTGGAACTTTAAAATATTCCTCTAAAATCAGCCGAAATACGAATTCCGATTTACTCACCTGTTATCAGGAGAGACCTCAGTGCTGCATGTTTCAGCCCAGTACTGATCCTCAAAAGTAATTTTAACCGTACTTACCGGTAACTTGAATTTCCTTCATAGGCTAACATTGACTGGTTTTCAGCAAAAAAGTTTCAAAGTGTTGATTTTCACAAACTACAAATATTCCTTAAAAATCGACAGTATGACTTAAACGCATTCTTTCAACTGTTTACAGGAGATGCACCAGTGGTGGATCCAGGATCCAACACTGAGTAAGAAAAAGTAACGATAACAGTTTTTACCTGCTAAGTGAATTTCCTTCCATAGGATAACATTGGTGATTCTATGAGAAAAAGTTTCAAAGTGTCAACTTTTAAAATACAATAATATTCCTTAAAAATCACGACTGTAACCAAAACGCTTTTACTCAACTGTTTACAGGAGATGTACCAGGACTGAATCTAGGATCCAGTCCTGTGGTTACAAAAGTAATCCATAAAGTAACTAATTGCATTTAACTAGAAATTCACATTGAGCTGAATGTTGCATTGTGTTTGAAAATGTGTTGCCCATTGCAACAACTGTAACTACTGTACTTAAAAGTCTATTGCCTATCTGCAAAGTATTTAAACTAAAGTAATTCATTCTGAGAAAGTATTTTTTGTAATGTAATGTATAATGTAATTACAATGTAATTTAAAAAATAAAATATCTAAAAAAAAATTGTTTCTAAAAATGTAGTAAATCAGTATGAAAAAAATTAATATAACAATTAATACATTTAAAAATTGTCATTTACAAAACCTTTGAAATTCACTGAAAAAACCGTAGGTTTCAGGCACGTTATAGTTAGAAATTAGCATTTAAAAAACCTTTGAAATTCACTGAAAAAACCATAGGTTTCAGACACGTTATATTTACAAATTAGCATTTAAAAAACCTTTGAAATTCACTGAAAAAACCATAGGTTTCAGACACGTTATAGTTACAAATTAGCATTTAAAAAACCTTTGAAATTCACTGAAAAAACCATAGGTTTTAGGGACAGTTATAGTTACTTGGACATTGCACTCGTACAAAACCCGTGAAATTCCCCCGTTATAGTTAGTTTAGCTAACTATAACTCGCGCCCCACAATGCACTGCTGATGACGTCACATATTACATCACTCATGACATGGTCAGTGACATCACTGATGACATCACTGATGACATCTCAAATGACATCACTGATGACATCATCCACGTGATAATCTGATGCACCTCCTCACACCCTAATATAACCTTTGATACACCCACTCTAAATTAAGACTGCCATTCGCAAAACCATAGACACTCCAACACCAATAACTACATACCCACTCACTGATTCTTAGGTCTACACACACACATCCACTCACTCACCCGTACAGTCACTCATACTTACGGTCACTCAGTACAGGACTATCATATGCACTCTTACTCCTATATAGACACTCAAACAACGCCACTCATCCATAGAGATACTCACACACCTAGTCAGTCATGCAAATAATTAAACACACTGCCATTTACTCACCTATACAGTTATACACACACCAGCTCACTTACTCATACAAATAGTAGCACATTGTTACGCTCTTATACAATCACTGATACAAGCACACAATCATCCATACAGCCACTATCACAATCACTCACTCTTGCTTATAGCTATTTATATACTCCAACACACATATATACTGCCTTTCACATATGTAGTTACTCACACATGTACCACTGGGACATACATTCACTCACTAACACACTCTTACACACACTTACCCACCCATACAGTCTATCACAGATGCACTCTTGAAACCATCCACCCAGTGAATCACCCACTCACACATCTATGCACAGAGTTGCACACACCCCTCCCACACAAACACTCAGGCACCCATACAGATACTCAGACAAGCATTCAATAACTCATATAGACACTCATTTAGCTATTCACAAACACATGCAGCCACTTACACAGCAACAGACAGACGGATACAGACATACACCCAGTTTAGTCACTAACCCATGCATTCAGTAAGATACGTTAAATCACTCACTTATAGAGTCAGTCACGCACCTACTAAATCATCCATACAGACACTTACACACCCACTCATTCTTCAATACGTCTTTTCCTATATATTTTAAAAATATTTAAACTTTACAGAAACACACAGTCACTGGATGATGTCATCAGTGATGTCATTTGAGATGTCATCAGTGATGTCATCAGTGATGTCACTGACCATGTCATGAGTGATGTAATATGTGACGTCATCAGCAGTGCATTGCGGGGGCGCGAGTTATAGTTAGCTGAACTAACTATAACGGGGGAATTTCACGGGTTTTGTACGAGTGCAATGTCCAAGTAACTATAACTGTCCCTAAAACCTATGGTTTTTTCAGTGAATATATATATATATGACAAAGTGGTCCTATGGTCCCGCTATTTGGCGAGGTGATATATCATCAGCAGAGGCATTTATTGAGAGGATAAACATTAAACACCAACAACCTTTTAAAGTTTACATCACATTTAAGTGAGAAAGAGGTCCAGTTTCTAGATCTCACAGTGTACATAAAGGATAGGGAAATAAATGCTAAAACATTTCAAAAAAGTACTGCGGGCAATACAATACTCCATGCCCGCATTTTCCATCCTCCCAAATTGGCAAATAGCATCCCATATGCTGAGAACTTGCGGATGAAAAGGAACTGTAACTGCCCCAGCCAACTGTATCAAGCACAGGAGGAGTTAAATGAAATGTGTGAACAGCAGGGATACAGTAAGGCAGTTTTAAGAGCAGCCAGAGAAAAAGCAAATGCAAAGCCCAGGGACCAGTTAATTTTTGCTAACTCATCGAACATTAGGGAGTCCCAAGAAAAAGCGGAACCACAGTTCCGATTTATTACAGGCTACAGCAAACAGCACAAAAGCATAAGAACTATTATGCAGAAACATTGGCATGTACTACAAGGGGATGCCTTTTTGAGGCAAAAGTTAGGTAACAGGCCACTAATAACATTTCGCAAGGCAAGATCTTTGCGGCAGGCTTTAGTAACAAATAGCCCAGGGCCTCCACAACAGACAACTTGGCTCAGTGAAAGCAAGGGCTTCAGGAGATGTCACAAGTGTAAGGCGTGCAGGTATGGAGAAAATACAACGGAAGATGCTTTACCATTTACAGATAAAAAGTGGCAGATCATGAAGCCTTTGAACTGTAGGAGCAAATTTGTATTATATGCTCTTAGGTGCAGTTGTTTTAAATTGTAAATAGGTAGTACAATTTTACTAGTGTATCAGCGGATCCTACAACATATTAGAGCGATTAACAACAGGGATCAGGCGTACCCCATGGCCAGACATTTCCAGCAGTTTCATGATAACAAGTTGGAAGATCTGAGATATTTTGTATTAGATCAAGTGCCACAAAGGCTGAGAGGGGGAAATAGAGAAAGGTGCCTGAGACAACTTGATTCAAGATACATTTTAGGTTTTAATAGTAAGATCCCGAATGGGCACAACACTGAGGAAGACTTATATGTCCATCTGTAAAGAGAGAGAAAGAAAGATGATGATTGATTGTCGGATGATCTGGAGGGTAGATGGTGTACTTATGGTTAATGCTCTGAAGTTCTCAGATAAGTAAATGATTGAGCCTATGAATTCTAATCCACTCCATTTAATATTATTGAAATTTTGGCACATGGTTTTTTGCACAGCACTTTGATTTTAATCAGTTTGTGACCAAACTTGTTGTATACTGAAGGATCAAGGGCACTGGCCTAAAACAGTGAGAAGAAACAAATGATCAAATAACTGTGGGACAGTTGGACACAGTTCCAATTTCCATTGCATTTGCACATGATCTTTCATTGGAGGGCATCTCATGTTATTATGATATTTTAATAAGTAATGTGGAATTTGCCCAAGGCATTTTATTTTGTATGGGACATTGAACAAGGCAAAACGGTCGAAACGCGTTACCTGGTTGTGTGTGGCCAAAAATAAAATCTCTCTAAAGCTACCCCGAGCGTCCTGGAGTCTGTTTTGGATTGTGGAACAGTCGTTTGTATGGATATATATATATACATATATATATTCACTGAAAAAAACAGAGGTTTCAGTGACGGTATAGTTAGGGATTAGCATTTAAAAAACCTTCGAATTTCTGTTTTTTCCAGTGAATTTCTACTAATGTTTTTTAAATGCTAATTTCTAATTATAAGGTAGTAGTCCCATTTGCAGAGTGGTGCAGAAAGGGGCCTGGACCTCTGACCAGCGCTCCGGAATTCCACCGCATCGGACTTACAGGAGGTACCAGGAAGGCTTCTTGGCCCCCAAAGTCCCTCAGGAGTAAAGTGGACTTCATCCCCCAACCAGTAGTGTACCAGGTCGTGTGTTTGCAGAGTGGTGGAGAAAGGGGGGCGTGGCCTCCGAAGACTTCTTAGCAATCCTACTGTATGGGACTTACTGGAGGTAACAGGAGGGGTAGTTGGCACCCAAGGACATTCTTGGTGGCCAACTACTTCTTGTATTACCTCCAGTAAGCCTCACAAAGCAGGATTGCTAAGTTCTCATAGCAGGCCATGCCCCCTTTGCCCACCACTCTGAAAACACGCTCCCTGGTGCGCTCTTGGATGGGTATTGAAGTCCCCTTCACTGCTGGGTGTCCTTAGGGGCTATCTAGCCTACCTATTACCTCCAGTAAGCCCCACACAGTGGGATTGCTGAGAGGTGGACAGAGGCCACGCCCCCTTTCTCCACCACTTTGCAAATGCGCCTCCTGGTGGGCTCTTGGTTGGGCGATGAAGTCCCCTTGCCTCCTGAGGGTCCCTGGGGACAAACTAGCCCTCCTGTTATCTCAAGTAAGCCCCACACAGCTAGATTGCTGAGAGGTGGTCCAAGGCCATGCCCCTTTTTACACCACTCTGCAAACGCAGCTCCTGGCGCACTGCTGCTTGGGGGATGAAGTCCACTTTAGTCCTGAAGTCCTCAGGACGCAAAGGGACCTCATCGCCTCACCAGCAGTGCGCCAAGAGGCGCGTTTGCAGAGTGCTGTAAAAAGGGGGCATGGCCTTGGACCACCTCTCAGCAATCCAGCTGTGTGGGGCTTACTGAAGGTACCTGGTGGGTTAGTTGACCCCTAAGGACCCTTAGTATTCAAGGGGGCTTAATCCCCCAATCCAGAACGTGCAAGGAGGAGCGTTTGCACAGTGGTGCAGGGAGGGGGCGGGTCCTCCAGCGAGATGCCAGCTTTTTTTTTATTTGGTTTTTGAAAGGGGGCTGTGTGGCCCCCCCTTTCCTTAATTATTTTTGGGCCCTGAGGACCCCATCCCTCAGGGCCTGAGCATTTTTTTTTTTAAACGGGAAGGGGGCCGCACAGCTCCCCTGGCTGATTTCGGCCCCGGGTACCCCAACCCCCGCGGCATGGCCACATACTTTTTTTTAAACAATTTTTAAGGAAGGGGGCCCCGGGGACCCGATCCCCCGGGGCATTGCCTCGTTTTTTCACGGAAGGGGGGCCGTGCGGCCCCCTTTCCCTCGGCCACTTCTGGCCCCGGGGTCTGCGGGGGTAGCCTCAATTACCCTGCGGTCCCTGCCAGCTCCCCGCCTTCTGCGGGAGCCGGCTTGGTTTTGGACAAAGGGGGCTGCTAACATGCAGCTCCCCTTGTCCAAAAGCAATTCTGCTTTGCTTCGTGGAAGCGAGAGCAGGTTTCCTGCTCTAGATTCCACGAAGCAAAGCAGAAGTTTGTAATGACAGGGCGGGAGCCATGCTGCCGCCCTGCCATTGCAAACTGCTATGTCCCGGGGGTTGGCACCCCGGGACATTGCTGGAGCCAGCCCTGGAGGGTGGCGGTCCCCAGGGCCAAGGAGGGCTCCAGAAGGGGGCCGCGCGGCCCCCCTTCCAACATGCACATTGCCCCAGGGAGGTGGCGGTTCCCAGGGCCAGGGGTCCACCATGGACCCCTGTATTTCCATGCAGAGTGCCCCGGGGCAGTGTGGGGGGCTCAAGACCCCCCCACACCTATTATTTCTAAAAACCCCGGGGAGGTGGAGGTCCACTGGGTTTGGGGGGGCCCACGAGGCCCCCTGCCCATAGTTTAGTAAAGCCCTGGGGAGGTGGTGGTCCCCGGGGAAGGGGGGCCAGCGAGGCCCCCACCCTAAAATAAATAAAGCCCCGGGGAGGTGGCGGTCCCCAGGGCTCTGGGGGGGCTGCGTGCCCCCGCACATTATTGATGAAGCCCCGGGGAGGTGGTGGTCCACAGGGTACGGGGGCCCCCGTGGCCCCACTAATTAATTGGACATTGCCCCTGGGACCTAGCCCACCCAGGGTCTTAAAGAAATGAAGCGCGGGAGCTCGTGCTTCATTTAAAAAAAAACATTTTTGGGGGGGCCTGGGGGTCCCTGTGGGACCCCCTGAGCAGGCCTAGGGGGTCAGGGTTTTTCTACCCTGCCCCCTTTTCTTGTTTTTTATCTTTTTTTTTTACTGTTTTCTTGTGACTCGGTTTTACCTAGTCACAAGATGGCTGCCAACACTTCTTGGTTTGGAGTGTTGACAGCCAATCAAAATGAAGCTCGTGCTCGAGAGGGTTCGCAAATCCTCCTCGGCCACCAGATATCAATATTTTTATTTTTTGAATTTCTCAGGAACTTCTGAACGGATTTACACCACTTAAAAAAAGCATGCTCTCTGAACCAAGACCTACCTTTTTGCAAAATTTGGTGTACGTCCGTTCACCAGTTCGGGCTGCAGCTTTGTCTAAAGTTTCCTATGGAAATTAACATGGAGAAAACGCGTTTTGGGACCCCCCTTTTCTGGCGACCGCCAGTAGGTAATATATATATATATATATATATATCTTTGCAGTCCTTATCAAACGAGGATGAAACAACACCGGGACATGTTAGACATTGGCATCAGTAGTAGTTCAGCTCCAGATAGCCCCTTCCGTCCAACATCAAGCTTTGTGCCTATGATGCCCAGGGACGCCATTGACGTCTTCAATGACTGTGTCACCGAGGATCTCAAACAGTTGAATAGAAAGATCATGCGTTAGAAAATTCATAGGAAGTATCAAGACATACAATAGTCCAAACTTGTGCAGAAACTCAGGACTAACAAGAACCTGATCGTGAATCAGGCGGACAAGGGGGGCAATATTGTCCTATGGCCGAGAGACCTGTATTTACAGGAGGCTGATTGCCATTTGAACGACACCGATTGCTACAGGAGAGCCTCTCCCATTGACCTGAGATGAATAAGAGACACTGTCTATGAAAAACTGGCTCAATGGAAACGCAAGGGTCTTATCACTAAACATGAATTCAGTTTCCTCAAGAACGATCACCCGATCACTCCAGTATTGTACTTTATCCCGAAAGTACATAAAAATGTAACACCGGTGCCAGGGAGACCGATCATTTCGGCTCAACAAAGTCTTTTAGAGCCTATGTCGAAGTACGTGGACTACTATCTACACGAATTCGTGGAAAGCCTCCCATCGTTCATAAAGGACACTGGCCACTTCCTGTCCAAACTGCAATCTATAAACTGGGATGATGACTGCTTATTCATTGTGATGGACATTTGTTCACTTTATACCAGTATACATCATGTAGATGGTATTAATGCAGTCAAACACTATTTGGGCAGTAGAAGTATCCATCTATATAAGCACAATCTGATGATCTTAACTATGATAGAAACATGTCTCAATCACAACTTTTTTCTTTTTAATAAGGTGTTGTTCCAACAGCTACGGGGAGTCGCCATGGGGGCATGTTTCTCCCCCAGCTATGGTGTCTCCACGTTGGCTGGTGGGAGGAGCATGTCCTCAGGATTGACCACAGGGTGGCGTATGATACACACGTCCTCCATTGGTGGAGGTTTATTGACGACGTGTGTGTCATATGGAAAGGATCTGAGGAATCTGCATATCAATTTGTTCACAACATCAATGCCAACAATCTGAATTTGAATTTTACTGCACATATCAGCAGTAGGTGTGTTCAATTTTTAGAAGTGGAGCTGTATATAGAGGACAACACTATTCAAACTAGACTTCACAGGAAGAGCACTGCGGGCAATTCTGTGCTTCACGCCAGCAGTGCTCACCCACCCCACCTAATCCGCAGTATCCCTTATGGAGAATTTCTGCGTATTAGGAGAATTTGCAGTTCAGAAGTGGATCTTGATCAATGTCAGGCGGTTACAAGCAGAATGAGCATAAACAGGCATTGATCAGGGCTAATTAACACAGCAGGGAGGAATTTCTACAGGGTCAGAAGGCCACCACCAGTGCAACTCCAGCAACTACTGTCGAGTTGACTAATATTCCAGATCCAGTCAGACTAATAACCTCCTATGGCTGCCAGGAGAGAGAAATCAGAAAAATAATCTACAAATATTGGCCGATAGTATTATCAGATCTAACACTATCACGAATCATGCCTAAACTTCCTACTCTCACATTCAGACGCGCCCCCTCGATGAGGGATGCGCTTGCCAAGAGCAGCCCTGAGGTAATTGTATCTGACACCTGGCTGTCAGCTAGGTCAGGCTATTTTAAGTGCAGCTCATGCAGAGCATGCAAGTTTGGAAAAAACATCACAGAGTATACCACAGCATTTGATGATAGCCCTATTAAAATCCAGGGACACTTCACATGCCGTACGGAGTTCGCATATTGGAATGCACTTGCCAACTCAAGTACGTTGGGAGCACTAAACTCCAGGTGTTTAATCATATTCTTCATCACATTCGTGCTGTGGTCAATTCGGATCCAAACTACCCAGTAGCTAGGCACTTAAAATATGTTCACAACAACGATCTGAATGAGCTGAGGTACTATGTAATTGGATCTGTACCTAAGTCAATACGTGGTGGAAATAGGGAGAAACTATTGTGCCAGCTGGAATCACACTTTATTGTATTATTAGATACTCACATGCCCAACGGTCTTAACACAGGTGAAGACCTTCACAATTGTTTGTGAAGGATCCACGACCGGTCTAGCTGTTGATGCGTGCATGTGTAGTTTCTCTCTAACTCTATAGGACTTTTATCACTCTGTCCCTGTATATATTGTACTGTAACCTGTACATATATATATATTCTGTTCCCTGGTTTCTATCCTGGTTTTTACCCAGGTTTTTACCCAGGTTTTTTACCCTGGTTTTTACTCTGACTTTTTTATTCTGATGTTTTATTCTGATATTTATTATTCTTCATCAGGTGTTGCTGATCAAGCACTAATTCGTTAGAATATTGCCTCTTTGCACTGCATCAACTGGTTTACTGTGCACTTGCACTTTAATATTCAGAGACTCAGACGTATGTCGATATTGTGGCCTACAATATATGGTATTTTTTGCACATGTTTAGCTGATTTGCACTAATTTGCACTTGCACTTTAGGTTTATGCACTTTATGGTGGAGCGTCGAATAATGGTTACGTTTGTGACTTTGTTAGGTTTTGATAGCCCAAAGTATGCACCATGACTGATAGAATTGTACTATTATACAGGTGGTGACATGATCAACCATTATGGTTTTGAAGATGCATGCAATTAGCATTTCATCCATGTTTTTATCCTGTTTATACAATTTGTAATATCGTTTTTTACTGTCTTTTTATCAGTCTCATATTTATTCATGACATTCCTCATTTAACCATGAATTTATGTCCTTTAGCATCTATTGGTTAATTTATGTGATATATGCATAGTTTTAGCGGGCATTTTCATGAATTACAAAGTCTTTCTTCCATTGTGACAGCTCAAGGGGAGGTGATTTTAGGATGTGCACTCTACAAATATGTTTTTACTGGTCCAGCGCGTCATGTGATCAAGACCGCAGAAACCGGGTCGAAACGCGTCAGGCTGGACACTAGTCTTCGCGGTTTGGTAATGCTGACTTAACTTTATCACGCAATAAAGCACTGCTATTGAACAAGAACACGCTGGCATTCTAGGAGTGTGGTTACCTTATATATATATATATATATATATATATATATATATATATATATATATATATTCACTGAAAAAACCATAGGTTTCAGACACGTTATAGTTAGAAATTAGCATTTAAAAAACCTTTGAAATTCACTGAAAAAACCATAGGTTTTAGGGACAGTTATAGTTAGTTGGACATTGCACTCGTACAAAACCCGTGAAATTCCCCTGTTATAGTTAGTTCAGCTAACTATAACTCGCGCCCCGCAATGCACTGCTGATGACGTCACATATTACATCACTCATGACATGGTCAGTGACATCACTGATGACATCACTGATGACATCTCAAATGACATCACTGATGACATCATCCAGTGACTGTGTGTTTCTGTAAAGTTTAAATATGTTTAATATATATAGGGAAAGGCGTATTGAAGAATGAGTGGGTGTATAAGTGTCTGAATGGATGATTTAGTACGTGAGTGACTGACTCTACAAGTCAGTGATTAAACGTATCTTACTGAATGCATGGGTTAGTGACTAAACTGTGTGAATGTCTGTATCCGTCTGTTTGTTGGTGTGTAAGTGGATGCATGGATTTGCGAATAGCTACATGAGTGTCTATATGGGTTATTGATTGGTTCTCTGAGTATCTGTATGGCTGCCTGAGTGTTTGTGTGGGTGGGGTGTGTGTGACTCTATACATAGATGTGTGAGTGGGTGATTCACTGGGTGCATGATTTCAAGAGTGCATCTGTGATGGACTGCTTGGGTGGGTGAGTGTGTGTATGGGTGTGTTAGTGAGTGAATGTGTATCTCAGTGGTACATGTGCGAGTAACTACATATGTAAAAGGCAGTATATATGTGTGTTAGAGTATTTAAATGGCTATAAGTGAGAGTGTGTTATTGTGAGAGTGGCTGTATGGATGCGTGTGTGCTTGTATCAGTTATTGTATAAGAGCGTAAGAATGTGCTAGTATTTGTATGAGTAAGTGAGCTGGTGTGTGTATAACTGTATAGGTGAGTAAATGGGTGTGTGATTAATTTTTTGCATGACTGACTAGGTGTGTGAGTACCTCTATGGATGAGTGGCGGTGTGTGAGTGTTTATATAGGTGTATGAGTGCATATGATAGTCCTGTACTGAGTGACTGTAAGTATGAGTGACTGTACAGGTGAGTGAGTGGATGTGTGTGTAGACCTAAGAATCAGTGAGTGGGTATGTAGTTTTTGGTGTTGGAGTGTCTATGGTTTTGAGAATGGCAGTCTGTAATTTAGAGTGGGTGTATCAAAAGTTATATTAGGGTGTGAGAAGATGCATGAAATTATCACATGGATGATGTCATCAGTGATGTCATTTGAGATGTCATCAGTGATGTCATCAGTGATGTCACTGACCATGTCATGAGTGATGTAATATGTGACGTCATCAGCAGTGCATTGCGGGGCGCGAGTTATAGTTAGCTGAACTAACTATAACAGGGGAATTTCACGGGTTTTGTACGAGTGCAATGTCCAACTAACTATAACTGTCCCTAAAACCTATGGTTTTTTCAGTGAATTTCAAAGGTTTTTTAAATGCTAATTTCTAACTATAACGTGTCTGAAACCTATGGTTTTTTCAGTGAATTTCAAAGGTTTTTTAAATGCTAATTTCTAACTATAACGTGCCTGAAACCTATGGTTTTTTCAGTGAATTTCAAAGGTTTTTTAAATGCTAATTTCTAACTATGCCAACAGAGGTAGGACATGTGAAGAAAGAAGAAAAAACGCACAGAAAGAAGCAAAAGATGTGCAGAAAGAACCAACAGAGGAGCAGAAAGAGGCCTTGTTGCAAAATCATCCTCTGCCCACAACTTTTTCAGACGGGTACTGGTGGTAACTGACTCTGACTAACCAGAGCCAGTGCGCGTTTGCACAGTGGTGAAGGGAGGGGGGGCCTGAGGTGACATGTGTGCAAACGCGCCCCGTGGCACGTTTTAAGTTGCGGGATTAAGTCCCCTTGAATCCTGAGGGTCCCTGGGGCCCAACTAGCCCCCCAGGTACCTACAGTTAGGACCACAGAGCTGAGTTGCAGAGAGGCGTTCCGAGGCCACGCACTTTTTTCACCTCTCTGCAACGCAACTCTGTTGTGCTTACTGAAGGTACCTGGTGGGCTAGTTGGCCCCCAGGATTCAAAGGGAATTAACTCCCCAACTTAAAACGCACCATAGGGCGTGTTTGCGCACATGTCACCTGAGGCCCCGCCCCCTCCCTTCACCACTGTGCAAACGCGCCCCGTGGCGCGTTTTAAGTTGGGGGATTAGGTCACCTTGAATCCTGAGAGTCCCTGGGGCCCAACTAGCCCACCAGGTACTTCCAGTAAGCACCACAGGCCTGCGTTGCAACGCCTGTAACAAATTGTGCAGTTGTGTTTAGGTAGTGAAGAGGGTCGTGCAGGGGGTAGTGTTTTAGGGTTTAGGGTAGTGCAGTGGTGTTTGTGTAGTGTAGGGGGTCATGCTGGGGGTAGATTTAGGGTTTAGGGTAGTGCAGTGGTGTTTGGGTAGTGTAGGGAGTCGTGCTGGGGGGAGTGTTTTAGGGTTTAGGGTAGTACAGTGGTGTTTGGGTAGTGTAGGGTGTCGTGCTGGGGTTAGTGTTTTAGGGTTTTAGGGATTAGGGTAGTGCAGTGGTGTTTGGGTAGTGTAGGGGATACTGCTGGGGGTAGTGTTTTAGGGTTTAGGGTAGTGCAATGGTGTTTGGGTAGTGTAGGGGGTACTGCTGGGGGTAGTGTTTTAGGGTTTAGGGTAGTGCAGTGGTGTTTGGGTAGCATAGGGGGTACTGCTGGGGGTAGTGTTTTAGGGTTTAGGGTAGTGCAGTGGTGTTTGGGTAGCGTAGGGGGTACTGCTGGGGGTAGTGTTTTATGGTTTAGGGTAGTGCAGTGGTGTTTGGGTAGTGTAGGGGTTCGTGCTGGGGGTAGTTTTTTAGGGTTTAGGGTAGTGCAGTGGTGTTTGTGTAGTGTAGGAGGTCGTGTTTTAGGGTTTAGGGTAGTGCAGTGGTCTTTGGGTAGTGTAGGGAGTCGTGCAGGGGGTATTGTTTTAGAGTTTAGGGTAGTGCAGTGCTCTTTGGGTAGTGTAGGGGGTTGTGCGGGGGTAGTGTTTTAGGGATTAGGGTAGTGCATTGGTATTTGGGTAGTGTAGGGGGTCATGCAGGGGTAGTGTTTTAGGGTTTAGGGCAGTGCAGTGGTGTTTAGGTAGTGTAGGGGGTCGTGCTGGGGGAGTGTTTTAGGGTTTAGGGCAGTGCAGTGGTGTTCGGGTAGTGTAGGGGGTCGTGCTGGGGGAGTGTTTTAGGGTTTAGGGCAGTGCAGTGGTGTTCGGGTAGTGTAGGGGGTCGTGCTGGGGGAGTATTTTAGGGTTTAGGGTAGTGCAGTGGTGTTCGGGTAGTGTAGGGGGTCATGCTGGGGGTAGTGTTCTAGGGTTTAGGGCAGTGCAGTGGTGTTCGGGCAGTGTAGGGGGTCGTGCTGGGGGTGGTGTTTTAGGGTTTAGGGCAGTGCAGTGGTGTTCGGGCAGTGTAGGGGTAGTGCTGGGGGTGGTGTTTCAGGGTTTAGGGCAGTGCAGTGGTGTTCGGGCAGTGTAGGGGGTCGTGAAGGGGTGGTGTTTCAGGGTTTAGGGCAGTGCAGTGGTGTTCGGGCAGTGTAGGGGGTCGTGCTAGGGGTGGTGTTTCAGGGTTTAGGGCAGTGCAGTGGTGTTCGGGCAGTGTAGGGGGTCTTGCTGGGGGTGGTGTTTCAGGGTTTGGGGCAGTGCAGTGGTATTCGAGCAGTAAAGGGGGTCATGCTGGGGGTGGTGTTTCAGGGTTTAGGGCAGTGCAGTGGTGTTCGGGCAGTGTAGGGGGCGGTGCAGGGGGTGGTGTTTCAGGGTTTAGGGCAGTGCAGTGGTGTTCGGGCAGTGTAGGGGGCGGTGCAGGGGGTGGTGTTTCAGGGTTTAGGGCAGTGCAGTGGTGTTCGGGCAGTTTAGGGGGTGGTGCAGGGGGTGGTGTTTCAGGGTTTAGGGCAGTGCAGTGGTGTTCGGGCAGTGTAGGGGGTCGTGCTGGGGCTGGTGTTTCAGGGTTTAGGGCAGTGCAGTGGTGTTTGGGCAGTGTAGGGGGTCGTGCTGGGGCTGGTGTTTCAGGGTTTAGGGCAGTGCAGTGGTGTTCGGGCAGTGTAGGGTGTTGTGCTGGGGCTGGTGTTTCAGGGTTCAGGGCAGTGCAGTGGTGTTCAGGCAGTGTAGGGGGTCGTGCTGAGGCTGGTGTTTCACGGTTTAGGGCAGTGCAGTGGTGTTCGGGCAGTGTAGGGGGTCGTGCTGGGGCTGGTGTTTCAGGGTTTAGGGCAGTGCAGTGGTGTTCGGGCACTGTAGGCGGTCGTGCTGGGGCTGGTGTTTCAGGGTTTAGGGCAGTGCAGTGGTGCTCGGGCAGTGTAGGGGGTCGTGCTGGGGGTGATGTTTCAGGGTTTAGGGTAGTGCAGTGGTGTTCGGGCAGTGTAGGGGGTCGTGCAGGGGCTGGTGTTTCAAGGTTTAGGGCAGTGCAGTGGTGTTCGGGCAGTGTAGGGGGTCGTGTTGGGGCTGGTGTTTCAGGGTTTTGGGCAGAGCAGTGGTGTTCGGGCAGTGTAGGGGGTCATGCTGGGGGTAGTGTTTCAGGGTTTAGGGCAGTGCAGTGGTGTTCGGGCAGTGTAGGGGGTCGTGCTGGGGGTGGTGTTTCAGGGTTTAGGTCAGTGGTGTTCGGGCAGTGTAGGGGGTCTTGCTGGGGGTGATGTTTCAGGGTTTAGGGCAGTGCAGTGGTGTTCGGGCAGTGTAGGGGGTCTTGCTGGGGGTAGTGTTTCAGGGTTTAGGGCAGTGCAGTGGTGTTCGGGCAGTGTAGGGGGTCATGCTGTGGGTGGTGTTTCAGGGTTTAGGGCAGTGCAGTGGTGTTCGGGCAGTGTAGGGGGTCGTGAAGGGGGTGGTGTTTCAGGGTTTAGGGCAGTGCAGTGGTGTTTGGGCAGTGTAGGGGGTCGTGCTAGGGGTGGTGTTTCAGGGTTTAGGGCAGTGCAGTGGTGTTCGGGCAGTGTAGGGGGTCATGCAGGGGCTGGTGTTTCAGGGTTTAGGGCAGTGCAGTGGTGTTCGGGTAGTGTAGGGGTCGTGCTGGGGGTAGTTTTTTAGGGTTTAGGGTAGTGCAGTGGTGCTTGTGTAGTGTAGGGGGTCGTGCTGGGGGTAGTGTTTTAGGGTTTAGGGTAGTGCAGTGGTGTTTGTGTAGTGTAGGGGGTCATGTTTTAGGGTAGTGCAGTAGTGTTTGGGTAGTGTAGGGGGTCGTGCTGGGGGTAGTGTTTTAGGATTTAGGTTAGTGCAGTGGTGTTTGGGTAGTGTAGGGGGTCGTGCTGGGGGTAGTGTTTTAGGGTTTAGGGTAGTGCAGTGGTGTTTGTGTAGTGTAGGGGGTCATGCTGGGGGTAGTGTTTTAGGGTTTAGGGTAGTGCAGTGGTGCTTGTGTAGTGTAGGGGGTCGTGCTGGGGGTAGTGTTTTAGGGTTTAGGGTAGTGCAGTGGTGTTTGTGTAGTGTAGGGGGTCATGTTTTAGGGTAGTGCAGTGGTGTTTGGGTAGTGTAGGGGGTCGTGCTGGTGGTAGTGTTTTAGGATTTAGGTTAGTGCAGTGGTGTTTGGGTAGTGTAGGGGGTCGTGCTGGGGGTAGTGTTTGAGGGTTTAGGATAGTGCAGTGGTGCTTGTGTAGTGTAGGGGGTCGTGCTGGGGGTAGTGTTTTAGGGTTTAAGGTAGTGCAGTGGTGTTTTTGTAGTGTAGGGGAGTCATGTTTTAAGATGCAATGCTCCAATATCTGACCAGTCTGCACTACATAAAACTGCAAAAAAACTAAAAATAAAAAGTGTTTTGCACACTTTTGTCATTGGGCTATATGTGGGCTACATCTGGGTAATATTTGTGCTACATTTGGGCTCTTTTTTCACTGGTGGCCATCTTGGAAGACTTCTTTGTTATGAAGTTTCCTAATTTCTTCATTTACTGCAGTCTCCTCAGTAGGAAATGCTTTCAGTTTTTTACTTTGATTCCATCAAGAAGGCATTCAGATGTGTCTCACATCTGCCATAAATTCAGAATGTTAGCACTCTAGTTGCTCATTAGATCACTGGAGTAAAGCTACTGCTCACCAGGGAGTTAACTGGTAGTCTGCTGCTGGTATTGAAAGTGATTGTTTCAGTCTGCATGTCAGAATTTTCTAATGAAATAGAAGAGGATTTGAGATCTCACTTAAAACATGCCCTAATTTTTCTTTCTGCAGCACTAACCATAATTTCTATTTTAAAAAAACCCCTCATTTTGTTCCTTTTTAAATTAAATGTTTTAAGTGTTACCGGTTTATTCCAATCAAGATGGCTTCAGGTGTGCCATACTTTTGTCATAAGTAAGGCTGTTAGCGCTCTAGTTGTTCTTTAGAACACTCTGGGAAGCTGCAGTAGAACACAAAGGCATCAACTGGCAGGCTGCTCCTGTTGAAATATAACAGGAAGATATTTGAGATCACACTTGAAATATGTCCTAATTTTTCTTTCTACAGCACTAACCATAATTTCTATGACAAAATTAACCCCATCATTTTGTTCCTTTTTAAATTAAATGTTTTAAGTGTTACCAGTTTATTCCAATCAAGATGGCTTCAGGTGTGCCATACTTTTGTCATAAGTAAGGCTGTTAGCACTCTAGTTGTTCTTTAGAACACTCTGGGAAGCTGCAGTAGAACACAAAGGCATCAACTGGCAGGCTGCTCCTGTTGAAATATAACAGGAAGATATTTGAGATCACACTTGAAACATGTCCTAATTTTTCTTTCTACAGCACTAACCATAATTTCTATGACAAAATGAACCCCATCATTTTGTTCCTTTTTAAATTAAATTGTTTAAGTGTTACCAGTTTATTCCAATCAAGATGGCTTCAGGTGTGCCATACTTTTGTCATAAGTAAGGCTGTTAGCGCTCTAGTTGTTCTTTAGAACACTCTGGGAAGCTGCAGTAGAACACAAAGGAATCAACTGACAGTCTCTGCCCTTGTTGGATGTACATGTTTTACTGAGAATGTCAGACTTCATTCTCACATGAGTGAGAAAGATAATGTGAATTTACAGAAAATATGCTCTCATTTTAGCTTCTGGAGCACCTTCCAAACCTCTATGGGACAAGCATGAGAAAATAGTGTTCTCTCAAACATGATTCATGATATCCCAGCAGAAGGTTTTTCACATGGTAAAATCACCTTAGAATACACCACAATTCCTAAAATTAGTATGGTACCATCAACAAATAAATTCTAATGTAACTAAAGCCTGTTATCACCCTTTATAGTTCTCCTTTTGGTGACCCTCAAAATCTTCTATTCACTACAATGCATTTCAATGAGGTACTGTCATTTATATTGGTCCCAAGATGGCTGCCAGCAATTCCAGGATGAAGTGCTGACAGCCAATCAGATCTCACAATGACATGTGTGGTTAGGCTCCGCCCAGATATATATGTGACTTTACTTTTGATTTTCTCAGAAAATACTGAACGGATTTACACCATTTAAGCAAAAGGCACAACACTGAACCAAGGGCTACCTCTTTGCCAAATTTGGTGTAATTCCGTTCAGCAGTTCGGGCTGTAGCTGCGACTAAAGGTTCCTATGGAAAAATGAATGGGGAAAACGCGTTTTGGGACCCCCTTTTTTCTCGGCCCCCGCTTGACGTATCACCCCGAGACTTTCAGGATAGGAGCGGACCGGAGCGCCCCAACAAGTTGGAAACTTTCGCGAAGATTCGTCAACCGGCGCCAACGTTATTTCAAATAGAATGTCGCGGATTTCCTATGGATAATAGGTTTTGACTATAACTATCTACTGGCGACCGCCAGTAGATAATATATATATATATATATATATATATATATATATATATATATATATATATATGCAAGACAAACTCCGCTGCTGAAATCGTACTGGATGAACGAAGACAGACCCAAAAGTAAGGTGCAGTGTGTTTATTAGTCAAACGCCCTTGAAATCCGCCATGACGCGTTTCGACCTACGAAAGGTCTTGATCACATGACGCTTTTTTGAGAAAAGTGAAATTTAAAGTGACAGGTACAAATTGATACGCTAGCACAAAGCACATGATAACAGACATAAAAGAAAAACTTTCATCATTTAGCTATAGGTTATGGCCAGCAGAACACACAATTTTAACAATTGTAGCTTGCAAGTGAAACACAACAAAACAAATATGTCAGTTGTAATGATGCTAAAATCAGATACAATATATATATGTATCTAAAAGCATGTACAACCCAACATGAACAAAGAATGGCATTACTCTCATTTTTACATAAAGAGAGAATGACTCATTTTCTAAGTCACCACCCTGCATTCAAGATGGTAAGTGTGTCCGGCACTTTTGCAGATATATACTACCCTAATGGGTAAGGCCACCCTAAAATTATGCTACAGGACCACTGGCAAACCAGAAAAAATAGTAAATTCTATAAATTGATGAAACTACATCATCAATAGAATTAAACCATGTAGAGCTGCATAATAGCTATATAGGGATTAAAAAATATACATGAATGGCCACTATTGTTTCACTTGATATATAGTGTTCTTTTGCAATTCTGCCCAAGTGGGCACCATATGCCACTAACCCGGTCTAACAAGACTAAAGTGATTAAAGTGCTGGTGCTTAAAAATACAAAATAGTGCAAATTAATCATTAAAAAAACAGAATAAACCATTATTCTGTCTTAAAAAATATATACAAAGGAGGCTGCGGGAAATAGACTATAGAAAAAAGCCATAAATGGCTACTCTACAAGCATGTAAAAAAATCCTCACTGGCGTTTAGCCCTCCTGGCATTTTGGAATCCAAATTTAATATATATTTGGTCTCCAAAGAACGCAGACGAGCTTCTCGATTGCCACCTCGTCTCAATGGGGGAATGCAGTCAATCACAAAGAATTTTAGTAGTTCTGAATCATTACCGTGGAATTCTTTAAAGTGATGCGCAACCGGGTAGGAAGAGTCACTACCCCGAATTGCCCTTATGTGCTGGAGTATCCTCTTGTGGACCTGCAACTTGGTGCTACCAACATATTGCAAGCCACACGGACACTCCAGCACATAAACATCAAACTCTGTTTTGCAAGTGAGCAATTTTGAAATTGGCACAGGATTCTCATGGAACGGGACAGTATATGTGGATTTATTTATGCCATGCCTGCAAGCCTTGCAAGTAGTGCACTTCTTAAAACCCGTAACTGAGTTCAACCAAGATTTTGGGGGTTGCAATTCTGGGCTACTCTTCACTAAGGTATCGCTCATAGATCTAGCTTTCCTGAACGATATGTCTGCAGTTGTAGGCATCATGTCTCCAATTACTGGATCATTTCGCACCAAACTCCAATTATTCTTCAAGATCTTACGTATGGCTTGGTGTTGCCGATTATACGTTGTAATCAAACGAGTCGGAGTGGCCACTTGCCCTTCAGAATCTGCCCTACTCAAGTTTTTAGTTTTGATAGAGAGGGCCTCCAATCTGGAGATGCGATTTGCTTTGCTGATGGCTATATCCACTCAGCTGAGTAACCCCTGGCTAGGAATCTTTGTTTGCTGGCATTCTGTGCCAACTCACACGCATGTTGTGTGCTGCAAATGCGCCTGATTCGCAGCATCTCCCCATAGGGGATACTGCGAATCAAGTGCCCTGGGTGATGACTGGCAGCATGTAACACAGTGTTACCCACTGTGGACTTCCTAAACAATCTAGTCTCAACTTTCATGTTCTTGATTAGCACTTCCACATCGAGAAAGAATACCCTCTCCTTGCTGATGTTACCTGTAAAGTGGAGATTAAGTGCATTGATGTTAATCATAGAGATAAAGTCCACCGCCTGCTATTTGGTACCCCTCCAAATCAAAAAAATATCATCAATGTATCTATACCAATCAATCACATGGTCCCTAACAATATCAGCGTGCTGTCCACGGAGGACCTGCTCCTCCCACAGTCCCATATGCAAACAAGCATAACTGGGGGGGAAGCAGGCCCCCATAGCAACACCCCTGACCTGCTGAAACACCTGATTGGAAAACATGAAAAAGTTATTGTGAAGACACATAGAAATCATTGACATCAACATTTTGTTATGGTTGTACATTTGGATGGGCCTGGTACCAAGATAGCAATCAATTGCCTTTATACCATCCTGATGGTGAACACAGGTATAGAGGGATGTAACATCCAATGTAACTAACCAATACTCATTGTGCCATTGCACCTCCATGATTTTACGTAGGAAGTCACTGGTGTCCTGAATAAAGGATATATATATATATTTTCCACCAAACACCCAAGCTTTCCTGGACGCACACGACTGCTGTTGTCAACCATCCGGTTTCTTTATTCTTGGCAAACCAACACTGTCATTCCTGTTAAAATCTTCATGCCGACGCGTTTCGAGGTAAGAACCTCTTCTTCATGGGCAGCTTTTAAAATGTCTCGCAGAGGCTCTCTCATGTCATGTTATCTGCCGCCCATAGTGGGCGTTGTTTAGTACCTTTATAGTTCCAATACACCATGTGGTGCATGCTGGGATTTGTAGTCCCTTAACGAGCGTGTTAAACCCTCAGTGGGTTCTGCGGACATTCTTTTCAGCAAATAACTTTACCCTTGGTAGGGATCCAGATGAGGCGTCAGTTCATTTATGCCACAACAGCTGTGCTGCAAAACGGGTGCAGAATCGTTCCCACCACGCAGCCTCTCTGTGTTTGCGAGATGGTGCAGTCCAGCGTGACAGGGCTGCCGCGTAACATATTTTCCACCAAACACCCAAGCTTTCCTGGACGCACACGACTGCTGTTGTCAACCATCCGGTTTCTTTATTCTTGGCAAACCAACACTGTCATTCCGGTTAAAATCTTCATGCCGACGCGTTTCGAGGTAAGAACCTCTTCTTCATGGGCAGCTTTTAAAATGTCTCGCAGAGGCTCTCACATGTCATGTTATCTGCCGCCCATAGTGGGCGTTGTTTAGTACCTTTATAGTTCCAATACACCATGTGGTGCATGCTGGGATTTGTAGTCCCTTAACGAGCGTGTTAAACCCTCAGTGGGTTCTGCAGACATTCTTTTCAGCAAATAACTTTACCCTTGGTAGGGATCCAGATGAGGCGTCAGTTCATTTATGCCACAACAGCTGTGCTGCAAAACGGGTGCAGAATCGTTCCCACCACGCAGCCTCTCTGTGTTTGCGAGATGGTGCATTTAGACTAAGAAATTACACTGAAATTCATAGTTTACTGTAAGTAACTATGCACACACACCCTGCCATGCACAGTGTTGTCAATAATTATGTAATTTCATTGTGATCAATGATGTCATACAACTTGTCATGAGTGATATAATATGTGAGGTAATAAGCAGTGTAGGAAATTGTGAGAGGCAGAGAAGGACAGTCAAACATTGAATAAATTAATCAGAAACAACAACTTTGTAATGCAGACTACTACAATGAGCCACAAGCACAAATAAGAATATCAAGAAAAATGTATTACGCAAAAATCATTTTAATATCAATATTCATAAAAAATGAAATAAAATAATGAATAATCATTAAGACTCATTGACTCAACAAAATGGTGGCCTCTTACCACATGGCAATGGCCAGCAACAAAGAAGGAATGGAGAGCAAATACAAAATGACATTCTATGAAACACACACATGCATGCTTGTATGCACACATGCGCACAACACACACACACACACACACACACACATACCATAACATAGCTATTGTTATAATGAGGATCCCCCATTGACGGTAAAGAAGTGTGTATTTACTATTATAACTCCACGCGCGCTCTGATAGTAGAGTAGGTTATATAGTGTACAGAGGCAAATATAGCTGCACTTTTAGTATTTTGATACACTAACTTGAAAGTACTTAAGCACCTTCCTCCCCCTCCATCAACAAAAATTGGCATGACTACAAGGAATGTATAGCATAAATATACACCCAAAATGTGCCTGGTTCTGTCTGTGGACCTAGTACACCAGCAACAATACATCCCACAGCAAAGTAAAATGGAAGAAGTGAAAAAAAATTGAAATAAACTTTAAAAATGCTTTAACCACAAACAGCATAATGGAACAACTACCCCTGCATAATAATTTTAAAAGTTGAAGAAAACTATTAATCAGCTATTTCAACAAACACAAATTTACACATACTCAACAAATAAAACTGAAAGGAAAGTAGCAAAAATAGTAGTGCCTGCCCTCCCTCAAACAACAATCTTTTTGCAAATTACTGCATACTGAATGTTCTCAAAAAGTAAATGTTGTTAGTGTGTGGATGCAGCACAGATTGCAGGCAAAAAGGGAGTAATGCTCTACCTCCAAAAGCCAAATCCAAAATTATCAAGAACAGAACAAAGAAGAGGGAAGAATCTTCTTAACTGGACAGAAAGTTGTTACTGTACGTACAGTAGCCTCCCAGTTTTTATGGCATATTGAAAAAGTAAAAGTAAAATGCATTTTGTGCTAAAACATTTGACTAAGCAGCCCATTTGGATAAAAATGTAACCCAAAACGGTATGTTGTATTTGATTTTCAGGTATCCATATTAAAAGAACTGCTGCTCACATTCTGAATTGCAGTTTCACACTCAAAAAATTAACCAAATAGTTCTCACGGATAAAAAATAAATGTGAAATATATGCTGCGACCATTCGCATTCAGAGAATGTTGTTCATCTTCATGCAGATCGCATTGTTTTTTTGTGCTTCTCTAGGATTTCCACCAACAGGAATCCTTGAGGCACGACGTGGCTGATTGGCTTAAGGTGAGGGGAACCTCTAGACCTGCTGCCGGTTGAGCGCACTGTGGCTCACTGTGGCTCTTCTCAGTGTAATTGCGGGTATTTTTTAGCCATTTTAAATTTGTTCGGGCATACTGCTGTTTAATTTTTTTTTAAAACAAAGTTGATTGTATGTACTACTGTTTTTAGAAGGGTTTACTTACCGAGCTTGTGCTCAATAGCTGTCTCCTCTTGTCTTTGCTTCCCCGGTCCGCCACGGCAGAGCCGATTGTGCGGAGGAAAGCGAACACACCTTCTTTCCCGGCCTGACCGCCTGACTTCCGGCGGAAACACTTGGATCGAAGCCTGCATCGCGTCGGCCAGCTATAAAAACTAAAGCTGGAACGGACGCGCAGCGGAAGCGCGCAGCGGGCGCGCCATCGGCGCGCCAAAGGCAAGCCCGTCTGTGCCCGTCCGCGCCGAGATCGCGCCGTGCACCGGAGATGCTGTCTGTTTTGCACAGACTATTGTAAAGAGGATAAAGTTGTCAGGTGGGTCTCTTTTGTCCTTTAATAAACCTAATGGAGGGTGCCCTTTAATTGATTTGACCCAGGATTCCCCCAGCTTACTATGCCATAAGTGTGGTTTCAAGACTACCAATCCTGAATCCTCCTCCATTTGTCAAATGGTTGACAGTAAAAATATTAAACATCCTCCCACCTGTAATTATCAACTGGCCTTAGTCAATGCACAGTCTTTGGTAAAGCATGCCTTTGAAGTAGCAGAGCTTATTGTGAACGAACATCTTGATGTTCTTTTTATTACTGAAACTTGGGCTAACGAACATTCTAGTCCCGATTTATTGATAGCCACTCCTCAAGGGTACTCAATGATGAGAGCAGACAGAGGGGGGAATAGGGGTGGCGGTTTGGGGATAATCTATAGAAACGAGTTCAAAATTAAAATTGATCTCTTACCAAATGCAGATTGCGAACTATTATCCTTTAAGATCGATATAACTAACAATTATTCCCTGAATGGCCTGCTTATTTACCGTCCTCCAGGTACTAGACATAATTTTCTCCAATCAGTTCATTCACTAGTAGAGGGTGGAGCATGTAAGAATGACTATACAGTACTCGGAGATTTTAATTTCCATTTAGACTGTAATGAGGATAAAGATACAGAAGCTATTTTGGAGATTATGAATTCTTTTAATCTCCCTCAACTTGTTCATCAGCCCACTCATAATAGAGGACATACGTTGGATGCGATTTTTTCGAACAATAATTCTATTTCAGTTAAAGATATCCTTCCTCTCACATGGTCTGACCATAAAGTGGTATTATTCCAACTGGCAGTCCCTCTTCCCTTTCAAAACAGGGAACATGACACCAGTCAGTTACCTTCCTATCAGTGGTCTAAAACCAATTTTGATTGTCTAGAACACCATCTTGGACAAGCCACGTTTACTCTGTGGCCTGACCCAAATGAAGCCACAGAGGCGTACACCAACTGGCTTAAATTGGCCATTTCAAAAGCGGTTCCAAAAAAGGTACCAATAAAAATAAACACAAAAAATCTGTACCTTGGTACTCGGATGCTCTCCGGCTACAAAAACAAAATTGCAGGAAACTGGAAAGAACCTGGAGACTAAAATACAGCCCCGCTGATAAAATAACATATAAAATGGCCCTGGCCGACTACAAAGCAGCTATCATCCGAAATAAATCATCTTTTTTCACTCAGCAAATAGAAGCTTCTAAAAACTCGGCTAAAGAACTTTTTTTTAGTCATAAACAAATTGACTAAACTCCCTGAGAAGAAAAGTAATAACATCAGTCAATCTTTTTGTGAAGAAATTGCCTCACATTTTCGTCACAAAGTGGAACTAATATATAATAAATTTTCCATCGCCAATGACCTTCCAACCAGCAAAGGTTCCATAAATGTCCTGGATGTAGATAATACTAGTTGTTTTGCTAACCTTAAACAATTTACAGTTACCACTTCGGATGTAGTTTTAAAGTTAATCAATTCTACTAAGTCAGGATCACCATTTGACCCATGCCCTCCTTCTGTATTAAAACAAATTTCAGCTCCCACTGCAACACCTTTAGCAGACATCTTTAATGGGATGTTCAGCACAGGTATCTTTCCTGACCTTTGGAAAATGGCTTCAATTCTACCACTCTTAAAGAAATCAAACTTAGACCCGGACAACCCAGCCAATTACCGTCCTATCTCCAGGTTACCTTTTCCAGCCAAACTTGTGGAAAAACTGATAAACACACAACTATCAAAGTTTATTCAGGATAACCATCTGTTGGATCCTTCTCAGTTCGGCTTTAGGGCCGAACATAGTACTGAGACGGCTCTAATAAAAACAACGGATGAGTTAAGAACTATCCTGGATAAGGGGGGCTCTTCAGCACTCATTCTTCTGGATTTGTCGGCGGCCTTTGATACGGTTGACCATGTCACCCTTGTCAACCGTCTCAGTAAATTGGGCATTGCTGACAAAGCCTTGGCTTTACTCCAATCATTTCTGACTAACAGAAACCATTCAGTTATGTTGGAGAATTTTTCTTCTGATTCCTTTCTACTCCCTTGTGGTGTCCCACAATGATCTTCATTGAGTCCGCTGCTTTTTAATGTTTATGTTTCAGAACTAGCCCCTCTGATTAGATCTTTTGGTTTTTCCCCTACGTCTTATGCAGACGACACCCAAATTGTGGTGGCAGCCTCGAATAACACAGAAACAACTACCTCTCAGTTCTACAACTGTATGAGAGCAGTCAGTGGCTGGATGGAAACGCACTGTCTTAAGCTAAATGCTGAGAAAACCGAGGTTATACTCTTTGGTAATAAGCCCTCTTTTTGGAACCCGGCTTGCTGGCCAACAGAGATGGGAACTCTCCCAATTCCTGTACAAAAAGCTAGAAATTTGGGCGTAATAATAGACGACCAACTAAGTTTTAATAAACACATCAGCTCGGTTGTTTTGGCCAGTTTTAATACCCTAAGGATTATCAGAAAGATTCTTTCTTTTATTCCTTTAACCACCAGAAAAACAGTTGTCTCTTTATTAATTTTATCAAAATTGGACTACTGTAATGGTCTTTTTGCCAAGCTTCAAAAACAACATATAAAGAAACTTCGGAGTGTGCAAAATGCGGCAGCCAGGCTGGTTTTCAACCTGTATCACACTATCGACAGGAATGGGAAAGAACCCTCTCCCAATGTCGTGAGGGCCGAGAGGAAATCTCATAAGGGAGTACACCCTCCCGTGTTTACAACACTGTACCACACAAAGTACTCCTTAGAAGCGAAGATGATACCCGCGTCATAACAATCCTAAAAAGGTTTAGATGGGAAGTCCTGAGATGAAGAGACCCACTACGGAGTCACCCTAACGCCTAAAAGTCAGGGTGGGCTCGACCGTTTTTTCAGGGAGCTCTTAGGAATAATAAGACCAGGGGGGGAAAAAATTAAAAAACCTCCAACAAATCCCAGTATCCCTTTAATATTGGATATGTTAGGGTTATTAAAAATATGTAAACAGGGGTCAGAATAGGAATATTTATGGTCCTATGACCCTTCAGCCGACATGTTTCAGTCCTACTAGGGCCATAAAGGTCCAGGACTTTCTTCAGGGCAACAATACAACCTCCCTGGACAGCGCAAGAGGAAAATCCCTACACTGCTGTTTCTCTAAGGGCAGATAGCTGCTCCTTAGTTGACTTGAAGATAATTTATCTTCTTGATCCTGTTAACGCTCCATCCAGACATGGGCGAGGGAACTCTTCTCCGGGCACCTCGCAGAGTAAGGGGTAGCCCTGTTGTCAAACAGTCATCAAGGGTCCTCCCCCGCTCTCTCACCTACTCGGTGCGGGTCCCACGGGCCTTTGTGTGGGACCCGCACCGAGTAGGTGAGAGAGGCTACCCCTTACTCTGCGAGGTGCCCTGAAGAAAGTCCGGGACCTTTATGGCCCTAGTAGGACTGAAACATGTCGGCTGAAGGGTCATAGGACCATAAATATTCCTATTCTGACCCCTGTTTACATATTTTTAATAACCCTAACGAATCCAATATTAAAGGGATACTGGGATTTGTTGGAGGTTTTTTAATTTTTTCCCCCTGGTCTTATTATTCCTAAGAGCTCCCTGAAAAAACGTTCGAGCCCACCCTGACTTTTAGGCGTTAGGGTGACCCGATGATGAAGCATGACACCACTAGGGTGTGTGAGGGTATTTAAAACAAAAGGAATTGTTTCCTTCCCCACTCCGTAGTGGGTCTCTTCATCTCAGGACTTCCCATCTAAACCTTTTTAGGATTGTTATGACGCGGGTATCATCTTCGCTTCTAAGGAGTACTTTGTGTGGTACAGTGGTTTTCAACCTGCCCAAATTCCACCCAGTTTCATCGGCTATCAAGGAACTACATTGGCTGACGGTATCTAACCGTATTAAATTCAAGGCATTATGCCTTATTTTCAAAGCCCTGCACGATGTAGGTCCTTGTTATTTAAAAAAATCTCTTTCATGGTATGTCCCAAACAGAGAACTTCGTTCTAAAAATACCTTGACAGTGCACTGCCCCAGGTTTAAGAGATTAAAATGGGGAGGCAGTTGTTTTACCACCGAAGCCCCTGCCCTGTGGAACAGTCTACCTATAAACATCAAGGCAGCACCAACATTGCTGGGCTTCAGGAAGCTAATAAAAACCTGGCTTTTCAATGGTTAGTCATTTCTCAGCACCTAATTACCATCACCTTACTGCCATTCAAATAGCGCCAAGACACCTATGGGTATTCGAGCGCTTTAGAAACCTTTTAACATAACATTATCTTGGGCATTGTGCATATAGGGACATATTCATCAAGCGGTTGTGTCACTTTTGCATGATGCAATGTGGTGCAAAAGCATCTCAACTCTTATTATTTGAATTATCAAGCCATGCAAGGACCCCTTTGGAGTAATACAACGCAGCGCAAATCGCTGTGTTGCGTTTCTCTGCCCCAGGAAGGTATTCCAATGGTGTTCCCACGCAACATCTCAAGGGATTGTTTTTGTGAAGGAAGGTGCCTCGTCCTGAACAAAAACATTACTGCTTCCAACGCAGACACCCTTGCACAGTGGTGCAAGGGTGCCTGCGTTGGCGCTAGGCTGCTTATTGTGCGCCAATGCGGGAAAAGGCTGGAATGCGCCGTGTTGTGATAAATAGGGCACATTACCTGTAATGCAGTGCAGCAAGGTGACTTACTGCACAGCGCTCGTTACTTTTTGATAAATATGCCCCACATTACCTTTTCAAAATTACAGAGATTCCTTCAAATTTTGCCAGCATAGTTAAACTGATGAGCTAAAAAAAGGATTGAAATGTCCTAGAAGATTAAGGCATAATTTGTGTACAGTTTGTAACAAAAACAAGCAGGAAACTCTACAAAAGTAATGTATAAGTCTGTAGCAGTCCATGTTTAACTGATTATGGTAATTCTTGGTTGTGTCACCTTGAACAATTTGCTTAATTTCTTTTTTTGCACTGAGCATATGGTGTTCCACTTAGACTAATATATTTATATGTTTGTTAAAATCATGCTCCAATGAATTTTCTTAAGTTCTGTTTACATAGATATTTGTATGTGCTCATTAATTGTCTACTAAGTACAGCATACTAATGAGGATTTTGCTTGAAATATGTTTTCTTTAATCATTCCTTGTTGGAATGTTGCTGTTATGTGTAATTGTATGCCCGGATTACACAATCGTTTTACAGGCGGCTCCTGTAGCTTTGTTTCTTCTTACCATTTTTGCACAGCATACCACTCACAAACAAAGGAGCTGGTGGAAAGTTTCAATAAGAATGTCAAGAGCATGATGGGAACTCTACCTCAGGAGGAAGCAGGACTTTCTCCTGCAATGTCTCTTATTTACCTACAGAGAAATTCCCCAGACAGGAGTAGTCTTTAGTCCCTTTGAACTTCTGTTTGGGTACGATTGTGGGACTCCCTCACCTTAATCAGGGAAGCGTAGGAAGGAACTTCTCATTTGCCTCAAAAGGATGTGGTGTAATATGCCTCACAAAACTTGGTGCAATAAAAGGGTTAGACAAAGAATAACCTTTAGGCAATCCAAGAGCTGGTTAAGGAGTGCTATGGCCAGAAAACAATGCTGATAGGGTACCAGGTAGTTCAGGAGGGGCTGGTGCTGAAGCCCATTCGACTCACAGCTATGGATGGTAGGTGGTGTGAGCCCCACAAGGCAGTGCAGAAGGTTTATGAAGTGAATTCCTTGGAGGAAACAGGTGCCACAAGGGAAACTAAGAGGGTGTTCCAAGTAGCCAGCTGAATCCTTCCCTCCAGAGAGATTGTACAGTGAACATGAAGGCTATGGAGGAGGAGATTGAGGAAGAGAGTGAACCTTTTCCTACATATTGAGGTAAGGGATGGATCGGTAAATGGCTTACAGCTTGTCACTGAGTTAACACCTGAGCAGCAGAATGAGTGTAGGTAGGTACTGGGTTAATTTTCCAATTTTTTCTCACTGACTACAGGAAAACACCAGTCTAAGGCCATGACAATAGACTACAGAAGACATCTACCAGTGAAAAGCAAGATCTATGGTCACGGCTGCATGTCTCTATGTGAGACGTGCAGTGGAGAACCCGGAAGTGCAGGCGACGGCCAAGACAAGGGACGCGGTCTAGTGTTGCTGCGCTTCCCTGCGCCCCTCCCAGAAGATTGCGCTAGGTCCTGGCTAGACTCCTCACGTGCAGTTGTATAAGGAGTGCACCCAGGAGCCCTACAAGACACCTTCAGTTATTGTGCCTGTATTTTGGAATTACCGCTTACCTGATTTCTTGCCGGTCTCTGCCAGCGGCCGTTGGGAACTCTGTTACTTCTTCATACTCTACTCCACACGTGCCGGCTTTTTAGCATACCGCCTCCATGGATATCTTCTCCTTTGAAAACCTGCAATACAAAAAGGGTGCAAGAGAAAATCCCTAACAGCTGACTGTTCTTCTTAGTTGGTAAGGGTCATGTTATATACTTAATTGGATAGCAGAAAACTCGCCCTCCTGTGATATGATTGGGTGAGCCTTATGGAGGGTGAATATTTTCTCTGCTAAAAGAAGGAAAAGACTGTTATACTCTTTCTCCTAAGACAGTGGAAAAATAAAGACTATTATTTTTTATATTATTTTTGGGTGAACCTTGGAATCATAACTCCTCTGATGGACAAATATATCTATACCGATATTTGATTTATTTTGCAAATTTTAGTAGGGAAGTATTTCCCACTACTGTTTCTCAACAGGTCTGCATTGAACTTTACCGTTAATTATGAGGTAACGATCAGTATGCCTACTTGATTTGGGAAGTGCTTCGTTAGTACATACATTTGCCTACATTTTTGTATTCACTTTCCTTAGGAGAACATTGCACATGCCAGGTGATACATACTGGTGGGAAAGTGAGAGGTATTGTTATGTTCCATATAGGTACCCCAACATAGGCTCAGGTAGTCACCTAAACTTTCACCTATATTCTCCCCTACCCTTACACTACATAACGGTTCTTAGTATTGACCTTTTACCTAGTTACAGTAATGTCCATTGATGACATGGGGTTTTCTCCGAAAAGCTTAAGCCTCATTCATTATGCATGAGGATTCTTGGAATCACAGCAGTACAGCAGGCCTACCATCTCCTCCATAATAACTATGTATAAGGGTCATTCCTTCTGTCATCCTAGTCCGACATAACACAGCAAGGTATATCCCCAGGGGGTACCACTTTGGGTATATATACACCATATCTTGCTGAGGTAGTCAGAGGAGAAAAGGACTTCCATGCTGACACACTGACGTGAGACGCTGAGGCTCCTGCACTCAGACACTCCAGCATACAGTGGTCTGACATCCCTTGCGGGGTCTCCATCTCGAGACCAAGATGGGGTCCCACAGTCTCTCACTTCAGGTAATGAGATCGACTTTATCCTAGAGGGATTCTTGGCTTTTACACCCACATACATGCTAGGTACACTTAGGTACATCTAGTTAGGGTTGCATCGTAGGAGTACACATTTTACTGTCATGTATTTTATATACTTGCCTGTATTCATTGTTTTAGCATGATGGTAGAAATTTACCATCCTTTTACTCTGTTAGTGCTTATAATCATTTATATATGTTACTGTCTAGTGGTTGTTTCAGCACACCTATTTTACGCTAGAATAATGCTGGTTCAATAAATGCTTAATGAAAAACGTCCCCACTGTTTATTCTGTTTACCTCTGAGACGAAGTGAGCACGAGTGACTGAGCGAAAAGTAGTACACTGTTTCCACGATCCTGAGGGATCAGGGTTGTCGTGTTCGATAGTTGCCAAGAACAGGAGCGGTTCCTGCATGAGGGCTTATGGGGCGGAGCACCACCAGTCTCAGAGGAAGGAGGAAGGAGATTGAAAGACTGGTCTGAGGCTGCAGCACTTATACTGTCTGGTAGCAGTGCAGCACGGCCGTGTACAAACCCATGCTGCGCATGCAAGGTGGGTGACTTCAATATCGCCCAAATCATGCATGTGCAGTGTGTGTCTGTGAGGCAGTGGTGAGGGCAAGCAGGCGCTACCTAAATCAGCTGTTTTTCCAGGGCTTCGGTCGAATACTTGGCTCGCCCGGATCTCTGATGTAGATCAGAACATTCTTCTAAGATCCCGCCTCCTCCTCTGACTGGCTGACCCTTGATACTGTCTCCCTATGACAATAGGAGGTGGGATTTCAAGTACTGCTTCCTGTGCTGTGTTCGTATTTCCCTCCTTCCTTTAACCAGCTTCAGCCCTGCCCGAGAGAAACACCATGATCAAGCTGAAAACAGTGAGTACAAGTGCACCTTGCCTCGTTTGTCAAGCTGCCTTAGAGGCCTGGTGCGCGTCATCTGCCTTACATGGCTGCCAAATTTACAGTCTGCACTCTACCAAACACCGCAGGGATGACCCTCCGTTGGAACCGGCTTGGACATAGTCTCCTGCTTACTTCACCTCGCTACATACATTCTCCTTGCGATCCTCGCTTTCATACTTTCTGCTCATTGATTCCCACCAGCCTCCCCACTGACTCCCATCTCCCTTCTTCCGTTTTCTTGCTTTGCTGGCCTACAGCTTTGCTCCTTTATGACCAGGATTATTCTAGGCACTGGCAACGCATGCAAACTCTCATTAGAGCACTGCTCGTGCATGGATGGGTCCTTGCAAAGATCTGGCACACAGGTCAGTATCCATGTGTTCACTACGGGGCAGCACTCCGGATATATCTCCAACACACCCATTATTGGTTAGTAAGGAACATTAGAGTGGGCACTGCCACCAATTGTTTGACAGAGCCTAACAAATGTTCATCTTTCAGATGCTAATTGCTTCATTCGCGTGTGAAACTGTTACTAAGGAGGTGAAAGTTGCTCTGAGAGCACGAATGTGTGTCAGAATGAGGAGAGAGAGAAGCAGCACAGCTGCAGAATGTGCTATATTATGCCGCATCATTTGCTTTTTCTTGCCCGATAATGAACAAAATGCCCTCCACTTTTAAAATTTACCGGCCGCCACTGGCCAAGCACTATTCTCTCCTTGGTAAGAGGGGTTTCTAGTGGCACTGTGAGCTAGCTGATATAGAGGCTGACATACCCGGTAGAGGTGTCTAGAATCAGTCTGACACCAATCCTATAGTGTATGCTGTCTAAACGTGCAGATCTTATATATGTTTATAGGAACTACATGACAGTATTAGGTAGGAACATATACTTAATGTACAAACCTATGTATATATCCATTTATATGATGAATACTAAAGCCACATGCTGTGTATTATTAGATACCCAATGAACACTGAACACTGAAGGTATTGGCAGCCTGGAGGATTCATGCAGCCACATTGAGGAATTCCAAGGATCTCATAATTTGTTTTCCCCCAATTCCTCCATTCCCCAGGACACGTGGAGGTTGTCTTACCCTTCAGGGTCCGGTTGGCGTAGGGAGTTTCATTCTGGCATCCACATCTCACTCGCAAAAGATCGCACAGCCACATAAGTCATAGTTGTGATCGAACATTACACCTATTGGATGTCTGAGTCCAGCAAAGAATCAAGGCAGAGGTAGCTAAGATGTTGAATTTGGAAGTGATTGACTGATTCCTTAGTTCTTGGGCCAGCCTAGTGTTTTGGTGTTCAGGTAAGATTGCACAGAAGTGTGGATTTAAGTGGACTAATGGGCACTCAATGAAGTCACAAAGACAGATGCACACCAATCCCCAGAGCTCATGTGGTAGTGGACCAGTTAGGTGCTGTCAGGTACCTGAGCACCTTTAATTTAACCAGCGACTACTGTCAAAACACTTTAGTGCCTAGTGCCAAGGGTAAGACTGCATTATCCATGACAGAGGAATTATTCCAGTTCAGGGTAATGCCCTTGGAGATGAAGAATGCTCCTGCCACTTTCCAACTCTAGGCCAACTATGTTCTGTCAGGACTAAAAGAGTTAGGTGTGGCCTACCTGGATGACATTGTGGTAGCAATTTGTGGGGTGACAAACTGAATCACTTAGGACAGGTGTTGGTCAGGATACATGGGGCAAAACTAACCAATAATACAAGCAAGGGCCAAGTGGTGCTATCCACTGTAATCTATATTGGACATCAGGTGGGAAATAGGAAGATTAGTCCGTTGGATGCCAAGATTCATTTTATGTTTTGAGTGGGGAGTAGCCTCCACCGGGACACAGGGGAGAGCCTTTTTAGGATGCACTGGTTATTATCTGAACTTTGGAGCCAACTAGGGAACTATAGTTGCCCCATTGACAACCTTGACAATCAGTAAACAGTTGAGGATAGTGGTATCTACTCAGGCATGTCAGAAAGGATTTAAGGCCCTGACTAGAGCATGAAGCAATGAAGCTGTACTGAAGGGCGCTCACTACAGTCAGTGCCTCATTGTACAAACATATGCCTCAGAGGAGTCCGAGTATTGTTGGACTTAACTTGATAACAAGGGTAGAAGATATCAGATAGCCTTCTGCAGTCATAGCTTATTCCCCAGAGAGCAGAACTGGGTGGCAATTAAGCAGGAATGTTTTGCCATAGTGTGGCTTTTGGGTAGGTTCTGGCTGTATCTGTTTGGTTCTAAGTTTGTGGTCCACTCAAGTCACAAACGATTTGAGTGGTTGATGGCAATAAAGAGTGAGAATCCCAAGTTGCTGCGATGGTCTGTCTCATTACAAGGCCTAGATTAAGTTGTCGATCCCAAACTCTAATGAATCTTGGGACTGTAGGTAGAATTTCCTGCCAGTTTTTCCAATCAGATGGCTGGATTTCTCCAACAATTAAATTAAGATTTGAATAATCAGAACAAGGTGGGGCGTCTCTTGGGATGGGCATGTCAACTGCATGGTTAATGGACATGTTCCCATGCCAAGAGTGTAAGATTGTGTGCATTTGGTATCCTGACTTTCTGTTTTTAGGCCCTGACATCACACTCATCTAAATGTTTGCGCATAAGCCAAGCCCTATCACTGACTATGAGAAGGCCTATATTCACAGAATTGCAGGTTTCTTGTGTGTGCATGGCTACTTATGCTTGGATCTCTGTCTGGAATGCCCTGTACTTGCCCTTGGGAACATATTTGCTCCAAAAATAATATTACTACCATGGTAAAGTAATATTGCATGTGAGCAAGTTCCTTTATGTTTATAATTTTACATTTATAGGTGTAGTTGATGTATTTTTAGTGGCAGATGTAACAGGGTAATGATTGGCACAGGAGTAGGCTCCGCCAGCGTTCTTTACAGAAACCCAAAATAAGATTGAGAAGTTGCAACCTTGCGAAATACTGAGAGTAATGTACAAGAGCAAACCAATAAAACCACATTTGAGAGTCACAAATTGGGGACTTTCACCTGTAAAATAATGCACTCACTTATACTTAGTTATGTGATCAAATCTTCTCTCATCTTTAGAGAGTGGCTGTTTCAGGGTGGGAATACACTGTTATGTCTGGAAAAATCCAAAACATACTAGTTTGTTGAATACGTAACAGTTGGGAGTCAGAAATACCAAGGTCCGGAAAAAGATGCAGAACTTGTTTTCTTTCCTCATTTTTCCCACAAGGGCCCGCATGACACTCTTAATAGAAACAACCTCATTCGCTTATTCAAACATGTCCCGGCGCTCTCTGGGATTTCTTCTTCTGATCTTATTTCAGTCAAGTTTGCCTTAATACCAGGCAAAGGGGCTTCGGAAGCAACTGTCACAACGTGGTCACGAGAATCCCTAAGGGATTCAATTCTTGGGGAAGCCAGTTTCTTTGAAGACTGGGGTATAGAACTCTGGGTTCCCCCCCAACAGAAATACCCCCATGTTCTTCTTCAGGATGAACCAGTGAGGCCGTACACTAGCATCCTGAAAGGGTCACGGGGTGCAACGCATGTTTGGCTGCTAGATGCATCAAAAGCGGATAACCTCATAAACATTTTATATAATAACAATCAACGCTTGGTGAGCTGTAAACCAAGTCTTTCTGTCTCCCATAATACTTACAGCCGCCATGGGTACTCCCATCGAGAGCCTCCAGCCCCCTGCTCCCAGCAGCATCCTTCCTAACGGCTCAGTCAAGCGCTCAGATTTTAAACTGACCATTTCCTCTTGGAATGCTGCTGGGTTAAAGTCAACTCTTTCATCTAAATCAGCAGTGGACTATCTGAGCAAAAGTGATATTATCTGTTTCCAAGAGACTTGGTCTCTGTTTCCATCGGCTATTCATGGCTACTATGAACTTTTTCAACCAGCATCCCAGCCTAATTCCTATGGCAGACTTTCTGGGGGCCTCTCCATATTCATTAAACATAGGTGCAACATTGCAGCAACCCCCATCAATCGGAACTTTACGGCAGGGCAAATTGTATTAATCACCGGTCTTTCAACACCAACCAGGGCCTTCCCTTTGCTTTTAATCAACTGTTATCACAACACAGCCAAAACATCAAAGTCACTGGCAACATCTCTTTTGGTCAAGCATCTGGAAGAGCTTTTACTCGAGTTCGCTTCTGCTGAAGTCTTGTTATTAGGCGACTTTAACATCAGAAATCTGGGATCCAACGCTCATTTAGTCACCAAAACCAAAGAGCGAGAAGCCATGATCACTTTTTTAACAAATTTCAATTTACGTTCGGCGAAGCAAATTGCATTGGAACAGGAGCCCAGTGCCCATCTACCTCCAACATTTAAGAACCTCTCGACCATTGATTATATTTTCCTACCACCATCTCTGGCAAGTCAGTTAGTTAAAATGGAGATCCCCACTCGAACAGAGAGCGGCCATAATCCCTTGACCATAACAATGGACCTGCAAGTTCCTGTTGCTGCCGAAATAACTGAAGTGGGACATTCAACGCAGATCGAACTCCACACTCTAGTCAGAAGAATCAAATGGGACTCTTTAGGCATCGACAAGGTGGGCACTTGGCTCATGGAAACAACCCCAGATTTCACGCACTATCCTCTCACAGACTATCATCACTGGTGGGACAATGCCATTGCTAAACTACGAGACCTTCTAATAGGCCCTGAAGTCCATCACAGACTCCCCAGACCTCTTCCGCAGCGGATTTTTGATCCGGTCTTAGTCACCCAAAGAAGAGCCCTAAGGAGGACTGTGTGCCTGCATAAATCGAAAGGTACGGAGCTTTCTGCTAATAATATGGCCTCACTATGCAAAGCCTATAAAAATTCAATATGGGAAGCTAAGAAACTAAAAGAACAGAACGACTGGCTAAAAATATTTGCCCTGTTAAAGGAAAAGAACCTGACCCACTTCTGGAACCATATAAACAAACTTCGTTCCTCCAATAAGAGCAGGGGGAACGCGGTTCGTGAAGAAGTCTGGTCTCAGTATGTGACTCAACAATACTGCTGCGATACCCTGGACCTCGCCGAGGTCGAAATCAGAGATCCTGCCGACACCACGCAGATGGATACCCACGAGCTGACTTCCTCGGCCCAGGTCTGCAAGTTCCTGAAATCCATGAAAAACGATGGAGCTCCAGGGCCCAACGGCCTTCCAACTGCTGTATTCAAATGTGCGCTGGAAGATTGGGCTAAGCTATTAGTTCCCTTATACAACTACGCGTTTACTACCTATCGGATACCAGACTCATGGAAAGGCTCGATCTTATGCCCAATCTTCAAGAAAGGAGATCCCTCCCTTCCAGCTAATTACCGACTCATTGCTCTATTAGATCTTGAGGCTAAGGTATATGCTCGGTGTCTTCTCAGGTCGCTAGAAAAATGGGTAGCGGAAAATAACATCTTACCATACTTTCAAACTGGGTTCCGATCTTCTGCCTCCACAATTGACAACATCACCGCCCTAGCCATCCTGAGTCAACAAGCAGCGCAAAAAAATCAACTCCCCCTCTATTGCTGCTATATAGACTACAGCGCCGCCTTCGACAAAGTGTCCCGTAACACTTTATGGAGGAAATTGGATAAGTGGGGGATTCCACAGAGCCTGCTTGGAGCCCTTATCTCCTTGCATAAGAACACATGGGTACGAGTCAGAACTGGCCCAACGACAGACTCCGCAAAAATTCCAACTTCAGACGGCCTAAAGCAAGGATGTGTTCTTGCTCCCCTCTTGTTCAACCTCTACACTGCTGACCTGGGGAGATTTCTGGAGAAAAGTAGTCTCCTTCCACCAAAACTGGGCCTCGCAAAAACGAACTTGCACATTCTGCAATACGCTGATGACATTGTTATAATGGACCAGGCAAAGTCTGGTCTCCAAAGAGCCTTGTGCACGCTCCACAATTACAACACAGCTAATGCTCTTAAAATTAACCAGGATAAGACCAAGGTCTTGATTTTCGGCCGTTGCAAGAAAAAGAAAAGTTTAACGTGGAACATCGGGCCCACAAAGATTAAAACAACATCAAAATACAACTACCTGGGGGTTTGGTTCAACAATCGGTTTTCTGTGAGGCTGACACCCTGAAGTACAATATAAGGGCACTAAAAGCCGCAGATAACATGCTTAAAGCCAGGTTAAAAGAAATCCTTGCCAGCCCCGGGAATCCATGGAACTGCCAAATTGTAAATGCCATAAGAACGCTACATATTGACGAAACATCACTAACTGCAGACTCTATTCCATACACAGCCTGGAAAAGGGTTATCAACAAGCAGGTTAGACAAATTTCCTACCAGATGGACATTCGGGTCCTAAAAACATCAACTATTCTGCTCCCCTTGAACGACTCATACCTTCCTGGGGCACCTCAATCTTACCTTCTTAATAGTCTGAACGCAGTGACCCGCAAAAATATAATGTTTATGCGTCTCCTAGGTCTGCGCTCCACTGCTTTCAACCGATGGGCTCCAACTAGTGAGGAGGGGGCTTGCAGACTGTGCAATTACAGGTCTGAATCATGGCTGCATCTTCTGTGCTGTTGTCCCGCCCTTGACGCTCTTAGAAGACTTCTCTTAAAACCCTTATATCTAAAAAGGGGCATCAGCACATGTTGGGAGGCATCTGCTCTCTGCTTTACTTCCCCAGACATTCAAGTGCTTGCAAGGTCCGGGACATATGTGAGACTCTTGGACAATTTGCTTTCTCCCCCTCCTGCCCCCTCCCTACCAGCTCCTCCTCCCAAAAAACTTATCACAGACTATTTTTGCACTTTGCCCTAGTGTCTCTGCGCCAAATCATTTTCTCCTTGGTTTTAGAAACTTGTCACGTGATTACAACAGTAACTACCCGACTGCCTCCTCAGTAATATGTGTATGAATTGAAATTTGATGGTTTGCTTCGCTTTGCTTTTAATGTGGTAACAGTGCTACGATGACATTTTATTGCAATGGTTTTAATTAACTGTGCCAATTTAATAAACTAAACTAAACTTCTTCTCTCATCTTTAGAGAGTGGCTGTTTCAGGGTGGGAATACACTGTTATGTCTGGAAAAATCCAAAACATACTAGTTTGTTGAATACGTATCCACATATCTCTCTCCTACTCTTTCCTGGAGGGTTCAAGAGGATCTAGACAGTAGTGTCAATTCAAGTACCCGTCCAGGAAATTCTGAGGATCCTTTATAATGGGTCAGACAAAGTAGTTTTAAGAAAAGGAGACAGACGGCTCTTTTAAAGCTAGAGGATTTCCCCTGCTCTTTTTTGGCAGATTGTTCTCAATATAGGCTAACCCCAGAGAATAACAGGTTGATAAGAGGGGAAGCCTCCCATGTCATTGTGCTCTTGTTTGCTGTTGCTACTGACTGGAGACTCCCATCTCCTCATGCATTCCTACTTACACTTGTGACAAACACAAATTACGTTGAGAGCTGGTAGAGGACATACTCTGTGTTAGACCTGTCAGCCTTAGGGTGGTCTCCCTCCAAACTTTTTGCCTGCTTGCCTCCAATTTTTGCTGATTCTTTTTGTTGGCCTTAGGACTCTGAGCACTTTACCAATGCTGACCAGTGCTAAAGTGCATGTGCTTCTGCCCTACACATGGTAAAATTGATGTTAACACAATTGGCATATTTAGTTTACTTGTAAGTCCCTTGTATAGTGGTATGTCATATACCCAGAATCTATAAATTAAATGCCACTAGTGGACCTGCAGCACTAATTGTGCCTCCCACACAAGTAGCCTTTCAAACCTGTCTCACTGCCACTTCGACTTGGAATTTAAAATCCTTTGCCAAGCCTTAAACTCTCCTTTTATTACATATAAGTTACCCCTAGGATAGGCCCTAGGTAAAACTGAATGGAAAGA
Organism: Calotriton arnoldi; assembly: GCA_963921515.1. Classification (NCBI taxonomy): domain Eukaryota; kingdom Metazoa; phylum Chordata; class Amphibia; order Caudata; family Salamandridae; genus Calotriton; species Calotriton arnoldi. The sequence continues at coordinate 970,018 of CAWUFW010007044.1, read as the reverse complement.
AAGCCAAGGTCCTGGTGGTGGGCAACCAGCCTCAGCTTTGGGGTTCATTGCATTGGCCTGAAGCTTTATGTCTCATCCCATCAACCTGAGCAGGTGATGAAGGATCTCAGTGTTTACTTAGATCGAAATCTCAGGATGGACCCTCAAATTAACAGGGTTGCTGCCATGTGTTTTGGGTTACTTAAAAACTTGTATGAAAGTATAGGGCTCTTTCCAGTCCCTGCTCAAAAAACTGTTGTGCAGGCCCTAATCACTTCACTGTTGGACTACGGCAACCTACTGTATTTGGGAATTTCGAAATCACAGCTGAACAGATTGCAGATAGTGCAAAATGTGTCTGCTAGGCTACTCTGTCATGATCCCCATCATGTTTCTGTCTCTGCTCACTTGCATGAACATAACTGATTACCCATTGAAAAACAGATCCAGTTTAAAGTATGTGTATTATTATGCACAAGCAATGGCCTAGAGGGCTCCTGACCTTATTAATAAGCTGGTCTATCCTTCTGTCCCTAAACGTGCTTTACGCTCATGTAAGCTGGACCTTATGGCTATCCCTCGGGTGAAGCTGGGAAGCCGGTCTTTTAGATATCTCGGCCCCAAGCTTTGGAACATACTTCCCTTTGAAGTTCGAACTGAAACCCCCCTCAAGGTCTTACATAAGAAACTCAAAACGTGGCTTTTTTAAACGTTGTGGGTGCTTGTATCCTCTCTGATTTAGCGCTGAGAAGGGCAGCCGTGCGTGTTACAAATTCAAATTAATTTGTTAATTCTTTCATATTTATGTATTTAGTCAGTTATGTCTGTGTACAATCTAAATAACTGATTTTATGTTAGTCAAGGATAACTTTAGGTAGCAGAGCCTTTTTTCAGCTTTGCTCTTGTGGGTTCCATATATCTATAGTATGTAGCCAACACAACTTATTCTGTATGAGTGTCTTGGGTGGAACCAGTGGTAAAATGTTTTTGAGGAGACATTGTTAGTTTACATATATACAAGGCCTCAATAAGTGTGCCCGTCAGAGCTAGCTAAAGGACACCCATCTCTGGCCATCCTCTGCCAGATCAGGCTTGACTGGCATCCTCTCTAGTCTATGTAACTGAATTTCTTTTTGTTTATTTTTATGCAAATGTTTGCGAAATCTTGGACCAGAATTTGGATCTGTGAAACTCGAGAGAGAAACAGAGATTTGTTTCTTTACTTTTGGGAGCACTATCTGCCCTCTGGGACTCTACAAATCCATTTGTATTCACCCATTTGTTAATGAAAGGCAAACCCTACATTTTTTTATTGCAATTATTGCCCAGATAGTAATCTCAAAATCCATGGAGCCGGAAGGACAGCCGGGGTCCATGCAGGTAACAGCGGTGGGGCGGTGGGGCCTGGTTAGGGGGGATTTTGAGGGACGATGCCGAGGGAAAATTAAATATTTATTCAATTCTCCATCAGCATCGTCCCTCGAAATAGCCCCTTACCCGGCCCGTCCGCCCCACCGCTATTACCTGCACTGAACGCGGCTGCGGAAGGAAGGTGGCCATGCTCTGGACTGGGAAACTAAGGACAGGATCTGTGAACTCCGTAGCAACATCTTTTTGTTTTTATTTCAAACAATGGGGAAGGGGAACCCTTTGCCCCCCACCACCACCACCCTCACCCCTCCTGGCCTACATAGTCCTGGTGATCAGAGTGTGTTCACTCTGCCACCTGATGTGCTCTTTCGTATTTTTTAAGAACGTGGAGACCGAGTACCCTTGTCCTATTGATCCAGCGGTAATTTCACGGTAATTTCTCAATGCAAAACATAATTTACCTCTAGTTCACCGCTTTAAAGGTGATGGACCTTTGCCAACGTGTATCACCTTCAGGAGACTTTACATAAACATGAAAAATCAAAAATACAATTAATATTTAAGCCAATAAAGAGAGTTGTGAATATTTTAAAGGGTTTTATTTTCTAGTCAAAAGTTAAGTTTATCTGACCCTTTATTCATTAGTCAAATATCAATCAGGTTACAGAATTGAAAAAACAGGAAAAATAGAATTAATACAAAACATATTATAGGTTGCATACAAAGCACTCCATAAAGGAGGAAAAACCCCTAATTGTATGTCAGTCAGAACTCTTTAAAGAGTTTCAGGAAAAATATAATTCAAGAGTGAGTTTTGCAAGGCTAATCAATAATTAATAATTGGCAAAAATCTCCCATAAAGAGAAATAAATGCATAAGACAAATAAATCTTTTCAGAACTAGTTAGTTAGTCAAAGCATAAACTTAGAGTTTTAGCATCTAAATCTAAACCTGTTCCATCAGCTGCTTTCTCTGCCCTGGTCTGTTCAATCTGGCTCTCTGTGTCAGGAGCTGCACATGGCCCACAGAATCTGCCCCTCCTTCTCTCTATGGCTTCGCCGAACTTGCCTTGTCTCTTGCCAAAAATAATGAGCAGAGCCTCCCCTCTCTCTCTGTGTCTCCTCGGACGCAATCTCCTCCCAGGCTGCACCCGCGACGTTCACGTACCTAACCCATATGATGTCTGGTCAGATCTGCTCCCTCCTCATCTCTCCTCTAAGACTGACACGCCCCCTAAGGGGTCATTATTTATTTATACTCTAATTCTTGGCTGACTATACTAATAATGTTGCAGTTTCAGTAGAAACTTGCACTGTGATTGGTTAGCACAGGTGCTATAGGGGTCTCATCATCCTGTTCTCATTGCAAATCCAACCCATGCCGGTTCTGACAATAGGGGGTTAATGCTAAGAACATTATACATAGCATGTATCAATAGGAACATTTCTTGCAACAAAATGTATCAATCAATTTCCTGTCTCGCTTTCACATCGCACGCAGGGATGACACTCTCCCACAAACACTGTTACATTGACATGATGACAGGAATGTACAGTTCATTGTGGCCTTGACCCATGTGTCTTCACTTGAGGCACTTGGCAGTTCATGCAGCTGCCACAATCTTCTGCGCATGCATTTCTCATTCAGCACACTGCTAACAATTCTCAGCCATGCTGGATTCCTAGGCAGCCATTTTATAGTGGGCCCAAAAATAAAACAAACACAAAAGAATATTAATTTATGAAATAAAACCCATTATGTTTACCTCCCCCATACTAGTACCCTGTATTAGTTATTACCTAGCAAAAGCTTTTAGTTTAAAGCAGCGTTTCTATCATTTGTGCACCACATGCAAAATGTGCAATGTACAACATAGCATAAACATGTACCAGTGCAAATTTTCAAAGCGCAAACAGTTAATACATACTCATAGCAACATGCTCTAATGTTTTAGATAGCTTTTCATGCAAAATGCGTTTGCCCCACGTGTAGTGTTGGTGCATGGTTGATTAATTAATACACATTATGAGAAAGATGTATTATGAACTGAATATGCATTGTCTAAATATGCAACAAAGCCAAAGTCTCTTGAGACGGGAACAGGGAGTGTTGATTACAAGGAAAAGGAGCTGGGAGGAGAGAACACATTCCATGCTTATCTTCAAAGCTAAGAGGAAACTGAAATCACGAGTTTCTCTACACTGCAACAACACATGTTAATTTAGCACAAGCATTTCAGACTGAAAGCATTTTGACCAGGCCTCATTTCATGTCTTTCACTTTGCATGCACCAAAAGTGCCACTTTTAAAAAGCATTTGACTAGGCCTCATTTCATGTTTTTCACTTTGCATGCACCAAAAGTGCCATTTTAAAATGCAGTCTGTCTGAAACACAAAAATAAAGCAATGCCTGAATCCAGATGAAATCTGAGCTACATCACTATAATGGCAGCTGCACAGGACAAGACTGGGAATGCAAACCAGCCCTGGCAATTGAGTCGGACCGGCTGTGGGGGGAGGGAGGGTGTTTGGGTGGCTGCGTGGAAAACACTGCAGCTGCTTTTGTTGCAGGGGGCAGATATTGCAGCTATGCTGCAAAACCAGCCCCGGTAACAAAATCGGCCCACCGGGGAAATGTCCGATGCCTGTAGTGGCCAGTCTGGCCCTGCAGCTGCAACATTTTTTTCGGATTGAATTTGTTTTGCCAATCCGGAGTCAGAGCCTAAAATGGCTGCCCGGTTTCCTTTTGATGGTCCCCTCGAATATTGCCCTGCTTTTCCGATACCACAGGACCCGCTATTTAGACATAATCAATCATGTGGTTGGGACTTGAACTGTGCCTTTGGTACGGTAACTATTATCTGGATGTCTTGAAAAGTTTGTTACATTCGGTCGAACTGTATCCGGTCACACTCATATGACAGCTCTGTCCCACCCATTTTCACACTGATATGAATACTCTCTTTGGTACTCTTTCAGCCATTATTACTGTTATATGGTTTTCACTATGCTGACATGTGCACTATGTAAACTTCTTACATGTGTGTATCAATTTTGGAATGTATGTATTGCAGTTTACCTCCATTGTATATCTTTTCTCTAACTACAATAAAATACTTGAACACAAAAAAAACAAAGGACCCCTTTCACAAGGCATGATTACCATTGAAATTGCAACTTAGCTGTAAGAGTCTAAAAAATCCATTCCTTGGTCCATCATATTGTGTCACTAAGAGAGTATGTGAAGATTGCTAACATGTAAATGTGCAAGGTGCTTGTTCCGAATCTATGCTTTTGGTGGCATGGCTAATATGTTGCCTTGAAATATGTATTTACATTTTTCACCCATACCCTTTAGGAAGTTCCAATTGCACTTTTGATTCTATCGGTAAATAAACCTATCGATTTCCATTGGTGTTAACCATATTTGCCCACGTTGAAATGTTTGGTATACAGAACCAATTTTGAAAGACATAACCAGTCATTGCAATTATATTTTGTCTTGCATTTTGATATGTGTTTCTTTTGCTTTTACTACAGAATCATTTTGTATCACTCAAATAAAATCATGGTACAGATACATTTAATTTAACGTTTCCATAATGCAGGCTGTCTCTGGGAAAACAGTGAGGCAATTAGAGGGCGAGAATGGCCTCTGAGACCGGTTTCTTTTTCTGTTGCATTGGTCCTTCAGTGTTTTGTCTCTCTGTAGCTAGTTTATTCCCTCCCACATGCGAGAGAGGCCTATATGAATAATACTGTCACGAAAATAAAACCAATGCGATGTCAGCAGAATTTAAAGAGGCATAGGCCAACGCCAAGTTATAAATAGATTGATTGATTCTACACCTGAGAGTTGCCTCGTTTTACAACACCCCTAATGTGTGATTTAATTGCATCGGAGCGACACAAATATACAAAACGGCTACAATATGGTTTGCGTTTAAATTCCTTACATATGTTAATTGTTCTGGTTCCTGTGCATTTTGGCTGTAACTGCTTAGAGATTTTTAAACCTCTTTCTTAGCTTTCTTGACCCCTAAAACAGCAACTGCCTTAATGCCTTGGGGGACGAAGACAGTCATACGGATTGCTAACATTGCTCAGGAAAATGAAAAAAAAAAAATGTCTAACGCTACTGCTATACGAGATGAGTGTTGACATTGCACTGTCCTCTGTCATCTATATCTGGCACAAAAGATGCGCACCTGCAGCAATAGCTTTAGCATGCTAACATACTTTTAGCAGCCACCAATGAGCATAGTTCCATGCAGCATAGGCTGAGATCAATACCGACAGTGTTTACACTACGAATTAATAATAATAAAGGAACAGTCATTATCTGGAAAAAATAACACATGCACCTGTCAAACATTGCCATTAGAAGCACATACAAACAAACCATATCCTGGCCTATACACTCATTCCCTTCTACTGCGTGACGTTGTGGATGCAAGAAACCAGCCACACTCTCCAGGAAGCGGCCCATCTCACTCAAGAGGAAGTGGAGACAGAATTTGCAGTTAACTTTGTTGGGGATCATAATAGAGAACTGCTTACCACCAACGGAGTAAATGTGGGCAGGTGTCAGAACATCATTACAGGATGAATTCATTGGAGGTGGAGGTGGTGGAACGTTCTATGAGGAACTTTTAAAAAATGGCAGGAGGAATGGAGGTAGGTGAAGGAGACGTTTTGCAAGACACAGATAGCCAAGGTTTCCGACCTGAATTCCACCTCCATCTGACCCCCTCGATGAGCAGAACCTCTACACTATGCATCCTGGCCTGTTATGTGACCGGTCTGGTTCAAGAAATCCTTAAAATCGGCTAAAAAATAATATCTACGTCGTTCAACTATATTATAGCTCCTCACTTATGTCACACTGCCTCAAACAGCACACTTCACTTCCACCCTTCACATATAGGCACATCACCCATGCATGACACTCACACACAGCGTTTTAGAGTGACTGCTGGTTCTACTAATCTTAATGCCTTACTGTTGGAATGTGAGCTGGACTGGGCTGGTGCTTGGAATGGTGGGGTCTGTATATTTTAGCTTCTTCTGTAGAATTCTGCCAGGTGTTCTGTGTGGCAGTTGCTGCCGGGGTGTTGGAGCTGACAGGCGAATAAAGGCTTGCTCTTACCTCGCTGTCCTGAGCTTCCTTTCACTTACACATTTCCTTTCTCAGGCAGTCAGTCAGTCAGTCAAATAATCTTTATTTGGCTTACTGGCAGCCATAAAAGAATATATCCAAAGATTAAAAACATTTAAGATATAAAACCAGCAATGTATGATAGACTTCTTGACAACAGCAATTCATAATCAGCAAAGTAACAGTGATAAGTTGAATTAATATTCCAACAAATAGCAGCATGGCACTAGTTAACAAATAAAAAACAAAGATAAAAATTATCGAACAACAGCCATAGATCAACATAAAGACAACATATATCAATCTCTAAAACAACACTGTATCCCTAAAGACCATGATGTACAAAAAAAGTTCGTTAAAATCAGATAAAAGATTTAAGGGTCATTTCCCAACCTGATTCCATAAGCGAACAGCTGTGGAAATATACCTGTAAACCATTAGACATGTATATTCATCATTTAAGAGCTGGAGGTGGTATAAGGCCGGCCGACACTTCCTGATATTTAAGAGTTTTAATAGGGGGATAATAAAATCCCACCTCGGTTTGGTATACAGGTGACAAAATAACAGGAAGTGCAGCGTGTTCTGTATTGATTTAGAGTCACACAGGCAAAGATCCAGTTTAGCATCACAATAAGCTTTGCGTGGGTAGGAAACCAAGAAGTGTGCAATGCAAAACCTGAATCTAATAAGATAAAACATTTTCGCGTGACAAAAATAAAAAGAGAGGTAGGGCTCAACAATTGGGGAGCGTACTAGAGGCAAATATTCCATAACTCTCTTTTTCCCTAACTCCAGGTGCTCACTGGTCGACTTTAAAAAAGATAAAAGGTCCTTTTTCAGCTGAATTTTTGGGATTTCAACAATATGTTCTGGGTTGTAGAAACAATCCCCCAACCCCACTGTCTCCAACTGATTTTTCATATATATTTGAGCCATGGTATCTTCTGATCGAGTCAAAAACAATCCAATATAATTGTGCGGTTAAGGGCCAGCTCAACTTTTGCCCATACTGAATGCCATAATAAGATCGGCGCAATGTGTATACGATGGGTTAAGGGAGTCAAGCCAAGTTCATTATGACAGAAGATAATGGGGAGACTGCTTGGAACTGTCAATAGGCATCTAAGAAAATTATTCTCAGCTGTCTGGAGACGTGCCGAGTTACAAAAGCCCCACACCCCAGCCCTATACAAAATTACAGAACACGAGCGAGCCTTGTAAATATTAATTATTGGTTCGGTTGGTCTTGAACCTAAATTCTTTGTAAACCTAAACACAACCTCCAAATTTTGGTTAAAACTAGTGACCCTTGTTTCAACTAAATTATGCCAAGTACTTTTCTGGTCAAAAGGGATTCCCAGATACGAGGAAGTTGGGACATAGGACAACCTTTCATTATTAATAAAACATGATTTTAAAAGGGGGGAGATTTGCCAGCCACCATAGTGTATGGCTTGGCCGTGTTAGTCTTTAAACCCAGATCAGTCATAAAATCATTGAATTTGGTGACAAGTTTTTGCAGGCCCACACTGGTTCTGGACATTAACACACAGTCATTGGCATAGAGTAATGTCAGAAGATTTCTAGTGCCTATCTTGGGAACGTCAACATGCCATTGAATAATATAGCTTTCTAAATCATTAATATAAAGACAAAATAAAAAAGGGGCAAGGACGCACCCTTGACGGACCCCACAATTCATTTTAACGGGTGCAGTGAGTTCCCCGTCCACTCCGTACCTGACCCTACCAGTCACATCCTGGTGCATCTGAGCTAAAAAATGAACTATGGGTGGATCAATACCTAGGGCCAGCATTGTTTCCCATAGTTTCCCTCTCTGCACCCTGTCTAAGGCCAAAGTAAGATCCATGAACCCTAGAAAGAGGGAACCATTCTTGGCTAATGTGTACTTCCTTGTGACCAGGTGGAGGTTGAGACACTGTTTGACAGTTCCTAGGCCCCTCCTGAAGCCATATTGTATATCAGAGAACTTCCCACTTTCAGTTACCCAAGTCTTCAGTCGATCTAAAATGCCCCTGCCCATCAATTTACAAGTACAATTAATTAATGAAATTGGGCGGTAGCATCTTGGGTCTGACCTGTCCCCTTTTTTAAAGATGGGAACTATGATCACAGTGGTCCAAGATTGTGGGGGGCCCTGAGAGACTATACAGCTTAGAATATTGGTCAGCAGTGGAAGTCAGAGGTCAGGATTGGCCAGGAAGAGATCGGCAGGGACGCCATCCGGGCCAGATGCCTTGTTCTTTATAGTCTGATTTAAGGCTTTTCCAGCTTCGTCAAGCGTAGAGCATGCCAGCTCAAAAATTGCCTGACCAATTTTCGTGTCCCTATAGTTTGAGGGGGAACAGTGCTCACCATTATTGCTATATATGCTAGAAAAATGTTGAACCCAGGCATCGGGCAAAATTGTGGCATCAATACTGCTATTGTGGGAGCTTTGGAAAAAAGTTAACAGTTTTCCAGAAAAGTCTAGAATCTTTATTCAGACTAGCTTCATGCAATTGTTCCCATGCCTCTCTTCTTATATCTAATTTACGTTTCACAATGGCCCATTTGTATTCATTTCGAAGATGTTTTACCACTAGACTATCCCTGGTTTTTTCTTCCAATGTCTTAATAAGATTGTTCTGCTTACCCCAGTACGGGACAATAGTTTCCGGGGGTGATTCATGTGATCTTTTTCTTTTCAGTGCTCTTTCAGTGTGTTTATGCATTATTAAGGTTGATTTGTGCCTAACTGGTTTTTGTTACCGCTTACTCAACCATGTCCTGTTTTGAATTACACCTGCGTGTATCAAGGTTATTCAACAGCACCCATACTATATGTGTGTGTTAAGTGTTGTATTCCCCAATCACTTGTATGTGGCCGGTTAATTTTATTGATTAGTTTTATATAGCGCTGCTAGATTCTGGCAGCCATATACCAAGCAATTAATCTATGTGGACAAATCTGGGTGAGGGGGTAGACAGACTTCTGTGATGCATTGTAGATACTGTTGATGTGCAAAGCAGAGCTGTGAACGAACACCAGTACAGGAACATGAGGGGTTGTTAACCAATGAGGTAAAGAAGGGGAGTTTAAACAGTATTATCCTGCCCTTAAAATTGCCCATATCAGCAAAAACAGGAGGACCACAGCAGTTACCTTTCCTGAAAGGAAAGGTAAATTTCAATATGTTTACACTTCACATTTCAAATGCTTTCCATGCTGCACCACAGACACAACCTTTTGTAGTTATGCCCCTCACAGCAGGGCTGTCTCCAGCCTGGAGAGCCCACAACAGTGACACAAAGAGGTGTGAGGGCTCTGCACTGAAGTGTGATTGAGGAAGACAAATGCATGGCCTCACCTAAAGGGTCCTCTTCAACCTGCAGCTCCACCGGTACCCACCCATAGCACCAACATTATTTTATGAGCTGGGCTCCGGAAGATGGGGTCCCTGGGGCTGAAATTGGCATGGGGAGGGGGCCACATGGCTCCCTCCCCATACTACATACTTATACCCTTGTTTGGTGGCAATGTAACTCTTTGTATTCTTGTCGTCTTCTCTATACAAGGATTCAGGTTATCACAGATTTTTATGTGAATATGCTTGAGGAACTATTACTTTGCCAAACGTACACAAATAGAAGGTGACCTCATGGGCCTTTACACAGCTGTAGTGTGGAATGTGCCTTAAACATTTACCCAATGAGGTAGTACTTACTAATTATCCAGTAGAAAGTACTCTAGTTGGGTAGACATTTAGTGCAAAGCTGTGGCCTCTTCTTGGATAATTAGGCAGGTAAGGTACCATTCTGGCTCCGATGTTCATTTCACAAAAAAAAAACCTCAATGGGAAGCACTTACAAATATAAACATAGCAGGTGTCCCAGTTGAAGCTCCACTTCTGTAAAGGACAAATTATCCGTACTTCTTGTGGTTGGCGAAGGCAAAGCAAGTGTGTTTTCTCTGTACCTCCACTTTGTAAAACCATGTGTAATCCTGGATAGAGGTGAATGCATCATTAATGAATCAGAGCGTAATCTCTTCTGTAGTGACTCTGACGAGTGCGTTCTTTCTTGTCATCTTCTGGTGAGAGCAGAGTCCATGGTTCTCCCTTTTAACTACCCTAAGTATGCAAATGCCCAAACTCCATTGCACCACTCACATACCCACTGACAGACACACACAGGCACTCACACACCCACTCACAGACCCACAGAGCCACAGACCCACAGAGCCACTCACAAACCCACTCACAAACCCATAGCACCACTCACAAACCCAATCACAGACCCACACAGGTTCTCACACACCTACTCACAGACCCACACAGATACTCACAGACCCACACAGGTACTCACAGACCTACTCACAGACCCATAGTAGCACACACACATCCACTCACAGACCCACTCACACACCAATTTGCAGACCCACACAGACACTCACACACCCACTCACAGACCCACACAGACATTCACACACCCAGTCACAGGCCCTCTCACACACCCAGTCACAGATCCACTCAGACACACACACCCACTCACACACCCACTCACAGACCCACACAGACACTCATACACCCACTCACAGACCCACACAGGCACTCACACACCAACTCTCAAAGGTTGCAAGTTACAGTTAGGAAATACAATTAAAGAAAACCTTAGAAATTCACTGAAGAAACCAAAGGTTACAGGGACGGTATAGTTAGGAAATAGAGCATGAAAGAATACCTCAAGAATTCACTGATAAAACAAAAGGTTACAGGTATCTTATAGATAGGAAATAAAATGTAAAAAACCTTAGAAATTCACTTAAAAAACCAAAGCTTACATGGATGTTATAGTTAGGAAATAAAATTTTAAAAAACTTTAGAAATTCACAAAAAAACAAAGGTTATAGGGGCATTATAGTTAGGAAATAGATTTTTTAAAAACTTAGAAATTCACAAAAAAAACAAAGGTTACAGGGATGTTATAGCTGGCTCAGATTTGGCATGCACAAAAACATAGTTAACTATAACTTACGCCCTAGCAATGCACTGCTTATAACTTCGCATATTACATCACTCATGACATGGTGAGTGACTTCACTGATGACATCTCAAATGACAGTTTTTCATGCAGTTTTTGAGAAACTACAAAAAACAAACAATTTTTTATATATAGGGACGCGGATCCTTTGAGTATCCACATTCCCATGCTGAAATGTGACTCGCTGCCAACACTTCAACCAAAAAGTGTTATCTTGGGACTCGGCTTCAGCCAAGTTCCGAAAAAACAGTGTTAAAATAAAAGAGAAGGAGGCAGTGTAGGAATACTCTAACCCCTAGGGCTTTTGGGTGGTCCTGCAGGGAACCTGTCTGTGAGGGCTCATCTGTGTTTACTGCAGGGACGGCATGGATGAACTCAACGCTAGACCCCAACTACCCTCACCCACCTCCTTAGCCCAACTATGTCAAAGCCAAAGAGGGAAGGTGGGGAAGGAGGGAAACAAAACAAGGGAAGAGAGAAGGGGTAGACGTCCACTGGGTCTTTTGAGAGGGTCTGCTACAATCCTAAAAAGGAAAACATAACGTGAGTACTAAGAATGGGTAAGACAGGATCTATATATGGTCCTTCCTTAAGCCTAAGGGATACCTTAAATAGGAGATGCCATTATGTGCGAGGAAACCACTTCCCAGGGACGCTAGAACACCTCTACTGTCTAGAAGGAGGGACACAGGTCAATAGGCCATAGGACTGCAGCAGTAAGCAAGAAATCCAAGAAAAGAAACAAGGTACAGACCTTGGTGAAAATCACCGTAGAAATAGTAAGCCCCAAAAATGAAACATACAATAATTCCCGTTACTCCTGTAAGCAGGGAAAAACCAAAAAACTAATTTCCCTTATCAGGAGGGAACACGGGACAATAAAAAGGCAAACAAGGCAGGGGGCAAAACTATATAATTTGTACTAGCGAAGAGCAACGTTACTTCGCAGTTCTAATTATGCTTTCTTACTTTACAGAGATTTGAGAACAGAAGGACCTCATGTAATGAGCAAGAGAACATGGAACCATTAGATAAGTGCTATTCCAATCATAAACATAATGTGCAAATGCCCAAGAAACAAAGAAAACCGTGATGCTTTAAAACCCCTTGCCTAATTCTATATTTTGCAGAATCAGGATGTTAAGGGGTTAAGCCCAACAAGAACTCAGGAGCTACAAAGTATCCTGACAACAGGGAGCAGTCAGCAAACAACCTCGGAAGAACACTCAAGGACCCAGAAGCAAAGGAACACAACAGGAGCCAACAACACGAAGAATCACCGACGACAAGGACCGGAGGACAGGCCTAAGTAACAGGTAAGCAGGGAAACTCTGAAAAGCGGTGGGAGGCCTGGCGGGATCCAAACTGGAATGCGAAGCGCATTACCAGCGTGGATCCCGTCCTTTTATGCTTCAATAGCCGCCCCCAGCTGCCGTCAGGGAACGGCGGGTGGGGCTCTCGGCTCCGCTCTCAAATGCGGGCGCCATCGGGGGTGGCGTTAGCCACGGCACCTGATAGTACACCTCTCCAAAGCCCCCCCCAACTGGTTTGGGTTTGAACGGATAACGGCGAAGGAACAAGCGAACCAAGCGAGGAGCATGAACATTAGATGCTGGTTCCCATGAACGCTCATCAGGCCCGTAACCCTTCCAGTGAATCAGGTACTGTAACCGACGACGCACCCTACGGGAGTCCACAATATAGGCCACCTCATACTCAGGACCATCATCCACCAACACAGGGGGAAGTTGTACAGGAACAACAGTGCCAGGGGTGACAGGCTTCAACAACGACACATGAAAGACTGGATGTAAACGCAGAGGCAGGCAAGTCAAGCTTCAGAGCAACAGGGTTCACCACTTTAGAAACAACATAGGGACCAATAAAGCGAGGCTTAAATTTGTTCGTACCCTTAATCTGGATGTGCCGGGTGGACAACCACACCCTGTCTCCTATAGCATAAGCTGGAGGAGGTCGACGATGTCGATCTGCTCCTTCCTTGTACTTCCTCTTGGCCTTGTCTAAAGATTTGTTAGCGGCAGCATGAATATCCTGGAGACGAGATACCAATTCATGAGCAGCCAGAGAAGTAGAAGGCGTTAAAGGCGAAACCAGACCACAGCGAGGGTGAAACCCATAGGTACAGAAAAAGGGAGAAACCCCATTAGACACATGTTCACTGTTATTATATGTAGACTCCGCAGTCCATAAAACCGAGTCCCAATCCTTCTCTCCTTGTAATAGGTGACACCTCAAATATTGTTCAATACACTGGTTGACCCTTTCTGTCTGACCGTCGGTCTGGGGGTGATGGGCCGTAGAGAGACGTACATCTATCTCCATCATGCTATTCAACCCTTTCCAGAAACGGGACATAAATTGAGGGTCCCTGTCTGATACAATGATGGAGGGTAAGCCATGCAGACGTACTATTTGTTGGAGAAACACACAGGCTAGTTCCTGGAACGTAGGCAATTTCTTCAGGGGTATGAAATGGGACATCTTGGATAACATGTCAACGATGACAAGTATGACAGTATGCCCTAGCTTAGTAGGAGGCAGTTCTACAATGAAGTCCATAGTAATGGAATGCCATGGGGTAGGAGGAGTAGGTAGAGGAGTCAAGAGACCAACAGGTACTTGATGGGTACTTTTACTCTGAGCACAGATGTAACAACCTTGAACGTACAACCGGGCATCTTGATTCATAGATGGCCACCAGAAATGCCTCTTAAGCAGAGCAAGGGTGTTACATTCCTCTTTATCTTCCCTTTACTTTCCCCTTCCTTTTCCTCCTGTGCTTTCTTTCCTCTTGGAACATGGAACCATGTACCTGCGTTGTACGTTTTGGATTCCATGTTCCAGAGTTCTTATATGACAGTTATTGCTTTCTCCTTGCATCATTTGGATGTACTGTGCCGTTCTCACAATAAATTAAGTTGTACTTACCTTGCTGTAACCTCGCATCTTTACAAGTGGCGACAATTAACAGAAGACTTCGCATGCTACACCACTCAGGCGGCACAGGTTCAGCGATGTCTTCTGGACCCTGTATTCATCTCCTGCGTATCTTCTGCTCATCTTCTGCTCACCGGAACAGTGTTTACCAGTTGGGGTGAGATTTGTACGTACTTTGGTGAAGACTGGATTATTTTCACCATTATGATGCGTTTCAGGTGAATTTTATTCATTTTGGCATCTTTTTAATGCCAACGGCCATCTCCTTCTCTGCCTGCTGTGACGTGTTCCTTGTCCTTAGTAACTGTTGTTTGGACGCTTCCGTCATTTCGTTCCTGGCTGTGCGTCACATTCTTGTTCCTGTTGCCTGGATACTGCAGCACGTCCTGTTTAGAATTGGATCTCCACGTCGGCCACGTCGTGCGTTATCACGACGGTGGCCATTTTGAGCTTGCATAATTATCTACTGATACCGGAAGATCGGATCGTAACATTCTTAGCGCTGAACATCTTTGGTGGAGTGTATTTCGCCACTTTCAATCAACGTTTCTAAGGTCTATTATCTACAGCGCTTCATCCTCCCTGCAGTCAGCAACAGTGTTTTCTACAGTAGTTTTTCTCATTACTCCTACAGTTTGGTTTATATTCTGTGTTTTACAGGTCATATGCCTGTTCATACTGCGGTGACAGGCACACCATATTCTACTATTACACTATATTGTCGACATTTGACCTGTTCATACTGCGGTGACAGGCACACCATATTATACTATTATACTCTATATTGTTGACATTTGGCCTGCTCATTTACGGTGACAGGCACACCATGACTTTTATACGCCCTTCATACAAAGGATCAACATTTTAATCTTTTCATGTAAAGCTGTTTGAGCTTTCTACCTCTTCTATTTTATTTTCATATATATTAATTTATTTTTGTCTCTGGTTCTTTGCTTTTATTGTGTTCTTATTATTCCTTTGCAGTGATAGTAGAAGTATTGTGTCATATATACCATTACCATGCAGTTTGATCCGCCAAGTAAATTTCTGCAAAACAAAGGAGAACCACCCATTCCATGGTCAAGGTGGAAAGAGGAGTTTATCACTTATCTAAAAGCTATTGATGGCGAACGCATGTCAGCTGAAAGGAAAAAAAATATTTTTCTTCATTGTTTAGGTTCTGAGGGACAAGTTGTTTACAGGACCCTCCCTCCTGTCAGGTCAGGTGGTGATTATAATGTTTATGATGAAGCTATTTTACGCATTGCGAACAGATTTAAACCCACTACTAGTGTTGCGTTAAACAGGTTTAAGTTTTACACTAGAGCCCAAGAAGAGGGAGAGTGTTTTGATGATTTTCTTACTGCTCTTCGAGCATTGTCTTTGCATTGTAACTTTGGTTTGATCACGGATGAGAGGATCAGGGATCAAATCATTGTTCATGTGAGGAGTAAAAAAGTCCAAGAACAACTTTGGATTTTGGGTGATCCTAATTTGGAGACTGCCATCAGTACTGCCAAAGCTTTAGAACAGTCTGAAAAGTGGATGAAGTCCCTCAGCAAAGAAACTAAACCTTTCATTTCAGCTGAAGTGAATAGTGTCACGCCTAGTACTTCTAAAGGCTCATACAATCATAACTTCAAGAATACTTCTAATTCTAAAAGCTTTACTGTTACAGGTGTGGTAATCCTGGTCACATAGCCTCTTTTTCACGCTGTCCTGCCATTGGAAAAGAGTGTAGCAAATGTGGACGCATGGGCCATTTTTTAAAAATGTGCAAGGATACCAATGCTAAAAAATGTACCTCTTCTGTTTCGTCTTCCAACTTCTCAAAAGGTAAAATTTGTTGCATTTCTCATTATCTGTCTTTGGGTGATGAAGTCCAATCTGAATTAGAGACTGGAATTGTAGTTTCTATTCGTGATTCATTTGATGTCTCTAAAACTGACACGATTGGTCCACCTAATTGTATTGTTTGTATTCTTTGAAAAAATCTTGAGCTTATGGCAGACTCTGGGTCACTTTGGACTATTATCACGAGGCGATACTGCTTGGAATCTTTTGGGAACCTACTTGATTTGAGATCTTTATGCAAACCAGATATTGTTGCACAAAATTTCAATGGTTCCAATATTGATTTTATAGGTTAAAAAGAAGTACTGATTGAATTCAAAGAAAGCAGTGCTGTTATTAAGCTTTATGTAGCGTTCAAAGGGGTAAATGTGTTGGGATGGCGTGACCAGGCCAAGCTCGGTATTGTGTTAAATCCCAGGGAGAAAGAGCCTGTGTCTATCCTTGCTATAACTGCTTCCTGTGCTGATGACTTTACTAAATTATTTCCTGATGTGTTTTCTGAGGAACTCGGTAAACTTAAAGGTTTCAGCCATAGGATAAAAGTTAGAGAAGGATTGGTACCCGTCAAGCAAAAGCTTAGGGGGGTACCCATCAGTGTTAGGGCCGAATTATAATCAATGTTGGATGACATGGTTAAAGGTGGTATAATTGAAGAAATTGAATCGTCCGAGTGGGTTTCTCCAATCGTTTTATCGCAGAAGCCTGACAAAAGCATTAGGTTGTGTGTTGATATGAGAGCGTTGAATGCCAACTTGGTTGCTGATTGCCGCCCTCTTCCCAATATCAACGTGATGGTGTGCATGTTGGATGGTGCCTGCATTTTTTCCACTCTTGACCTTCGCTCTGCGTCCCACCAAATTGAGCTCACTGAAGACTCCAAACATTTTACTTCTTTTATCACTCCTCATGGATTGTTTCAGTTTAAAAGGATGCCTTTCGGCCTAGCGTCGGCGGCATCCATTTTTCAAAGGGCCATGTACCACATATTTAAAGATGTCGGTAACTTTGTGAAATGCTTCCAGGACGACATCCTCATTTTTCCTAAGAATGAAGATGATCATTTCCAACATGTAAAGGAAGTTTGCTTAAGGTTGAAAAAGAGTGGTTTGACACTTAAAGCTTGTAAATGCAAATTGTTCCGCAATTCGGTGGAGTATCTTGGTCACACTCTCTCGGGTGAGGGTGTGGTGCCCAAAAAGTCTTTGGTCAATGATATTATCAATGCACCTTCACCTGCCAATAGAGAGAAACTCCTTTCTTTTGCAGGTCTGTGTGAATACTATAGTAAATTCATACAAAATGTTGCCACCAAAATGGAGCCCCTCAGAGAATTGACCAGGAAATCCACCGAGTTTGTCTGGTCAGACAGACAGGAAACAGCTTTTAAACAAATCAAAAGTGAGATTGTGAATGATCCCACCCTCAAGTCCTTTTGTTTGAATAAAAAATGCATCATTACTGTCGATGCCAGTCTTTATGGTCTGGGTGGAGTACTTAGTCAGTGCTCTGGGAAGGAAGAGTGGTGTGTAGCGTTTGCATCTAGAACTCTCTCAGCTACTGAAAGAAGATATGCAGTGATCGAAAGAGAGTTATTAGCATGCATTTGGGCTGTAGAGCATTTCCGCAACTATTTATGGGGAAACAGGTTTCTACTGAGGACTGATCATAAACCCCTCATCGGCATCTTATCCCCGGGAGGGGGGTGGAACTCTACTGCTCGTATTACTCGGCTTACTTCCAGACTACAAGAGTATGATTTTGAGGTTGTCTATGTCCCTGGCAGGTGCAATGTTACTGCCGATTTCCTCTCCAGATTGCCTTGCTCTGATGATTTTGCACTTTGTGATGAACAAGAGGTAGACATATTTGCTTCTGTTAAATATTTTGTTTCAGAAGAGTTCCTTAGTCTGTCTGAATCTGAATGGATGTCTGAAATGAATAACGACGTTGTGTCTCAACTTGTCATGGAGTGTTTAAAAAAAGGTTGCCCTAAGGAAAAATCTGCTACGGCAGAAGTTGTCCCCTTTTGTCATGTTTCTGATGAGATTGAGGAGGAAGGTGGTCTACTTTTCAAAGGGGGAAAGATCATTCCTCCAGTTTCCATGCAGGGTAAGATTTTGTTGCTTGCCCACCAGGGACACCTTTGTATGTCTTCTATAAAACGCCTTATTAGGGCTAATTTTTGGTAACCTGGACTTGACAAAATGGTCGATAGAACTGTTAGGGAATGTCTTGAATGTATTAGTAGTGACAAGATGCTTAAGGGTTCTTCTGCTCCCCTCAAACTTGTTTCGTGGCCTGAGTTTCCGTGGCACAAAGTAGCCTTTGACGTTTCAGGCCCTTTCAATCATCTACCTTAAAAATGCACGTTTTGCTCTTGTGATGGTTGACTACCATTCCAAATGGCCAGAGGTGAAGTTTGTGGCAAGAGCCACGACTCAAGTCATTATTACCTTCCTCAAAGAAGTTTTTGCACGGGAGGGGTACCCCGAGGTCTTTGTGACGGACAATGGAGTACAACTCATATCACAAGAGATGGAGAGTTTCCTAGGTATGTGTGGTATTAAGCATTTGACCACATCTCTTTATGAACCAAGGGAGAATGGCCAAGTGGAGCGATTCAACCGGGTTCTAAAGGATGGCATTGATTCTGCTTGTAAGTCCAGTGAATCCTGGAGGGATGTGATAAGGAAAAGATTATGGATGTACCGCATCACACCTCATTCGGTTACTGGAGTAAGTCCCTTCAGACTTTTGAAGGGCAGAGATCCCATTTCTGACATTTGTCCGTGGTGGATTAGGAAGGTTAACAAGACTGTCGATTGTATTGATTTGGATCTTGTCGCTAAGCGTGTGGAAGTCAAGCAGGATAAGATGAAAGCGTTGTTTGATTCCAACATGAATGTAAAAGTTCCTGACTTTACTGTTGGTGAGTGGGTTAGGATTAAAAAACCTGGGTTTTTGGCCAAAGGTACTTCCAAGTTCGGTCATCCTATCAAAATTGTCAAGGTTTGCAAGAATACTGTGATTACTCAAGATGGAAGAGTGTGGAATGTGAGGAGAGTTGCTAAGTGCAAATCTCACGATTTTAACATGGAATCTCACAAGCTCATCATGGACAGAGATGATTTTCCGTTGTGTCATCATTCTGCCCAGTCTGTAGCATCCAGAGTTAAGAGTAATAATAGACCCAACTTGTTACCTGCCAGATATTTGTCTTGATTGTTTTGTTCTTGCATTTTGTTTTTCTTGTTAGGGATGAGATGTGTTACATTCCTCTTTATCTTCCCTTTACTTTCCCCTTCCTTTTCCTCCTGTGCTTTCTTTCCTCTTGGAACATGGAACCATGTACCTGCGTTGTACGTTTTGGATTCCATGTTCCAGAGTTCTTATATGACAGTTATTGATTTCTCCTTGCATCGTTTGGATGTACTGTGCCGTTCTCACAATAAATGTATTTGTACTTACCTTGCTGGAACCTCGTATCTTTACAAAGGGTTTTTTTTATATCCTGGGTAGCCTGCTAAAGCGTGTGTATGTGACGAATCCAGTGCTTGTGCTTGAAGAGACTGAGTAGGGAGAACTAAGCCGCCTTGAATAAAAACTAAGTCGTTACTTCTGACCCCGTTATGTTTTGTTTCGAGGTTCCTGAGTTCGTATGAGTCGTGTGCAAGAGCCACCTCTTTCATAAAAGATTCTTCTGAGAACGTACCTCCTAACTAACCCTGGGCAAAGCACTACGCTACGCTCGCGTAGTTTGCGAAGTTTGCGCTACTTCGCACAACGCGAATTGCACGTAGCACAGTGCAAACACGCGTAGCGTAGTGCAGCGGTCATTTTTTGCTTGCTCGCGGTCCTCAACGTCAAGTTGGCGACCGCAAGCAAGCAAAATGACATCCCGGCGAGACTTTTTCCTCGTTCGCGATCAGCAACATCAAGTTGCCGATCGCGAGCGTGGAAAATAAACCTCCCGGCGAGATTCTCAACGTGGGGTGGTCAGGTTTCTCATTGCGAGTGGTCACGTATGCTCGCGACCGCTCGCGATGAGAAACTACCAGTCCGCGTGGAGAAAGCTGCCGCTCGAGTAAAAATCTACTCGAGCGGCAGAAAAGGACAGCTTGCACTGTGCAAGATGCCGTTTTCAATGATTGCACAGTGCGGACAAGCCTCCGGCACTGTGCAATCATTGCGAACAGTGCACTACGCAGTTCGCGTAGTGCTACGCGTAGCTCGCGTAGTGCGAACTGCACTTTGCGTAGCTTCGCGTAGCGCTACTTCGCGAACTACGCCCAGGCTTACTCCTAACACACAATCAGGGTTCAGGATACAAGGTGGGGCTTGTGTGCTCAGCTCATCTGGGAAGTCATAGCCAAAACAGGATAGGGCATCAGCCTTGCCGTGTTTAGTGCCAGCCTGGAACTGAATGACATAGTCAAATTCACTAAAAAAAATGGGTCCATCTCAATTGTCTCATAGATAAGGCCTTAGCAGCCTTCAAGAATTGCAGATTTCTATGATCGGTGATGACCGTTACGGTGTGCAAGGCTCCAAGCAGGTACTGACGCCATTCTTCGAAGGCTCTCTTTATAGCCAATAGCTCTCTATCCCCCACAGAGTAGTTTACTTCAGCAGGTGCTAGCTTATGGGAATAGTATGCCACAGGATGTAGATGTCCTGTCTGTCTGTCTCTCTGAGACAGCACTCCTCCTATAGCAACCTGGGAGGCATCGGTTTCCAGTAGAAAAGGCTATGAAGTGTCAGGATGCGTTAAAACAGGGGCTGTAACAAAGGCCTCTTTTAAACAAGTAAAAGCCTTTTCAGCATCTGGAGTCCAATGGAACGACATCCCCTTTTTTAGGAGTTTAGTGATAGGAACTGTAAGAGCTGTAAATCCTTGTATGAATCGCCTATAAAAATTGGCGAAGCCCAGGTTGCTCTACACTTCTTTTACTGAACGAGGAGAGGGCCATTGAGTGATGGCAGCAACCTTTTGGGGGTCCATAGACACTCCTTCTTTTGACAAGACAAAGCCTAAGAAGGTGACTTCAGGAACATGAAATTCACACTTGTACAGTTTTGCGTACAGGTGGTTATCTCTGAGACGGGTTAGGACACTCTTCACATGTCTGACATGTTCTTCCACCGACGAAGAGTAGATCAGGATATCGTCAATGTAAGCGCTGGTGTTTAAGTCTAAGGTCTCCCTTAAAACATCATCAATAAAGAATTGAAAGGCGGCGGGGGCGCTACACAGCCCAAAGGGCATCACTAAATACTCATACAGTCCAAATTTTGTTCGGAAGGCCGTCTTTCATTCAACTCCAGCTCGTACCCGAACCAAGTGATAAGCCCCTCTCAGATCTAACTCAGTAAATATAGATGCCGATTTCACTTGGTCGAGCAGGGTTTGTATCAGAGGCAATGGATACCGATTCTTTATAGTCACACCGTTAAGAGCTCTGTAGTCGATGCAACACCTAAGACCCCCTTCCCGTTTAGGTATAAAAAAAAAGAGGGGAGGATGCTGCAGATCGAGAGGGATGAACAAATCCCTTTTGCAGCATGTCATCCAAATATTCTCTCAAATACGTGTTTTCTTTTTCTGTCAAGGCATATATGCGACTACACGGAATTTTGGCACCAGGTACTAAGTCTATACGACAGTCATACGACCGATGGGGTGGCAGAATAGATGCTTTTTCTTTGTCAAACACATCCTTGAACTCCTCATAACAGTCAGGTAATGCAGGTGCTGTACAATCAGTGCTACTAGCCACGTGTTGCATTGTTTTAGAAGACTCAAGGCAGAAGTTCATACAATACTCGGAAGTGAATTCAATGGTATGGTTTTCCCAGTTGATGTCAGTGTTGTGTTTCCATCAACCACGGAAGACCGTGGATAGCCTGGAACTGTGGTGAGGAAATTATATCAAAACGAATAGTTTCATGGTGATGCTTTAAGAGTAGCACGTCTAACTCTATGGTGGCATGAGTAATAGGCCCCGACTTCATATGACTTCCATCAATGGTTTTAACGATGTCTACGGTGCTCTTCGTTTTTGTAGGGATACGCATGTTCTCGACCCAGGCTGAATCAATAAAGTTTCCAGTGGCACCAGAGTCAAGCATGAGTTGTATGGCAATCCTTTGGTCACCCCAACTGAGCTGAGCAGAGAGAAAAAGTGTTGTAGAGGATAAGAAGTAGGTCCTAACCCTACCAAGTGGGAGACCGGTAAACCTGTCCCACCTGAGCGATCCGTCTCCACCATGCTCAGGCAAATCAGTTTCCCGACTCCGTACGTTTTTGGGGTTTAACTCTGCAATCCCTCCGAAAGTGCCCTGATTTACCACAGTAAAGACACAGATTGTTGGTCCGTCGTCTCTGCCTCTCTTCCTGACTCAGGGGCCCCTTAATACTGCCTATTTGCATGTGTTCTGGATCCTCAACTGGCTTCTCCATATCTGGTTTCCTTTCTCTAACACCAAGATACTTGGACTCTATGCGTCCTTTCTCTCTCTTTCTCTCATGTAAGCGGTGATCCAATTTCACTACCAAATCAATTAAAGCATCACAGGTTTGAGGAGGGTCAACCACTTGTGCCAGCATATCCTTTAACTCATTTCTTAAGCCTTTATAGAAAAGAGCACTATGTTTGACTTCAGGCCAACCAGCTTCGGCCACCAATCTGTTGAAACAGGAGACGTAAGACATTAAATCCTTAGACCCTTGCTTAAAGTTCAACAACTCAGTGTCCACAGACTGCATAAAGGAATGTCTGTCAAATAAACGTCTTAACTCCTCCTTGAAGGCTTGGTAATCATATAATAGAGGATCGTTTCTATCCACTAAAGGAATTGACCATGTGGCGGCGGTTCCACCCAGGTACGATAAAACAAAAGCCACCTTGGATTGTTCGGTGGGGAAACAGGAGGCCTTGCACATAAAATGCAATTGACACTGATTGATAAATGTGGCAAACTTGACTGGATCACCCATAAATCATTCTGGGGGGCTAAATGGATAGAGGAAGGTGTAGTGATGTGATATACTGGAGGAGTAGTGCTCGGAGGTAGAGGAGATGAGGCGAAAGATGTAGCATGAGAGCCTGAAGGCTGATCAGAAGGGGGCACAGCCCGAGAGGCCTGCTGTAGGGAATCAACTCTACGAGACAGGGCCTAGGTTTCCTTCTGTAGATTCCCTATCATACCTGCCATATCTGCTAATGTTATCGGATGTTCCTCCATGATGCCCGGGCAGCAAAGTAAACGTGGGCTTCACGTTCTGTGAGGGCTCACCTGTGTTTACTGCAGGGATGGCATGGATGAACTCGACGCTAGACCCCAACTTCCCTCACCCACCTCCTTAGCCCAACTATGTCAAAGTCAAAGAGGGAAGGTGGGGAAGGAGGGAAACAAAACAAGGGAAGAGAGAAGGCGTAGACGTCCTGAGAGGGTCTGCTACAATCCTAAAAAGGAAAACATAAAGTGAGTACTAAGTATGGGTAAGACAGGATCTATATATGTAAACAGTCAATACATTTTTTCTGACTAAGGGGCATTAGTACGCTTGTATTAAATGCTTGTGTTAATTCAGTAATTACATAATTGCTGATCTGTCAGTAACACCTATTTTGAAATCTATTAACGGAGTATCCATCACTCCATTTTAAGGAATGTTCGGGGGAGCGGTCCCAATAAAGTTACTTGAAAACCCCTCCCACTATATGCGGTCTAGCGTTGCGTAACTCCGACTTCCTGATTGATTATGTTTCACGTCATAAAACGTGAACAACGTGATGTTTAGCCGCTGTTGTGTATACGCTAATAGATATGGTCTAGTGTTCTGGGACACTGACGTGCTGATTCATCACGTTTCACGCTTCTAAACGTGAATCACGTGACGTTTAGCCGGCATTTGTACAGGCAACAGCGTCTCCGCGGCAACATTCGGGCCACGGTGATCGCATGGATAGGTTGTGAGAGGGAAAACTCTAATTCAGAAGTAAGCGTATGAGTTGAGGGGCTAAAGAGCCATAGTGTCTCGAATAGATTTTGTGTTGATATTGATTGTATTTTTGGTTTCTTTTAGAGTCTCTGTAGCAAACACTCCCCCGCTGTGGACTCATGACGTGAAGCTACTTCATACTTCACGTGAGCCTTAGGTTTTCCATGCTTCGGTTTTTTATGTGTATTTTTTCAAGAAACATAAATTAGGCACCGCTGTAAAAGTCATCTGCAGCGCTGTCAATTTTATGAGGGTAGATCACGATAATTTCACTTTTTTGAGCCATTTTGTTTTGTTTTACTTTCCAACTCGAATGCACTAAAAATATAATGCTTATTTTCAGTATTAAGCACACACATGTCCATAGTAGACAATTAGGACATAGTGTGAGTTTACAGTATGGGCCACTGATATACTAATTGTTAAAATAGTGGTTATATGTTTACTGACTGGAGTCATAGGTTTATCGGTGGAGTACCGCCTGATGAATCATAGTAACTGTCAAGGAAAAGATACTACAAATTTACTCGACAATCAGAGACCAATACTTTTTTAGCAAAATGTGCTTTAATGTATGTCCTGTGTTCTTGTATTTGTCTTTTTTTCTTTCAGAATAAAAGGGGCCTTTTGGAAATCCCAGATCCCCCAGCGGTAAAACCGTGAGTTTTACTGCACACATCAACTCCTCTGGTCAGGGTACGCCTTAGTGTGCGTATACCGCCGAGGAGTGACGGTCCTGAAGAAAGCTTAGCCAATTTGCTAGTAATAAGCTGAAACATGTCGACCACATTTTTATCACTTTATTAGTCAAATCGGATGGGCTGGTGTACCTAATCAACCAGCGTACGTCCGTCTCACCTTCTTTTAATGATTGGGGATTTTGCCATTATTAAAATTGATTTCTGGCAAAACCTTCATTCTTTTAAATAGCACTACCCCTAGCACTGTCACTTTTGCACAACAATATCCTGCTCCGCTGTAATTCAGGCGTCGAAGATCACTGGGGAGACACTCGGTCTCCCTGGTGGGAACCCAATGATGAAGCATGTCACCAACTAGGTTGGTGAGTGAGGGTTCTTTTAAGAAGTAAAGTTTTTTCCTTGTACAGTTTCGTTTAAATCTAGTACCTCTTCTTTGGAATTGGTTGTCACTCTTTTGTTGTTTTTCTAATATAATTCGGGGGAAGAAGAGTGGCTACTCCTCCCTCTCTCTCTTGTTGTTTGACATATATTCCTTTCTCTAACACCAAGAAACTTGGACTCTATGCGTCCTTTCTCTCTCTTTCTCTCATGTAAGCGGTGATCCAATTTCACTACCAAATCAATTAAAGCATCACAGGTTTGAGGAGGGTCAACCACTTGTGCCAGCATATCCTTTAACTCATCTCTTAAGCCTTTATAGAAAAGAGCACTACGTTTGACTTCAGGCCAACCAGCTTCGGCCACCAATCTGTTGAAACAGGAGACGTAAGACATTAAATCCTTAGACCCTTGCTTAAGGTTCAACAACTCAGTGTCCACAGACTGCATAAAGGAATGTCTGTCAAATAAACGTCTTAACTCCTCCTTGAAGGCTTGGTAATCATATAATAGAGGATCGTTTCTATCCACTAAAGGAATTGACCATGTGGCGGCGGTTCCACCAAGGTACGATAAAACAAAAGCCACCTTGGATTGTTCGGTGGGGAAACAGGAGGCCTTGCACATAAAATGCAATTGACACTGATTGATAAATGTGGCAAACTTGACTGGATCACCCATAAATCATTCTGGGGGCTAAATGGATAGAGGAAGGTGTAGTGATGTGATATACTGGAGGAGTAGTGCTCGGAGGTAGAGGAGATGAGGCGAAAGATGTAGCATGAGAGCCTGAAGGCTGATCAGAAGGGGGCACAGCCCGAGAGGCCTGCTGTAGGGAATCAACTCTACGAGACAGGGCCTGGGTTTCCTTCTGTAGATTCCCTATCATACCTGCCATATCTGCTAATGTTATCGGATGTTCCTCCATGATGCCCGGGCAGCAAAGTAAACGTGGGCTTCACATTCTGTGAGGGCTCACCTGTGTTTACTGCAGGGATGGCATGGATGAACTCAACGCTAGACCCCAACTTCCCTCACCCACCTCCTTAGCCCAACTATGTCAAAGCCAAAGAGGGAAGGTGGGGAAGGAGGGAAACAAAACAAGGGAAGAGAGAAGGCGTAGACGTCCTGAGAGGGTCTGCTACAATCCTAAAAAGGAAAACATAAAGTGAGTACTAAGTATGGGTAAGACAGGATCTATATATGATCCTTCCTTGTGCCTAAGGGATACCTTAGATAGGAGATGCCATTATGTGCGAGGAAACCACTTCCCAGGGACGCTATAACACCTCTACTGTCTAGAAGGAGGGACACAGGTCAATAGGCCATAGGACTGCGGCAGTAAGCTAGAAAACCAAGAAATGAAATAAGGTACAGACCTTGGTGCGATTCACCGTATAAATAGTACGCCCCAAAAATGAAACATACAATAATTCCTGTTACTCCTGCAAGCAGGGAAAAACCAAAAAACGAATTTCCCTTATCAGGAAGGAACACGGGACAAAAAAAAGGCAAAAAGGCAGGGGGCAAAACTATATAATTTGTAATAGCGAAGAGCAACGTTACTTCGCAGTTCTAATTATGCTTTCTTACTTTACAGAGATTTGAGAACAGAAGGACCTCATGTAAGGAGCAAGAGAACATGGAACCATTAGATAAGTGCTATTCCAATCATAAACATAATGTGCAAATGCCCAAAAAACAAAGAAAACCGTGATGCTTTAAAACCCCTTGCCTAATTCTATATTTTGCAGAATCAGGACGTTAAGGGGTTAAGCCCAACAAGAACTCAGGAGCTACAAAGTATCCTGACAACAGGGAACAGTCAGCAAACAACCCCGGAAGAACACTCAAGGAGCCGGAAGTAAAGGAACACAACAGGAGCCAACAACACGAAGAATCACCGACGACAAGGACCGGAGGACAAGCCTAAGTAACAGGTAAGCAGGGAAACTCTGAAAAGCGGTGGGAGGCCTGGCGGGATCCGAACTGGAATGCGAAGCGCGTTACCAGCGTGGATCCCGTCCTTTTATGCTTCAAACGCCATCCCCAGCTGCCGTCAGGGAATGGCGGGCGGGGTTCTCGGCTCCGCTCTCAAGCGGGGCGCCATCGGGGGTGGCGTTAGCCACGGCGCCTGACACTGTCTGGGGAAAAAAGCATTTTTTTTGTTAGATTTTTCGGTGGGAGTCTCTCTGGATCCACGGCTCCCACTGGCAATGTTTAGACCCGGGTAGGCCAGGTCCCGGGGGCAAGTGTAATTAAAAATTGAGGGGCACGTATGGGTCCCCCTCCTGAGGCTCTTTTATGCCCGTGGGACCACCACCTCCCCAGGGCTTATCTTTGTATTACAGGGGGCTGCACGGTCCTCCAGGCCCTGGGAACCGCCACCTCCCCGGGGCTAACTGTAAAACAATTGGGGGTGCCTCATGGACACCACCACCATACAGGGGGAAACTTGATAGCAATGGAGGGACCTCCCGGGGACCCCCTTTGCCCCAGGGACCACCACCTCTCTGGGGCCAAAATACCATCTTAAAAGTGGGAGAGGCCCCTGTCCCGGGCCATATACAGAAGGAGGGTGCCCCCGCAGCCCCCCTCTTAGAGCCAATAATGGCCCTGGGGACTGCCAACCCCCAGGGCCGGCTCCTGCTATGTCCCATGGGGGGGTCACCCAAGGGGACATAGCTGTTTGCTGTGACTTGGCAGGAGCTTTCACAGCTCCCGCCAAGTCAGAGCAAACACTCTGCTTCCAGCAAGCGAGAGCTGCCAAAATGCTCTTGCTTATTGAAAGCGGAGGTTTAGTCTGATTCCCTGCCTTTCAGTGGCTTCCTCTGTGCAGCAGCAATACCGGCTCCCTCATGAGGCGGGGAGCCGACAGGGTCCACAAGGGGCCTTGAGGCTCCCCCTGCAGTCCGGAGTAAAAGTGCAGCAAGAGGGAAAATAAAGGTGAGAAACAACCAGAAAGCGGTGGAATAATTGTCAGAAAGAGGCAGAATACATTTCAGAAATGAGCAGAAAGAGGCAGAATAAAGATCAGCAACAAGCAGAAAGAGGCAAGATAAAGGTGAGAAACGAGCAGAAAGAGGCAGAATAAAGGTCAGAATCGAGCAGAAAGAGGCAGAACAAAGGTCAGCAATGAGCAGAGTGAGGCAAAATAAAGGTGAGAAACAAGTAGAAAGAGGCAGAATAATGATCAGAAACGAGCAGAAAGAGGCAAAATAAAGATCAAAAACGAGCAGAAAGAGAAAATATAAAGGTCAGAAACAGGCAGAATAAAGGTCAGAAATTAGTAGAAAGAGGTGGAAAAAATGTCAGCAATCAGCAGAAAGAGGCAAGATAAATGTAAGAAACGAGCAGAAAGAGGCAGTGTTAGACCTGGCATCTTTTGGCGTGTTTCTCCTGCCTTTTTGCCAGTGCAAGGGCTCCTACTGTTAATTGTGTTATGATTGGATTTCCCTGATTGGCATATTTGATTTACTAGTAAGTCCCTAGTAGAGTGCACTGTGTGTGCCCAGGGCCTGTAAATCAAATGCTACTAGTGGACCTGCAGCACTGGTTGTGTCACCCACACAAGGAGCCTTTCAAAGGTGTCTCAGAGCTGCCACTGTAGTGTCTGTGTACAGTTTATACTGCCATGACAACCTGGCAGGTGCACCCACTTGCCAGGCCCTAACCTTCCCTTTTCTTACATGTAAGGCACCCCTCAGGTAGGACCAAGGTACCTCCATGGGCAGGGTGCAGTGTATGTGAAAGGTAGGACATGTACTGGTGTGTGCTACATGTCCAGATAGTGAAATATTGTGCATTTCGTTTTTCTCTATTGAAAGACTGTCTGTCCCATAGATTACATGGGTGCTGCCTTGTAACATATTACAAGTTTAACTTTCCTTTGTACAAGATCGAGAAATTGAGTTTAGGCTCTCTGATAACGCACCTTTTAGTAAAGGTGGTTTTTAAATTGTGTGTTTGAAAATGCCTCTTTTAGAAAGTATGCATTTTCCTACTTAACCATCCTGTGTGCCTCTGCCTGTTTGTGTATTCATCGTATAGATTTGGAGTGACCGGAGCTGGGGAGATGCATTCCCCCCCCTGACAGTCACAAGGGGGGTTGAGGTGTGTCCTGTCTTTCCTGGGAGACTCATAGCCAGGCTGAATAGCCCTTTTCTGCATTTAGAGTGGTGGGAGACGTTTTCACTAGCACCTGAATAGGCTGTGTCTGCTCTGCACAATGCTGTCTCCACCTACTGCAATGCAGCTGGACTAGAGAAGACAGAACTGGTTTCTACTGAACTCAGAGAATTTCTACCTAAACCTTCAAAGGCAAAAGTGGCATAAATATTGGGGCTCTGACCCCAAAACTTTAGAACTTGTTTGGACTAAGGAACCTGCCAAGAAGAAGAGCTGGAGAATCTGTGAGGAGAAACTACCACTTTGCTGTGTGCTTTGCTGTGTTGGCCTGCATTGGCTGCTCCTGTCTTGGGCAGTGAAAGGACAGAACTCAACTTTCTGCAACTTATTTTCCAAAGTTTCTCCAAGGGCTTGAAGTAGAGCTTGCCCCCTAGTTAAGAAGTCCCAGGAACAGTCACCATCCTCTGGGTACCCGCTTCTGGAACTGCGTGTTTCAGCTGCAACAGAGGAAAAAGCATCTTGACACCATCAACTATGCCGCTGCTGGCTCCGTGATCTGTTGGCACTGCAGAGAGCACCGTCTTGCTTTGCACTGCAACCCTGGTCTCACCGACGACACCGACCGATGATGGCACCAAGCTGCTGCTTGCACCGTGACCTGAGGGCATTGTGCTTCGCACCTCCTTGCTTCACATCGCCGCCCTGGTATCCCCAAAGATGACGCTACATACTGACATCGATGCTGCTGCCTGCACCATGGCCAGCGGGCACAGCTCATAAGTTACCAGCTCATAAGTTACTCGACGCAGCGCCCCACCCCACACCGCAGTCTTGGCCTCCATTGACTCCAGATCACCTGCCAATGACAGCGCGTCGGCAACAACGCCACTGCTTGCATCGTGACCTGCCAGCACCGCGATGAGCACCGCCCTGCTTCACACCACAGCCCTGGTCTCACCGATGCAGCTGGATGCCGTCACCGGGCAGCTGCCCGCACTGTGACCTTAGGGCACTGCAAGCCGCACCGCTCCACGTCACACTGCAGCCCCAATGCCTGCCAAATTTCCAGTGCTCCTGACTTCAACCTCATGGACTTCGATCTGCAACACGTGTGACTTCAAGACCCGACGACTCCTGCATCAACCTCCGAAGACGACGCCTACCGATGCTGCATCTGCGGACCTCATTGCAAGGTCCACGAGCACCCTGCATTTTCAAGTACTGTTTACTGGTCTTCCAGACACCGTAGCTGGCCCGCGACACCGCGGTCAGCCTGAACTGTTGGATTTGTTTGTTCACGATGCCGTGATAGCCCCGGACGGAGTTATCGACTTCAAGGAAGTGTATTTTAAGGTTATTCTTGCAACATCCATATTTTTATTACTGTATGTTGGATTTTTATTGTTTTGGTCTTGATTAACACAGATAAATATTGCCTGTTTTTCTAAGACTGGTGTGGTATTCTTTTGTAGTGTTTTCACAGTATGACTATGCGTTATGTGCAAATGCTTTACACATTGCCTCTGAGACAAGCCTGACTGCTTGTGCCAAGCTACCCAGGGGGTGAGCAGGGGCTATTTTAGAAATGTAATCCTCGTACCTTGACTAGAAGGAAGGGTCCCTACTTGGATAAGGTGCATACCTCTGCCAACTAGAGAAATCCCCTTTTCTAACAGGCAGAATAAAGGTCAGCAACAAGCAGAAAAAGGCAAAATAAAAGTGAGAAGCAAGCAGAAAGAAGTAAAATAAAGATCAAAAGGGAGCAGAAAGAGCCAGTATAAAGCTCAGCAACGAGCAGGAGTCAAACTAAAGGTCATCAGTGAGCAGAAAGATGCAAAATAGAGATCAGAAACTAGCAGAAAGAGGTAAACAAAAGGTCAGAAACAAGCAGAAAGGGGCAAAAAAGAGATCAGAAATGAGCAGGAAGGGGCAAAATAAAGGTCAGTAGTGAGCAGAAAGAGGCAAAATAGACATTAGAAACAAGCAGAAAGAGGCAAAATAAAGGTCAGCAATGAGCAGAAAAAGGCCAAATAGATATCAGAAACAAGCAGAAAAAGACAAAATAAAGGTGAGAAATGAGCAGAAAAAGGCAAAATAAAGGTCAGCAACGAGTAGAAACAGGCAAAATAAAGGTCTGATCAAGGTCTGATAAAGATCTGATAAAGGTGTGAAACAAGCAGAAAGGGGCAAAATAATGGTGAGAAACAAGCAGAAAGAGGCAGAATAAAGGTCAGCAACAAGCAGAAAGAGGCAAAATATAGGTCAAAAGTGAGCAGAAAAAAGGCAGAAAAGGAGCAGAGAACGAGTAGAAGTACAAAACAGAAAGCACTCAGAAACTCACAGACCGACTCACAGACCCACTCAGACACTCTCACACAGACTCACAGACCCACTCAGAGACTCACACATTTACTTGCAGACTTACTGAGACTCTCATGCACTCACACACTTACTGTCAAAGGTTAGTGGTTACATTTAGGAAATAAAATTAAAAAGCCTTATAAATGTACTTAAATAGCAAAGGTCACATGGACATTATAGTTAGGAAATAGAATTTAACAAAACATAGAAATACAGTGAAAAAAACATAGATTACAGGGTCATTATAGCTATGAAATAGAATTTAAAAAACCTTAGAAATTCAATGAAAAAGCCAAAGGTTATGGAGATGTCATAGTTAGGCTCAGATTTCACTCGTACAAAACCACAGTAATTCAGCATTTATAGTTACCTAAGCTAACTGTAACAATGCCCCCACAATGCACTGCTTATAGGCCCACATATTACATAACTCAGTTTGAATACTTTATATATATATATATATATATATATATATATATATATATATATATATATATATATATATATATATTACCTACTGGCGATCGCCAGTAGGTAGTTATAGTTAGAACCTAGTTCCCATAGGAAAAGCGTTTTTTGATTTGCCAATAACTGTGACGCCGTTTGACGAATTTTCAAAACTAATTGTTCACTCAGGTCAGCTCCTGTCTTGAAAGTTTCGGGGTGATTCATCAAGGGGGAGCCGAGAAAAAAGGGGGGTCTCAAAACATTTTTTCTCCATGTTAATTTCTATACGAAATTTAAGACACAGCTACAGCCTGAACTGCTGAACGGAATTACACTACATTTGGCAGAGAGATAGCTCTTGGTCCAGAAAGCACGCTTTTTTTAAAATGGTGTAATTCCGTTTACTGGAGGTAATAAGAGGGGTAGTTGGCCCTCAAGGTTGACGTTGGGGGCTAACTACCCCTCATGTTACCTCCAGTAAATCCCACACAGTGTGATTGCTAAGAGGTGTTCGGAGGCCACGCTCACCTTTCTCCACCACTCTGCAAACGCGACTGCTATGTTATAGTTAGAAATTAGCATTTAAAAAACCTTTGAAATTCACTGAAAAAACCCATAGGTTTCAGGGACGTTATAGTTAGAAATTAGCATTTTAAAAAACCTTCGAAATTCACTGTAAAAACCATAGGTTTCAGGGATGTTATAGTTAGAAATTAGCATTTAAAGAACCTTCGAAATTCACTGAAAAAACCATAGGTTTCATGGACGTTGCAGTTAGAAATTAGCATTTAAAAAATCTTAGAAATTCACTGAAAAAACCATAGGTTTCAGGGACGTTACAGTTAGTTGGACATTTCACTCGTATAAAACCAGAGAAATTTGGCTGTTATAGTTAGTAGAGCTAACTATAACTCGCGCCCCCGCAATGCACTGCTCATGACGTCACATATTACATCACTCATGACATGCTCAGTGACATCACTGATGACATCTCAAATGATCATCTGATGCACATCCTCACACCCTAATAAAACCTTTCATACACCCACTCTAAAATACAGACTAAAATACAGACTACTAATATCGAAACCATAGACATACCAATAGCAGTTAGTACATACCCGCTCAGTGATTCATACGTCTACACACACATCCACCCACTAACCCATACAGTCACTCATACATGCAGTCATTCATCAATACAGCCACTGATATATCCACTCATACACCCGTATAGACACTCACACACTGCCACTCACCCAAAGAGTTACTCAAATACCTAGTCAGTCACCCAAAGAATTAATTACACTGCCATTTACTCACCTATACAGTTATACACATACCACGTCACTTATTCATACAGACACGTACTGTCTTCAACAATTACTGACACAAGCACACACTTATCCATGCAGCCACTGTCACAATCACTCACTGTTACATATAATCACTTATATACTCCAACACTCACAAATACTGCCTTTCACATATGTAGTTACTTACACATATATCACTAACACATCCATTCACTCACCAACACAGCTATATGTACACTCACTCACCAATACACTACCTAACACACGCACTCATAAACGCATACACCCAGTGAAATATATTTATATATTTCACCTCCTTGGAGCGAACACAAAGAGGAATACTGGTAGCAAAATAGCATATTATACAATCTGCACAATCTGCATATAGGGTTTATGCCTGGGTATTTGTTTTAGCCAAACTTTTACACCCAAAGCCAGGATGCAAAGGCTTACATTTTTGTAGTAACTAAAAGTCGCATTGAAGAGGTCTTGTGATCATTGTAGCGACTGTGAATGGCCATGTGTGGTGTGTGACTTACTCCAATGTGTGGAGTAGAGTTGAGCCTGTTTGAGTTGCAGTACAGCTGGAATAGATGTTGGCGTAACTATGGCGAATAACAGCTGACTGACTTTTTTTAAATGTGTTTTTGTATTTTCTGTCTCTGTGCCCCTCCTTAATTTTTCCATTGCCCCTCACATTTTTTGTAGATAGTCCCAGTTTTCCTTCCACTGTCCCTTGCCTCTCCTGCAATTACACAAAAACACAGACTTATGTCTGCAGAGTCCTCTGCACTCATGGTGAAGAAGAAAGAAGGCAAGGCATAGGTGTAGGTGTAGATCTACACCCATATCAATGTGAACTGCATTCGCACTCTATAGGAAGTAGCAGTACAGGAGTACTAATCTACATGCTCAAGAATACTTGGTGAATAGGATATACTGGTATATCACCATGATCAGACTAAAAAGTGTTAAATCAGTGCATTGAGATAAAATCTTATTAAAAAGGCTTTGGTAACCTGACCAGTTGTTGTCTTCCATAAAGTTTCTTCAACCTATCTTCTCACATCGTCTGTACTATGTTAATAACATTCACTTTGACTTTTTCCCAGTAGTAATAACTGATCACATTCATTTTCATGGGCAGGGCACAAACATATATAAAATCATGCATTTGTAAGGTATAAATTCTATAAGTCATTTCAATAATACCTTAGCTAACTTAATTATACCGCCTCAGGTTCTGTCTCCAGACCAAGTAAGAGAACTGTAGAAACCTGGAGTCCAAATCTGCTACACAATAATCATCTCTTCTCCTGTGATGAACCCTTCATCTTCGTGTTTTTAAAAATGGAATCTACACAGTTAATGCAGATGGATTTATTTCTGAAAGCACATAATACTATAATGATGTATTATAAGAAATGTGCAGTAGTTCACAGAAGCTAAAGGCAGCTTTTTTTTCAAGGAGTCTAAAGTTATTTTACTCACGGTATAAGTACAAGTTCCACTTGTTGACCTTGAAAATATATTCTCCATAGCCCTGTGTGATTCCCTCGCCACCTTCTTCCACCGCAAGATCGCCGACATCCACGACAGCTTCGACTCCCGGACGACCCCAACAGGCCCCGGCACATCAGACCCGCCGCACCCCATCGACCACGACCCCCTGACAGCCTGGGTCAACGTGAACACCGAGGACACAATCAAGACCATGGGCACAATCCACTCCAGCTCCCCATCAGACCCTTTTCCACACCACATCTTCAACAAAGCCGGCAGCTCCATCGCACCCCACCTGCGCAACGTCATCAACCTCTCCTTCGAGACCGCGACCTTCCCAGAGAGCTGGAAACACGCCGAGATCAACGCCCTACTCAAAAAACCCAAGGCGGACCCGAGCGACCTCAAGAACTTCCGGCCCATCTCCCTGCTTCCATTCCCAGCTAAGGTCATCGAGAAGATCGTCAACAGAGAGCTCACCCGCTACCTCGAAGATAACAGCTTCCTGGACCCCTCCCAGTCAGGATTCCGCAGCAACCACAGCACCGAGACCACCCTCATCGCCGCCACAGACGACATCAGGATCCTGCTGGACAACGGCGAGAAGGCGGCCCTCATCCTCCTGGACCTCTCCGCCGCCTTCAACACTGTTTGCCACCGCACACTACGCACATGCCTCCACGACGCAGGGATCCGAGACAAGGCCCTGGATTGGACCACCTCCTTCCTTTCCGGCAGAACCCAGAGCGTCCGCCTCCCCCCATTCCGATCCGAAGCCTCCGAGATCATCTGCGGCGTACCCCAGGGATCTTCCCTCAGCCCGACACTGTTCAACATCTACATGGCTCCACTCGCACGCATTGCCCGACAGCACGACCTCAACATATTCTCCTACGCCGACGACACTCAACTGATCCTCTCCCTCACCAAGGACCCCCTCACCGCCAAATCCAACCTCCACGAAGGAATGAAAGCCGTCGCCGACTGGATGAAGTGCAGTCGACTTAAGCTGAACACAGACAAGACGGAGATCCTCATCGTCAGCTCCAACCCATCAGCATGGGACGACTCCAACCGACCACCATGCACGCAACCTGGGAGTCATCCTCGACTCAACGCTCACCATGACCAAGCAAGTCAACACAGTCTCCTCCTCCTGCTTCAACACCCTCCGCATGCTCCGCAAGATCTACAGGTGGATCCCGACAGACACGAGAAGAACAGTCACCCAGGCCCTCGTCAGCAGCAGACTCGACTACGGAAACGCCCTCTACACAGGAGCCCCGACCAAGCTCATCAAACGACTGCAAAGAATCCAAAACGCCTCTGCACGCCTGATCCTCGACATTCCACGCCACAGCCACATCACCCCCACCTGAAAAACCTGCACTGGCTCCCCGTCGACAAGAGAATCTCCTTCAAACTCCTGATCCACGCACACAAGGCACTCCACAAAACCGTCCCAGCCTACCTCAACAGTCGACTCTCCTTCTACGTTCCCAACCGTCAACTCCGCTCCGCCGACCTCTCCCTGGCCACCGTCCCGCGCATCCGGAGAACCACCACCGGAGGAAGATCCTTCTCTCACCGTGCCGCCAAGATCTGGAACACCCTTCCCCTCAACCTACGACAGACCCAAGGCCTGCTGACCTTCAGGAGACGACTCAAGACCTGGCTATTCGACCAGTAGCGGCAACACCCCCCCTCCTCTCCCTCAGCGCCTTGAGACCCTCGCGGGTAAGTAGTGCGCTTTACAAATCTTGTGATTGATTGATTGATAGAAAATTCCCTAAATGGATTAGTTTCAGCACTCGTTTTCTGTTAAAATGGACTGCAGCACTCATGATTTATGAAGGCCCTGCATATAATATCAGAGCGAGGGACAAAATAGTACGCATTTTGAATAAATAAAAAGTAATAACAGTAATTCAATAAAAAAAGGAAGACATAAATATGATGACAGATTATTTACAGTACTAGTAAAGCCTTTATTAGCCCTGGAAGCAGGCTTCATATTGCAAGCTGGAGAACAATGAGCAGGACAAATAATAAACCAGCTTCTAAACTTGTATTCGTGCAATAGAAGATCTTTGAACACTTTTCAAAGCTGTTTTTTGTTTTTTGTTAAAATACCAGAGTGATGTATGGTGATGCAGAAATATAGGTAGTTTTCATCCATGTTGTGTTTTGGCTCTCTTTCTGACTTTACTGAAAAAGCGAATCTGACGCCCTGATATTTGCCCAGGCGCGTAGCTTCAATGGTGCAGAAGTTGCAGTGGCATTAGGGCCCAGGGCAGTGAGGGACCCCTGCATCCCAATTACTAGATATGTCTTACTACTCAGCATGGGGATAGAGGGCCTATTTTCAATGCTAGCATTAGGCCCCATGGCTCCCTTGCTATGCCAATAGATTTGCCACTAGTTCTCCATCTCTTAAAGATTTCCTTTTTGAGTCTCTCAAAAGTATCCTGATTGCAAATATGTTACTTGTAGTAGCTTCAGTCATTCACCTGAGAGTAGGGCTGTCACCTCACTCCATGTCATTACAGACACAAGGGTCTTTAGAGTTGGCGAACCAGATGCCCTGTTAAAATAAGGTGAATAAACTCCGGCATGCCTTCTCATATCACCTACGAGACTCTACTACTCTACTACTCTACCCAAATGCAGTGCTCTGGAGGCCAAACTTGTTACTGGGACCTTTCAGCTGGCCCACACTCCATCGTGGTGGGCCTGAACTTGTGACTTTGTCCTGGTCCTGCATGACCAGATATCCCTAATTGGCGATTTGTGCTTTTTGGCACTATTTTCACTAGAAACTTTAAAATTCCATATCTGGTTCTATTAATTGGATTTTTGTCGTTCTGGTCGTGTTTTATTTATTAAAACGTACTCTATTTCTCTAAACCTGTTTTGGGCTCCTTTTGCAGTGTGTTTTCACTGTTTTACTGTTTGAAATGTTGCACAAATACATGACACATTGCCCCTAAGTTAAACCTGACTGCTCTGTGCCAAGATACCAAGTGGGTGAGCACAGGTGAATTTGGGGTTTGCTTGTGCCTTATCCTGACAAGGATTGTGGTTGCTGCTTTACCAGGGCTTACCCTCCAGTTAACCAACAACCCAATTTCTTACAAGTACACTTGCAAAGTCGGAAACAATTGGAAGAATAAAAGCCACTCTCAAAAAAGCATTACTTTTTGGCACAAAACTCTGTAAACTATTGTTTATAGGGCTTTAATCAAAACCCACAGGTGGTTGCATGGGAACACCCTTGTGCCACCCATCGACTGCCCTCCTAAAGCAAAGTAATGTAAAGCAGCTCTGATTGTGTTACTTTCAGGCAACTTTCCAGTACAAAAATATTTTTGTGCTAGAAAGTGAATTCAAAATAAATAATTTACACTTCTTTGCATCACTTTTGTAACCACAGATAGGTCCTAACTCAAGTATGTTGAAATTTATGAAAGCAGTTTTCAGAATCTATCGTTTGTGACTGATTTGAGGACTTAAATGCTAAAGGGCTTACTTAAACCCAGAAATATAGGTAAACATGTTCAAACATTTCCCCTTGTTTTTGCAAACTACAGAAACATTTCACTGAATCAATTTTTTTGCAAATGATTTAAAATTTCCTTGGCTACATTTGCTGATGAGCCAAAGATCTATTTATTTTTAATTATTTTATTTATTTGCACTTTTATTTATGTCGAATATCATTCGAAAAGGATAAAGGGTTATATATATTCTAGGTTAGATCCTCTAGAGAAATCCACTGATATATTTATAGAAAACATAAGAACATGAAAGCCAGTAGGGTATACAAACATATTTACATACAAACAATCT
Source organism: Calotriton arnoldi (assembly GCA_963921515.1). NCBI lineage: Eukaryota > Metazoa > Chordata > Amphibia > Caudata > Salamandridae > Calotriton > Calotriton arnoldi. Next base: position 930,964 of record CAWUFW010007044.1, on the reverse strand, counting down.
GGTAACTTGGCCCAAAGCACTCAGGATTAATTCAGAGGCAATGTGTAAAGTATTTATGTAGCACTTCAAACAGTAATAAAGTGAAAACACAAAACAAAAAAAATCAAAACCAATTTAGGACAATAGAGTAAATTCTAATAAATAAATCAGGACCAAAACTACAAACATTCAATCAGTAGAACTGGAGATATGCAATTTTAAAGATGTTAGTGAATATAGTGCCAAAAAGCACAAAGCGCCAACTGTGGATATCTGGCCTTGCTAGACTGAGACAAAGTCACAAGTTCAGGCCAACCGCAATGGAGTGCGGGTCAGCTACAGGGACCCAGGTAAGCCCGCTGAACAAGAATACCTTAAATCCTGGTTGCGAAGAGTTGCACGTCAAGGATATGTCGCACGGTTCTGGTCAGAGATGTGTTGCGCAGCGTTGGTTCTGAGAAGCTGCGATGGGCTGCAATCCGAGTGCCTGCATTGTCATCGAGGAGGCCGTCGATGAGGGGGCTTGTGATGTGTCGTGCACCAGCTGGATCCGAAAAAGCTGCAGGGCTTGTGATGTGGTGTCCTGCATCATCATCAAGGCTGCAGTCAATGAGAGGCTTGTTTTGCAAGAGGCTGGATCAGGGGTGCATCACACAGTGGTGGTTCCAATGGGGCTGCGGGCTGTGATGCGCAGTCCTTGGGTCGGGAAAGTCCACGAAGCAAAGGCAAGGAGTCAGTTCTGCTCAGGTTGCATCGTGCAGCAGAGGAGAAGCGTCAGTTCTGATTGATCCACAGATGGGCTGGCACAGCACCTTCAGGCCCACCTCCAAGGGTCCACGACTGGGGTGGCACCACTTCTCAGAGTAGGTCAGTCAACTAGCCCTTGGAGTCAGTCTGGTGGTCCTGGGTTCAAAAGATGCAGATCCAGTCCTTCACACCCAGGCAAGAGGGAAGCAGGCAGTAGCTTAGGGCAGCAGGGCAGCAGTCCTTCAGAGCAGTGGTCCAGCAGAGTAGCAGTCCTTTCATCAGCACAGGAGACCTTCTTCCTGGCAGAGTTCACTAGTCCAGAAATGTACTGAAGAGTTGAGGTCTGGGGTCCAACATTTATACCTGGTGCCCACTCGAAGTGGAGGAAGCTTCCAGAGTATTCCACCCACCTGAGGCATCCGTCAACCCCTTCTTCCCTGTCCTGGCCCCAGCTTGTATTGTGTTACAGAAGACCAGTGTCAAACCCTTTGTGCGAGTGCTCAGGAAAAGCCTTTGTGACGTGCAAGTGTAGTAGGTTACAGGTCCTCCACCTTGTTAACTCAGAGTCGCCCATCCTGCCAACACCTATCTTCCCTTTGTAACACTGTCTGGAACAACTGTCAGCAACACCTAATTATGTAGCCCAGGATCAGGCTGCAGGCACCAAATGGTTAGGACAAAAACATTCCAACTTTCTAAAAGTTGTGTTAAAAAATCTGACTCTACTGTTAAAGGGGCTTTTAATTAGAATTATTTAGACACCAAACTTGACTTGTCTACCTGCTCCCATTTGGAAGTTACAGCTTAATAATCGTAATAAGGTAACTCCAATATTGTCTTATGGGAGATGTAGGTCTTGCAGTAAGGAGAACAACTTTAGGAGTCTCACTAGACGGACATGTAAAACCTAAAGGTACCTGTCCTACTTTTTAAATACACTGCACCCTGCCCTCTGGGCTGTTCAGGCCCTAGGTATCCTAGGGGTGACTTATATGTATTAAAAAGGAAGGGTAAGGCCTGGCAAAGGTTTATTGCCAGGTTGAAATGTCAGTTTCAGAACTGCACACACAGGCTACAATGGCAGGTCTGAGACATGCTTTAAGATGCTACATAAGTGGGTGACACAATCAGTGCTGCATGTCTACTAGTAGCGTTGAATATAAGGCCATGGGTTCAAGCAGTACCACTTTACTAGGGACTTGCAAGTAAATGAAATGTGCCAATTAGGTGTAAGCCAATTCTACCATGTTTTAAGGAGAGAACACAAGCGCTTTAGCAGTCGTTAGCAGTGGTAAAGCGTCCAGAGTCCTAAAGCCAGGAAAAACGAAGTCAGCATAACAGGAAGATTTAAGGCAAAATGTTAGAGGAGAATCATGCCAAGAATGCCAGATCTAGCAGCCATGTTACTAGAGATCAACAAACACTAGGTAAAATGAATACATTTTGAAGTTGAGACACTACACCCAAATGACATAACTACATATTTAAAATGATTTCTTAAATTTAAGTACAGCGTTAAAAGTTCTAACTATAGAAACACATTTTAAAAAACATTAACAATATTTGTAAAAAATCAACACAGTTAATAAAATTGCACAAAAAACAATTCCATTCATTAAATAAATCATATTTAATATAAACAATACTGCTCATCTCCCACAAAACAAACATTGCTAAAAAGTTATGCAATCTGTTATGATACAAAAAAAAATTGTATTTAATTATAATTGAACTACTTAAAAACACTACTGGCACATTCCCTCTATATACACCCCACAATCTATATATATAGAAATAATTATTAAATAATAACACATGTATGCATTAGCCAGCCAATCTCCATTGCAACCCAAATCCATAAATGCAGAATAATGGTTTAAAAACATATAAACAAATATTGTTTAAAAATTAAAATGAATTCTGCATATAGAGCAAGCTAAACCACACAACTGAAATAACAATGTATTAAATAATGAAAACAATAAACATATAAACAAATAAGTGACAATTACAAAATTAGCACCTTAAACAATTAACATTAATTGAAAGACATAAGTTAAAAACACTATCAACCCAATTTAATACAGAATGTGAAATATTTTAAATTCATAAACAAATAAATACAAATAAAAATAACAAATTCATCAATTATAAAGAAATAATATATAATAAAAATTACACACAATCAACACAACCTTGTTTACGAAATAGGTAAAAACATAAATCTTTTCAGTTGATATTTAGGAGGAACGCCTATAAAGACATTAAGCAATATGCTATTTGACATTTATTATTTGGTCCTTAACAGCAATGTATCATACTAAGACCAATTTATGTAAACCTTCAAAAACCAAAGTGCCTGCCATAAACTGGTTCCTTCAATCAAATTTGATTGCTGTTCGTTAGCCGAATACATCTCATTAAGTTCACAGCACTAAAATAACCATTTGGAAATTCAGACAAAGTGAATTTAAGTGAGGAAGTACTACCAGCTAACTTCATCTATACAGCAGTTATGAATGAATAAATTAAGGAATGGATAAATTAATTAATTAATTAAATGAATGAGGGGACTTCTAAGGCATGCAGCTACTCAAGAGTGTCCAGGGGCTAAAAATGACAAGTCAGGAAGGAAGTCATTAGTTGCTAAATAAATGTGTTTTAAACAGTTTTCTAAAGGCAGTCTCATTTGCAGTATTTCTTAGTTGGAGAGGGAGCTGGTTCCAGAGAGTAGTTACCAGAAAAGAGAAAGAAGCACCCCCTAGCCTCTTTTTCTTAAAACGTGGCACAGTCATGCGTTTAGCGTTAAAGGAGTTCAAGAGTCTCGGGGGGCAATATTCACAAATCCTCATATTCAAATAATTGGGACCCGAGTCATGGATGGCACGGTGAGCAATCGTAAGTGCTTTAAAAATCACTGTGTTGTTTGACTGGAAGCCAATGCAGTTGTCTGTGAAAGACCGTTACTGGCGACTGTTTTGGAATTTTGAAAAGTAGTTGAATTGCAGAGTTTTGCATGACTTACAGGTGATGTATTTGGTAATCAGGAAGGCCAAGGTAGAGTGAATTTGAGTAGTCAAGGCAAGAAAGGATCAGAGCCTGAACTACAGATTTCTGCACATCCCAAGGAAGGAAGAACAAGAATTCTTTCAAAGTTCACAGGATCCAAAGGCATGACTTGACTACGGAGGAGATATTTTCCTTCCTAGTCAAGCCAACCTCAAACAATACCCCCAGGTTCCTGGCTCCAGTATTCAGAGGAGTGGAGGGTGGGTAATCAGCAAGCCGACAGACCATTCATCCAGACAAAGGATCAGGGCCAAACAGCAGAATTTCAGTTTTATCAGCATTACGTTGGAGGTTGTTGGCATTAAGCCAATCCATGACTGCTTTTATATAGGCTGTAAAAGCCCTCTGAGCTTCTGATGAGGTTCCTTTGTATGAAAACAGTAGCTGTGTGTCATCAGAGTAAGAAATTATTTTGATATTAAACGACTCCACCAACACAGCAAGGGGCGACATATACACATTAAAAAGGGTCAGGCGGAGCGTGGAGTCCCGAGGGACCCCACAGTGTAGGGCTTTTGCTTCTGATCGGTATGGTCTCATCCACATCGCCCGTTCTCTCGACTCAAGAAAAGCTGGAGCCAACGAAGGGCAGAGACAGTCACACCAATTGCAGAAAGCCAATGTAATAGAATTGTGTGAGATGCAATATCGAACACTGCTAAGAGATCTAAATGAACCAGTGCCACGTTGAAACCACAGTCTAGGTTCCACTTTAAAAGCTCAGAGATCTCTATCAGTGTGGTCTCCATTGCTGTGTCTGGCTCTAAAGCCCGATTTTGAGAGGTGTGAGTTTCAATAAGCTTATAGAGTTAGATGTTGACCAATTTCTCCAAGCTCTTCGAAGGAGCAGGAAGTAAGGAGATAGGGTGAAAATTAGAAAGCAATGTTGGATCTGCATTTGTTTGTTTCAAAAGAGGAACCCTATTAGCCTTTTTCCAAGAACTAGGGATTAATCCTGAGCCTAAAGAGGACGAGAACAGCTGGAGGTAGATAGGACAGATTATATCAGTAATCTAGTGCAAAATATGTGGGGGAGGAGGGTCTAAAGGGGAGCCAGATTTGCAGCTCAAAAAGCAGTTTTTAGGGTGTATTCTGAAGGTGGTAGAAAGCAGGTGAGCTTAACCCCCATCCCACTTTCTGAGAAAACATTCAGGGGTGCATCCAAAACCCCAACATTTAGAACATTCAAGTTCAATTGTATTTTCATAATTTGTTTCTTCAAAAAAATTGCCTAGTTTGCTACACAAATTCGCATCTGTCACACAAGGTGGCACAAACCCATAGTTGTTAGAGAACTGTGAAACAATCTTAAAAATTTCCTTTGACCTGTTCTAGGCCTCATTAATCAGTTTCGAGCAGTGATTGCATCTTGCCAATTTGATGTTGTTATAATAAGATTTTAATGCTAACTTATAAAGAGCTTTGTCATCACCACTGTAGCTGGCGTCTCCAACTTATTTCTAATGTTTTACATGATTGTGTTTCAACAAGAAGCTCAGTGGTAAACCAGGCAGCCGAAGTAGAGCGTACCTTTTTCTGGGACACCCTTTCGGGGGCCACCTTCTCAGCTGCATAAAAAGCCAGTTGTCTGATGCCAAATTATCTCCTACAACATCCCCTGATAGTCAGGGCAGTGTCGAGGCTAAAGTTTCCTTTAGTTTTGAAATATCGAGCAAGAGCTGAGCCATTTGCAGCCATACTAGGCTCTGACTTATAGATGGGTAAGGCCAAGAAAAAGGTAAGATGAAGTGGTCGAATCATTCTTCTTTCTTAGGGGTTTCCAGGGCAATAGGGGTGTTAGAAAATATTAGATCTATCAAGTGTCCCGCCTCATGGATTGGACCTTAGGGGGGTTAGAGAAAGATCCAAAGCTGTTAGGGTATCCAGAAGGCATCTAGCTATAACGTTGTCAGCCATATCGATATGTATATTAAAATATCCTAACAACAAGAAGTTTGCATAGTTGATAGTTTTAGGGGCTATGGCTTGCTCAAGTGAGTTAATAAAATTGCCTGCATGCCCTGGTGGATGATAACATAATACCCCTGAAAGGGAGTGTTGCCCTGAGGGCGAGAAAGAGAAGTCCAAGACTTCTCCCTCCACGTTTCTCCTTCCTATCTACATGAATACAGATGTATATGTCGGGTAGGACAAGGTGAATATCGGGATTAGAGTCCTCCTTCAACCAGATCTCTGTCATGAACAAAACATCGAGCTGGAAATCAGTTAGGAGCTATGAGCAATTTTTTCATATGGCCCTTGCTGCAAGCAGAAGGGAGTCCCAAGATTAGCAGGTGCTACTGAGCAATAATTGAACAGACATAAGTCAGCCTTCAAAGAACTTCCAAATGGGTAAGGTCTGTATGTTTATTGGAGCATTAGAGTTCTGGCCCTATACATGATTTTTTAGTATTTCATTTGCTATTTATTCGACTGCTATGTAGCTGTAAAGAATCCATATTCAGGAGCAATCACAAGTTTGCATCCAAATGAGGATTGTAAATGTGGCAATTGACCTTTCCCATTGGTGTTTGTCTGCATGATTTTCATCAGGTGCAATTTATCACAAACAACGAGCTATACTGCAAAAGTTCAGGTTTGCACAGAGAGAAAATGTTTGCTATTAGTGCATTTTTCTCCATTAAGATGTCCGAATTCAGAAAAGAGAGGCAGTTGTACATCCAGTAAATACCAGACCATGAGCTATCTGTATTTATTAGGATTCCAATTACCACCTACAACAACTGTGTGTGTTTGTAACAAGAACTGGAGAAAGAGGATGGTTGTTGGGAGTTACCTAGAACCTTAGTGGCATACTAAGGGGTGTAGTTAGGGGTAGCCAAGAATAATTTCAGTTCTTTCTTCACACAATACATGTTTAATGTTGCTTAACCTCCACTGGGGAAAGTTACATTTAGAACCTGTAATAGAGATTTCTGATTGTATTTTCATTATATTAGAAATCAAATCTTTGTTTTCTATAAATTGTACTTTCATCATGTTCTTTACTTTTTGTTTTTCAAGCTTTTTTTTACCGCCTACGTTACTTGAGATGTTGCATATGGCTGCTGTCCTGAAAAAGACAGGGCACAAGTCGAGGGTGGACGCAGGTGTATAGAGTCCCCCCACTGTTTTTAAAGAGGGGATTCCATTCCACTTCAGTGTTTTTTAAACCCTTATTCCTGCAGGCAGCTGCCCCTTTTTGTGACAGTGGACCAGTAGGAGGTTATCTTTGAATGCCTTAGCTCAGCAGTAACAAGGAACCATTAACCCTTCTATCGCCCAAAGAACAGCTTATGTGCAGTGCTTCTGTACTTTGAATAGCTGGGCAAAGAAAACTAGCAGAAAGCAAACATGCATGAACAGCAGTTTTTGTTCAATACATTTTATTAATTTAAGAGAGAGAATATAAATAGTTAAGATATCACAATATGCAATACATTTAAAAAGAGATTTGAACAATAAATAATCCCTAATTAATAAAAAGAATACATAGAAGCAATGCTATAAATAATGGATATGCATCAATAAAGTCCATTACAAAAAACATAGAGACCCAAATATTTCATTTGTATTACATTGGAGAAAAGATAAATCATCACAAAAAAGAAAAACAAAAATAGCAACCGGGAAAACCCAGCAAGAAAGAAGTAGGAAGAGGGAAAAGAAGAAAGAGAAGAAAAATAAATAAGAGAAAAGGAAAGAAAAGGAGAGCAGGGATTCCAACCTTAATGAAAGAGGAGAATCAAGCACAGATCTGAAAAGGGTATTGAGCCACCAGGCCTTGAGAAGCTAACTGTATATATTTATCTAGTGATCTCCAAACACCAGAAGAAATAGAAGGAGTATATTTTCTTTCTTCCACCGACGTGTGAGCTCCTCAAAGAAACGATACCCATGCCCACCATGTGTGATAAGATATAGAGTTAAAGGATTTCCATTCCGTCAAGATAATCTTAATCGCTATGGATAACAGCAAATCTAAGAGTTGTAAATCTAACTCATCTAGAGGAAGTGGAGATGGAGCTGCCCACGGGCCCAACACAACCAACGGAAAGGAAAGCTCAAATTGGATATCAAAGATTAACAATAAATGTTTATGGATCAGATCCCAAAACGATTTGAGAAGGGAGCATTCAAAAAACATATGTTGATATGTACCAGCAGCACTCTTGCAGCTCCAGCACAGATCATCCTCTTTGAGATTGAGTGAATATAGACGAGCCAGGGTCCAATGGAGAAGGTTGATGGTAAAAAACTTAGATTGAATTAGAGAAGGAGCAATTTTATTACGTAGGGAAAATTTCCCAATGACTGTCCAAGTTTCCGGTGTAATATGCTTGAATATATCAGGATCTAAATGATGTAACCATTTATGCTGCGTAACCGTAGATTGTGAAGGCGAGGTAGTTACCAAAAATTTATAGATCCTAGAGGCAACATGCCCTGCCTTATGCCACAACTGGAGAAGAGAAATAGTATGTGAATCCGGATGATAAGTCCCCTTGGACAAAGCCACTTTTATTTTAAGAAATGAATAGAAATCTATATTACTAAGATTATGCATTGTAGCCAATGATGAAAAAGGTAAAGGATCATGATGATCATCATAAAGATGTTTGATCAATGTAATGCCTTTGCTAGCCCAATGTGATCTTGTCTCTGCGTCAACCCCAATCTTGATTTTGGGGTTAAACCACAAAGAAGACCATCTAGATTTATGTACGCAAGGAAACCCTCTTATCAATCACTTTCAATGCAGCAATGGTATAGGATATGATATGTCCAGAAAAGGGTAAAGGTAGTGTAGATGCAGTCAACATAGCAGAAGTAGATAAGGGGGAAGCCAGATGTTGTTCAATATACAACCACAGTGGAATATGTCTAGACTCAGAAGAAAACCATAAAGCACCCTGAGACGCCAAGAACGCCGATTGATATAAACTCCAATCCGGGAGATTACACCCACCCCAAACATAGGATTTCCATAATTGTTTATACGAAATCCTAGCACGCTTATTACTCCATAAAAATCTTGAGGAGGTCACATCCAGTTCATGAAAAAAAGAGGAGGACAACTTCATAGGGAGCATAGAAGACACAAAATTGACAATAGGAGTTATCATCATTTTCAATGTTTGAAGACGTCCCCACCAGGAGATGAATTTAGGCGACCAGGCCTCCAACAATTGCTTAATTTTAGCAATCACCTGGGCCTCATTATATGCAACAGTGTCTATCAAATTAGTACAGAACCAAATTCCTAAATATTTAATCCGATCAGCTTGCCACTTAAAACCAGCCTCTCCCATATGAGAAGAAAAACATAACCGATTAAGAGGGAACATTTCGGTTTTATCTTTATTCAGAGTATATCCTGAAATAAGAGAAAATTCTTTAATAATATGAGAAATAGCAGGTATTGCATTTTCTATATCCTCCGAGAAGATAAGCACATCATCTGCATACGCGGCCGTTTTAATGTTCTGTGTACCAAATTGAAAGCCCCGAATGTCTTGATTTAGATTAAGTAAACGAAGAAGCGGATCAATAGAGAGCAAGAACAGAAGCGGTGATAATGGGCAACCCTGCTGGGTGCCCTGGCCAAGATCAAAAAAGGCTGAAGTAGCTCCATTAATTCTAATATTAGCTTTAGGTTGTGCATAAAGTGACATAACCATACCAATAAATACATCTCCTAAGTTATGAGATTGAAGTACTGCTTGGAGGAAAAGCCAGGAGACCTTGTCAAAAGCCTTCTCAGCATCAAGGGCAATGGCTGCTGACGGAGAGTTAGCCAACTTTGCTTTCTCTAGAATATGACAGAAAGTCCGGATATTATCCCTAGCCAATCATCCCTTAACAAAACCCGTCTGAGAGGGATGAATAAGTGACGGAATATGGCGCTCCAACCGTTTGGCTAAAATGTTTGCGAACATTTTTGCTTCCATATTTAATAGAGAAATTGGACGGAAGTTCTTAGGATCTAAATGGTCCTTACCCTCTTTGGGGATAACCACTATATTCGCCTCAGTAGCCGACCCCGACACCTTCCCTGAGGAAACAAAGTGATCAAAAACATCTTTGAGATGTGGGGTTAAAGACGATAGAAATTGCTTATAAAAATCAATAGAAAACCCATCAGGTCCTGGAGCCTTCCCCGACCTAGTAGCCTTAATGGCTTGAAAAATTTCTTCTGAGTCAATAGGTTTACTCAGAGACTCTATATCAGCGTCAGAAATCCTGTGAGTAGGAATAGAGGTCAGGAATTGCTGGCAATGGACCAGAGAAGATTGGTGCGGAGGAGAACAAAGCTTACAGTAAAAATCACAGAATACTTCCAGAATATCTTTAGTCTGAAGTTTCCTAGCACCCGCACTGTCCTTAATACAAGAAATCTGAGCGGATTTAATGTTGGTCTCCTGTTGCCGCCAGAACTTTACCTGCTCGATTCTTTAATAAGAGACGTTTAGATTTTTGTACTTGTACACCAATGTGTGCCCTCTTAGTTAAAATAGAGTTATAAGAATATTTAAGATTTTTAATATCTTGTAGTAATATTTTCTCCTTGGAGCTTCTGTATAAGGACTCCTTATGCTTAATACTGTCTGCTAAAGAAAAGAGCTCCTTCTTAATATCCGCATTCCGTCTTGCCATTATTTGAATAATGTTACCTCTAAGAGTACATTTGAAAGCGTCCCATAAAACTACCGGGGATGTCACAGAGGCCACATTTTCTTGAAAAAAAGTGTGAATAGCTACATTAAGCGCCTCAACCTCTTTATCATCGTGTAAGAGTTCCGTATTGAAACGCCAAGCACGTGGCCCACAACTCTCCGTGAATTTAAGAAGAGTGAATGAAACTGCCGCATGATCAGAGACAACTATAGGATGAATAATCACATTTGTAGTCTGTCTCAACAAGTTAGCGCAAATCAGGAGGTAATCAATGAGAGAGAAACTAGAGTGAGGAGAAGAAAACTGGTAAAATCACTACCACTGGGATTATGCATTCTCCAAACATCAGTAAGCCGTTGGGCGGAACACATATTAAGCATCTGTTTATGAGCCCTAGGTGGGCGGAATTTAAATGCAGAGTTTCTATCCAAGATAGGATCCATTGGAAGATTAAAGTCACCTCCTACAATCAGCTTATCACTCAAAGATACTTCAGAAAGTTTTTGGGTTATTGTACACCAAAAAGACGGATCATCATTATTGGGTGCATAGATGTTCATAATATAAATATCAGACGGCCCATTGGATAAACGCGTAAGTAACCACCTACCATCAGTGTCATGTTCCTCAGAAACAATAGAAAGACCCGAGGTTTTAGAGATAAATGTCACCACCCCGTTTCTCTTACCAGAGGCCTCTGAACATGCCACATCAAGAACCCACTCCTTTCGCAACAATAAAGCCTCTTTATACGCTACTTTGGTTTCTTGCAATAACACTATATCAGTAGCAAGACTTTTACAATAATCCAATATTTTTGACCTCTTCACTGGGTGATTTAAACCACGTACATTAAGTGAAAAAACATTTAGACCAGCCATAAACACGAAAAATTAACAGAAAGAAGAGTATTCAGTGAATGAGAGAGAATAGAGTGTATACGTTGTTGGAGAAGATCTAATGAAGGAGGAAACCCAAACAAATAGACGTAAGAAATTAAGGCTGGAATCCCTAGAAAGAAAGGAATCGAGAAAAAATAAGACAAGAGTGGAAAGAAGAGAGAAACAAGAAAAGAGGAAAGAACCAAAAACTGAACCAACGAGAATAGAAGCCCCACCCGGGGAAGTCCATAAAAGACCAAAAACATGTGAGGGAAAAACATGAAAGAGCAACCAAAGAGGCCATTATTTACCACTAGCCATTAATAGGATAAGATAAAAGGAAGGTACCGGAGAGAAGAAAAACAACATTTACATATATATAACATTGCATTAATAAATCAGATAATTAAAAGTTCCAACAGAATTTGTGTAAATACAGATAATCCATTTAGAAGAACACTAAAATTATCATACATGTAAAAGAACATCAATAAAACAACAAATTCATGGAATATGCAAAATAAGAACTGAGCAATAAGTTCATAAGTACAGATATTAGCATACTATTGAGTAGATAGTCTGAATACATAACAACATTTCCCAAAAAGCGATATCACAAAACAAGAAAGATAATAAAAAAGTAATGTATATAAGCACATTGTCTAATACCTGTGGAGAAAAAATTTATTGAGGAACCCCCAACAGCAATAAATAACCAAACCGCATAAAGAGCAATTATCTAATATACACGACACCACTCGGAGAGAAAAACAAACATCTTATCCGTAGATCAGCAAAGTCATGGGATATGCGGTATAAGGAATGAACAATTGCATATAAAGATCAAATTGTGGACATCTAGAAAAAATTCATCAATACCTATAGAAAGTTACTATGGAGTAAAGAATCTAGGGGCATATTAGCAAGACCCACGTTAAAATTATCGCCGTTTTAGCGGCAGGAAATTGCCGCTAAAATGGCGATAATGGGCTTGCTAATATGCGTTATGGAATTCCAATAGAAGCCCAGGTTAGATGTCCTGCACATCTAACCTGGGCTTCTATTGGAATTCTATAACGCATATTAGCAAGCCCATTATCGCCGTTTTAGCGGCAGTTTCCTGCCGCTAAAACAGCGATAATTTTAACGTGGGTCTTGCTAATATGCCCCTTAAAGACTTAAAAATATTCAAAAAAAAAAGGGAGATCATGAAACTAATGCGACAATAACATAAAATAAAAGTACCTGAAGGAATCAGATAATTAAAAGCTTCAACAATATTGTGCAAGATTAGATAATCCATTAAGAAAAACAGCAAACTCACCTATAATGTAAAATATCATTCATACAACAACAAATTCATGGTACATACGAAAGAAAAAATGAGCAAATATTACAGATAACAACTAGAAGGCAACTAGAGAAGTGCATAAAACACATATACTAGAATTACCATTGAGTAGAGAAACTGAATGCATAACATTATTTTAAAACACACTTTATATAAACACCTTATCTAATACCTCTGATCCAGACCCCTAAAAAAGCGGTCACCATAAGTCGTAGGTCAAGAAATAAACCTGCAAAGGAAAAGTTAGTGCGAAGAGAGATATGATAATAGCATTAAAGATTCATACACATTGGTAAAAGAAGAGGACCACAAACTTCTCACAAGGAACACACCTAAAAAACCTGTGAGGAAAAAGATAGATACAAATGATCCTAATCTCTCAGGGGAGGAACAAGATATCACACTCAAGAACCAGAAGAGCCTGAAGGAGAGTCCGAATCCATTCTTGACCAGATTGATTGTCTAAAAAAGTGGTCAAATGAGAGGGTTCATAAAAAATCTGAGAGCGACCCTTGAAAGATATTCTGAACCGTGAGGGTCCAGCAAAGGAAAATGGAATGTTCATTTCCTGAAGTCGCCGTCGAAGATTCAAGAAACCCTTCCGCCTGATGACAGTATCTCTAGCAAAATCCTGCAATATAGCAATCCTGTGACCCTCCCATGTAATTGCTCTGATTTTCCTCATCTGAGCCAGAATCAGCTCCAAATGCTGATATCGTAAAGGTTTGAAAACCACAGGTCTGGGATGTGACGACGATTTAGGCCGAAATGAGGGAACCCTATGAGCACGTTCTATCTCAAAGTCTTTCTGAAATGAAATGTTCAGAACTGCAGGAATCCATTCTAATAGAAAATCAAGCATTGAAGGGGCGGCCTTCTCCGAGTTCTCTGGTAAACCAAAAATACGTAGATTACTTCTACGGTTCCTATCTTCCTGCTCCGTAAGATCCCTCCTCAAAGAAGCCATAGAGTGCTCCAAGCTCTGCACATGTTTGACTTGTTGATGTGTGGTATCCTCAACCGTACTTATACGAGATTCGGCATTCGCAACACGCAGTGACAAGCTTTTAAAATCATTTCTGATTGCTGCATCTTCAACCTGCAGTAAATCCGTGTTTGTTTTAGTGCTCTGCGCAATATCATGGACAGCATTTAGACGTAAGAGAATTGTGTCAAGAGTAGTAGCAGACTCCACAGGTGTTGAATCCGGCATGGGTGACGTTTGCTTGGGTCTCTTAAGATTACCCTTTGTATCTTTGTCCTTCGAAGGGAGACCCATTTTGTCTGCCATTGGAAAAAAGCAAATTAAGTGACAGAGAGACACCAGCACCGTATAAGCACTTCACTATACTTCCAGTGCACACCTCGGAAAGAGCTCAGAACCAGCCCAGCAAAGGACAAGCAGCGATGATCAGGCACCTAGACGACCATTAGCGAATAACAACATCAGACTATGTAGCAATCACCACAAAATTTGCTGAGCGGTGCACATATGAGGTCACCACACAGGAATTGTCAGGATCGGCCGTAGCGGTGCCTACCTCATCCGTCCTGGAACTACACCTCCCATGAGGCCATTCGGCGAGACGGTACTTGAGGCGTTGCAGCGCACTGGCCGTCGTGCGTAATACTGAATTGTTTCGTTCTCTCTTTTTCAGCTGAGCGAGAGAGAGCTTGTCGGCGTGCAGAAGCCGTCTCTTGGATGCAGTTTTCTGGCTCGGAGAGGTTGGAATACGTTGGATCATTCTTGAGGTATTTGCAGTAGGAATACCAGGGATGTGGTGGCAACCACATCATACTAGAGGATCCATTCTTGCTGCGCGGCTGGGAGCGTGGAAGTGTCAGGGTATTTTCGGAGCGGAAGGTAGTGGTGCGGTTGCCACGCTTTGCCGTGTCCAAAGCGCTTGAGCGGCTGCCGTTCCCCGTTGTATGCTGCACATAGGGGAGAGGAGTTGATAACCATAGCGGGCCGCAGTGGTGAGGTTGACCACGCGCTACCGTGTATGGCAAAAGGCTGGATGTGATTTCTGATGGAGCCACTATTCCTCAGAGCGGACTGTGGTGGTGTGGATAACCACGCTTTACCGTGTCTGTAGGTTATTAGCTGAGACGATATCAGCTTACAGGATTTCACGGGTGAACTCTATGGTTATCCATAGCGGATCGCTGTGGTGAATTAACCACGCTTTGCCGTGTATGGTAGGAATTTGGGAAAGGAATTTGCTAGTACGGCCATGCACCAGAGCGGATGGTAGTGGTAATGTCACCACGCTTTACCGTGTCTGTGAATTACGTTTGAGATTTAGTTTATCATTTGTTCTTTTGGATTCTTTATGGGACAGTACAATGGGCTTTACTTCAGCCTACAGCTGAAGAACAGAGGGGCTGCTATCTTCGCTCTCTACTTCCGTCTGGGCTTTGCTGAAACGTGGGCACGTTGTCTAGCCTGAGGGATGGTCCAGTGCTTGCACTTTTCAGAAGTATGATTGTGCATATACAAGGTATAGAAAGGGCCTAGTGAGACTATATGAGAGTAGACTGTTGCTTGCTTTATTTACATCTGTGTCTTTTCTCATTTCAGGTCCTTTTTTCCACCGCTGTCCCTTCCCATTCCTTTCCCTCGCCTGATCGCTCGAGCACCCTGTTTCTATTCAGGGTGTTGGTGATATCAGGAGGTGGACCCTGTCTTACGGCTACTGGATCCTGTGGAGCTTATCCTGACAGAATTACGCACCCACGTATATTGCTCCACCCGGTCCAGGTGTCTTGAGTCATGGCGTCCATGGAAGAGGTCCTTCAGGCATTAGTACTGGTCCAACAGGAATTGGCAGCCTCTAGGGCAGAGACAGCTGCATTAAGGGAGAAAGTGGATAAATTGGCCAGGAATCCCTTTGATGTATCCCCTTCCCCCGCACAGATACAGGTGACGGTACCACCCCCTATACCCTTGGCTAATCCTGAGAGATATGCGGGGGACCCATTGAAAGTGCAAGTGTTTTTGACACAAATCATGTTGCATTTTTCATGCAAACCCGCCTCCTTCCCCAATAACCATTCTCGGGTGGCGTTTGCTATCTCCTATTTGGTTGGTGACGCAGCTAATTGGGCTGTTCCTTTAGTTAGGAATAATGATGCTGTGTTGTCAGACTGGTCGGCTTTTAGAGCGGAATTTGAGAGAGTGTTTGATCGGAGGGCCACTACCTTTAGTGCAGACAGAGAACGACTGGAACTCAAACAAGGCAGAAATGATTTGGTTACGTATCTAACTACTTTTAATCAGCTAGTGGCCGAAACAGCTTGGCCCGAGGAGAAGAGAATGTCATTGTTTTACCAGGGATTAAGGGAAGGAATGAAGGACTTCATAGCCCAGATTGATCCACAACCCTCTACCTGTGCAGAGATGGTAAACCTGACACTAAGATTAGATGGTAGGATGTCGGAAAGAGGGAGTGAGAAAAAGAAATGGGAGGGGGGATATGTCAGAACGGACAGGATACCCCGTAGACCCGTAGTGCAGTCCGATGTGGGAAACGAACCTATGGAAATTGGAGCTGTCAGAGCCCCGTTAACTAGAGAAGAAAGGGAGAGTAGAAGGGTGCAGGGTTTATGCATGTACTGTGGTAAAAAAGGGCACTACGTCAGGGACTGTCCCTTAAAACCCAAGAACGCAGGGACCTGGTCTCGAAATAAGAGGGTGGCGGTATCCACCTCGAGGCCTGCAGATCATACTACAGGAGAAGACAGAGGGGAAGGAGAGGAAGACAAAGGGTGGAAACTCCCCTCGTTGTCGGTCGTGGCATTGCATGACACTGAGTCGCATATAGTGCTCCCTATGAGTCTTGAGAGTAATCTGCAGTTCCATCAGGTACAGGTTATGATAGACTCAGGGGCAACAGGTAATTTCATCGACAGTGGGTTGGTTACGAGTCTTGCCTTAAACCGGGTGACTAGGGTGATTCCCGAAGAGGTGTTGGCTGTGGATGGCCAACCATTAAAGTCCGGTCTCATCACGGAACAAACAGAAGTCATAGGGTTGACTGTTTCTGTTGGGAACGGTAAGCATAGGGATGAGTTATCCTTAAACATCATTGATGCACCCCAGTATGAAGTGATTTTGGGTATGCCTTGGCTGTGTCACCACAACCCAACAATAGATTGGAAGTCCAAGACACTACAGTTTCTTTCTGAAGAATGCCAGGGTCACCTAGTACAGAGTCTACCCACGCAGGCAACTGCTTTGACGAATCCTTTTCTGGTAGCTACTGCAGTCGAAAAGGAGGTTGTGTTACCGGTGGAATATCAACAGTACAGGGAAGTTTTTAGTGAAACTAAGGCAGAACAGTTACCCCCTCACAGAGAATATGATTGCCGCATAGATCTGGTAGAAGGGGCTACCATCCCTGCGTGTATGCGTTGTCGGTGCCCGAGACGCGACACCTGAAGGAATACTTGGATCACTATCTGGGAATAGGGTTTATCCGTCCTTCCCGTTCACCTGCGGCTTCACCCCTGTTTTTCATAGCTAAAGCCAACGGAGATTTGAGGGCCTGTGTGGACTATCGTCTACTCAATAAGAACACGGTGAGGAATCGGTACCCCTTACCGCTCATATCTGTGTTACTAGACCAGGTGAGGGATGCCAAAATCTACACCAGATTGGATTTGAGGGGGGCGTACCATTTAGTGCGGGTTCGCGACGGGGATGAATGGAAAACTGCCTTCAAGACTCGTTATGGGTTATATGAGTATACTGTTATGCCGTTCGGTCTCTGCAATGCCCCGGCGGCCTTTCAGTATTTCCTTAACGATGTCTTGAAGGAGTTTGTGGACCTTTTTGTAGTGGTGTATATTGATGACATCCTTATTTATTCTGGGGATGCTGAGGTGCACGCGGGACAAGTTATCAGGGTGCTGCAGAAATTGAGGGATCATAATTTGTATTGCAAACTGAGTAAGTGCGAGTTTGGGGTGAGAGAGGTGGAATTTCTTGGTGTGATGCTTTGCCCGGAAGGATTGCATATGTCAGAGCGAAAAGTGCAGGCAGTTCAGGACTGGCCAACCCCAAAGAATATGAAGGACATACAATGCTTCTTGGGGTTTGCTAATTATTATCGAAGGTTCATCCTTCATTTTTCCCAGGTAGCCGTTCCTCTGTCACGATTACTCAGGAAGGGAGTGTCTTTTCAGTGGTCTCAGGAGGCCGAGGATGCCTTTTGTACCTAAAAAGGCCTTCACCACAGCTCCTGTACTGGCCCATCCTAAACCAGAGTACCCATTCGTGGTGGAAGCAGATGCCTCAGATGAAGCTATTGGAGCTATATTGTCACAGAGAGATCAGACTACCGGTCAACTCCATCCTGTAGCCTACCTATCAAAAAAGTTGAGCTCAGCGGAAAAGAACTACACCATCGCTGAGAAAGAACTTCTGGCAATAAAAAGAGCATTTCAGGAATGGAGACACTATCTGTGGGGGGCTAGTTATCCAGTCACGGTGTATTCAGACCACTGGAATCTTCAATATATGAAGTCCGCTCGGAATCTTTCACAGCGTCAAATGAGATGGATGCTGTTCTTTGCCGAATATGATTTCATCATTACCTTCAGGCCTGGGGTTAAGAATCGTAAGGCTGACTCTCTGTCCAGGCAAGAAGTGAGGGAGGATTCCAACGATGCCCGGGCTCTAGGGGCTATTATAGACCCCTCGAAAGTGGTCTGTGCTGTCAGAGCAGATCAGTTTCTGGAAGAAGTAAGACATCAAAAGACAAAAACAGAGTGGGAAACTTGGGCAACCCAAGACACAGAGCGTACAGTGAAACAGGGGCTGCCCTTCTATAAAACAAATCTTTATCTACCCACTAAAGACCTGCAGAAGAAAGCTTTTAGTTGGTGTCATGCATCCCCTTTGGCAGGACATCCTGGAGTACGTAAAACCCTTCAGTTACTTCAACGACACTTCTGGTGGAGTACGGTACGGGCAGACGTGTCGGCCTGGGTGGCGCGTTGTGAAGGCTGCGCTAGAGCCAAAAATGAAAACACTCAAAGGAAAGGGAAGCTGATACCGATGCCCACCCCGCAGAGACCCTGGCAGAACATCAGTCTGGATTTCGTCACGGGGCAACCTCAAGACCAGGGAAGTTCGGCCATCTTGGTAGTCATAGATAGTCTTACCAAGATGGGACATTTCATTCCTTGCACGAATCTTCCTACAGCAGGTCAGACTGCCCAGTTGTTGCTAAACAGTATCATTCGTCTCCATGGGGTGCCCGAAGTGATCGTATCGGACAGAGGTCCCCAGTTTATAGCCAGGTTCTGGAAGCTGTGGTGCCGAGCTTTACAAATCGAGTCTACTCTTTCCACAAGTTTCCATCCACAAACGGATGGGCAGACAGAAAGATTAAATCAGACCTTGAAGAAATATCTTCGGTGCTACGCCAAGGAAGCCCAAGAGTCATGGGTGTCGCTACTGTGGATGGCTGAACTAGCCTACAATAATGCATGGCACAGTTCTGTAGGAATCTCCCTTTTCGTGCCAACTATGGGTATGATGCCAGAACACTCCCCGTTAGTATCCCTGAGGAGGTTGCCAACCAGCCCACAGTCTTGGAGCGGGTGAGGAAGCTCCACATATTGCAGAGGAAAGTCCGTGAGCAGTTGATGAGGGCCAAGCAGGAGTACAAGAAGTGGGAAGATAGACACCGACAGGTGGGGCCTCAATACCAAGTGGGAGACCGAGTGTGGTTGTCCACCAAGAACATTCATTTCAAGCTGCGCAGTGTGTTTCACCCTCGGTTCATCGGCCCTTACACGATTTTGAAACGGATCAATCCTGTCGCTTTCAAGCTAAAAATGCCGGGTACACTTAGAATCCACCCAGTGTTTCACTGCAATCTCCTGAAGCCTGCCCTGTCGGCACGCAGACGTGCTCCCCCTCCTGTGGTGCGTGATGGTGGCATTGAATATGTGGTGAAAAGCATTCGGGATTGCAGGTGGAGACGGGGTGTTCTGTGGTATCTGGTCTCCTGGAAGGGGTATTCGGCAGAGGACGATTCCTGGGAACCATGGCAGAATGTACATGCCCCTGTGGCGGTTCGTTCCTTTCATCGTCGATTTCCGTCTAAACCTGGGCCCAGGAGGCGCTAGGGGGGGGCCTACTGTCAGGATCGGCCGAAGCGGCGCCTACCTCATCCGTCCTGGAACTACACCTCCCATGAGGCCATTCGGCGAGACGTACTTGAGGCGTTGCAGCGCACTGGCCGTCGTGCGTAATACTGAATTGTTTCGTTCTCTCTTTTTCGGCTGAGCGAGAGAGAGCTTGTCGGCGTGCAGAAGCCGTCTCTTGGATGCAGTTTTCTGGCTCGGAGAGGTTGGAATACGTTGGATCATTCTTGAGGTATTTGCGGTAGGAATACCAGGGATGTGGTGGCAACCACATCATACTAGAGGATCCATTCTCGCTGCGCGGCTGGGAGCGTGGAAGTGTCAGGGTATTTTCGGAGCGGAAGGTAGTGGTGCGGTTGCCACGCTTTGCCGTGTCCAAAGCGCTTGAGCGGCTGCCGTTCCCCGTTGTATGCTGCACATATGGGAGAGGAGTTGGTAACCATAGCGGGCCGCAGTGGTGAGGTTGACCACGCGCTACCGTGTATGGCAAAAGGCTGGATGTGATTTCTGATGGAGCCACTATTCCTCAGAGCGGACTGTGGTGGTGTGGATAACCACGCTTTACCATGTCTGTAGGTTATTAGCTGAGACGATATCAGCTTACAGGATTTCACGGGTGAACTCTATGGTTATCCATAGCGGATCGCTGTGGTGAATTAACCACGCTTTGCCGTGTATGGTAGGAATTTGGGAAAGGAATTTGCTAGTACGGCCATGCACCAGAGCGGATGGTAGTGGTAATGTCACCACACTTTACCGTGTCTGTGAATTACATTTGAGACTTAGTTTATCATTTGTTCTTTTGGATTCTTTATGGGACAGTACAATGGGCTTTACTTCAGCCTACAGCTGAAGAACAGAGGGGCTGCTATCTTCGCTCTCTGTAGTGGGGGCTTGTTCTCTGTGACTTCCGTCTGGGCTTTGCTGAAACGTGGGCACGTTGTCTAGCCTGAGGGATGGTCCAGTGCTTGCACTTTTCAGAAGTATGATTGTGCATATACAAGGTATAGAAAGGGCCTAGTGAGACTATATGAGAGTAGACTGTTGCTTGCTTTATTTACATCTGTGTCTTTTCTCATTTCAGGTCCTTTTTTCCACCGCTGTCCCTTCCCATTCCTTTCCCTCGCCTGATCGCTCGAGCACCCTGTTTCTATTCAGGGTGTTGGTGATATCAGGAGGTGGACCCTGTCTTACGGCTACTGGATCCTGTGGAGCTTATCCTGACAGGAATGCTGGCATCCAACAAATGGCAGTGGTATGGAGTAGCTTCAAATAGCCTTAATCTGTTAGATTGCCAGCAACAATCCGAAACTGCCAAATAAAAAGCCTGCGCAGAGATGGTATACTGCAGAGACTGTTGTAAGAATGGCCGTCACCATAGAAATGCATTTATCTCTACATGGACCTGGAACCATGTGGACCTTGAAAACCTCCTCATCTATATATTGTGTCACACATTCAGGAGATTGAGGGTGAGACTAGCCAACGTAGTAGCCCACTCAAATTGCCTTCATCCTTGATGGAAACCACCTCAGGAAAAGTGCCATACCTGAGAGACAGCAACGTTCCCAAAAATTGTTAAGCGAGAAGCCTTCACCGCTCTCACCGTCATACTTCAAAGACAGGAAAGCCTCTGGCGTTATTCCGTCTGTGTTCCTCGCGCCGCCACCATCTTAGGAGCCGCGTCTGAGGGAATCACCAACACGAGAAAAAGTTCGCCTGAGATGCTCAAAATGCGTCACAACTCCTCCTCCGCCTCCTTAGCACATTCCGCCACCGATTTCCAGAAAAGGAACCGGCATAAGAGGTCTCCGACGCAGGAAATCCGACCGGCCTCACAGAGACGCGCCGGAGCTCACAGAGATGCGGCCATCTCGGCTGCGTGCAAGCCACGCCCCCCCCCATGAACAGCAGTTTTGACTGTTTAAAAAAATACAGCAAGCACCCTCTAAATGTGGTCTAAAATGTCATCCCGAGTTCCACGTTTATTTAAAAGTAGTATCCCTTTAAGACATTTCTGAGCTCGATTACACACTGAAATGTGCAAAACATATAATGCATTTATAAATGTAAAACAAACCAAAATATGTTCATTTAACTTTTTTGCATGATTATATCAACTTGATATTTTTATAAAGAAAAGGCCCTTTTCACATCACAAGTGAGGAATTGTATGAGGGCATGATATAACTTATTCTGATGTTACTTCCTGTGATGTCACTGTGATTTACGTATGCTAATTACCCCCTCACTTTTTTTCTTAGACGTATGTCCAGGAAAAATACATTCCTATAATTTATCATGGTGTGTTTCTCAAATGCGATCAACAATACATATTTACTTTCTATAATGTCCATGATTCTTCAATAAAGGGGATGCCGATCTTCAGAAAGATTTATCAGGCGATGTATTAATTGCCCATACCTAAGCCAACGAACAACACATTTTAACGTTGCTTCTTGAGAAAAAGCAGATACGTAAAACGGAAGAAAACATTGTAATTTTAGCCCCAAGATAGCAGTATCCTATTTATTGCTTTCACGCTGGCATTCCTATTAGAAAACATATGTTGTATCATAGCAACAGACTGCTAATTTGCTCTATCACTGCGGCACCAAGACAAAATTAAGTAGGCCAATCGTACACCTTTCAGCTGTGAGTATAAATGTTTCTGAAAGCACAGAATCAGATTCCCAGTTTCACTGCACAAACTAAGAAATAAATGTAGAACCAAACACATCGCTATCGTAAGAAATAAAATTGAAAAGCAAAATTTGACTTGCATATCATATTAGAATTGCACCTAAGAATGCATTAAACTGTTGCAAAAATGTTTTTACATTGAAAATAGCTCTTAAGAAAAATGTGCCTGCTTTAAAGGTGTAAAGAATCATTTTAGAGTACACTTTAACTCTGCTAAAAAGAATGTATAAGTAAATCACACAAACAGAGGATGTGCTTGCTTTAAATATAGGAAAAATATTGTAAAAGAAAAAATTGTACAAGCCTATTTTTCTTAATGTACTTCTGTGACTAGGCCCAAGCAATGTTTTCTTTCGACTCTTGCTCATAGCCAAATAGACATTTATTTAGACTTTTGCCTAGCACTAGCATCCTACTAAAGAATGTGCTGACTTCAAGATTATGCTCCTTTACTTCATTACACCATATTAGATTAACAATGAACCTTGCTGTGTGTTCATGATGAATAGACTGCTAGAATGAATGATAATTTACATATCATATTGATGTCTGATAGACATTTAACCACACTTAAGTCTTTTACTACCCATAAAAATGTCCTGAGTGACCATTTTCTATTAAGTGTATTGTTCATATTATCAAATAAGGCGTTAAACACCAAGGGTAAATTGCCCCTTGTTGCTCAGAACATAGCCCTAAGCAAAATAAATGGCTACTCCTTGCGCTGGACGATGGTGGATCCACTGGAATTTACAAAGAAAGTAGTGACTAAATGCGAATCTGCCTTCACAGCTTGCCTTGACGAGACAACCCCCTTGCCGATATTTTAAAATCCTTCTCACAGATAACCGGACATATAAAAGAGGCCCTATTTGTACAGAACAACAACTTGCGCATTAGGAATCAAGGTTGGTTTGATGCCAAATGCACCCAGGCATACTCTAGACTGAAACATGAGTTACATAAATCAACCATGAATATCCATGATATCAGAATGGCCAGGGGCGTATACAAACGTGCACTAAAAGAGCGCAAAGGTACGCTGAGAGAAGAAGCATGGTCAGCTCTGCATGAAGCCTCCCTAATTAGAGATAATTCAGCATTTTGGAAGGCAGTTAATGTCCCCTTCCTGGCTACTCAAGATGTACCCACTATCGAGAAAGCAATAACAGAAGATCAATTGGTGGAACATTACTCTACTATGTATAACTGTACTATGCATAAGAAACCTATGGGAAGTCAACTGCCCCAAGACACAATACTGTCATCTGTTAACTGTCCGATTGATCTCCAGTTAACACTTGAAGAGGTCAACTGCGTTATTATGGCAAGTATGGATGGGAAAGCCCGTGGGCCTGATGGAATCCCCGTAGATCTTTATAAATCTAATTTGTTGCCATGGGGCCTACTTTTAACTCAGGTAATAACTGCATGCTGCTCCTCTCATTTTATAAAAATCTGGTCCGAATCAATCCTGGTCCCAATTTTTAAAAAGGGTGACCGCCAGAATCCCGGATGCTACCGGCCTATATCACTGTTAGATTCCCTGGTCAAAGTAGTGCAGCGTATTATACTTAACAGACTACAGGACTGGGCGGATGACAACAGAATAATTTCAGAACTACAATTTGGCTTCTGTGAGGGTCTAGGTACAGTTGAGCAGAGTCTAAATTTAAATATCCTTGTGGGGAAGTATACTCTGGCAAAGCAGGGCAGGCTGTCCTTAGCATTTGTAGACCTTACAGCAGCTTTCGACTGCATCATGCATGACAAGTTATGGAGGATCTTGGTGGACCTAGACGTGGAAACCCCAATTATAAATTTTTTAAGGCAATTATATCGTGACGCAAAGGCAAGGGTGCGGTTTGCGGCCAGTGGGGAGTGCACGGCCATGTTCAAAATTCAGGGAGGGGTAAGACAAGGTTGTGTGTTGGCCCCCTTTCTATTCACACTTTATATTAACGGACTAGGTCAAGCGCTGGCGAAGCAGTGCCAGGACTTGCCACAAATTGGCAACGGCCCATACCGGCCATACTGTATGCGGATGACGCCGTATTGATGTCACACACGCAATTGGGACTTCAAAGGGTAGTGATTAGTTTTTCTACGTTCATGCACAATTTGGGCCTAAGAGTGAACACGTCAAAAACTTTAGTCATGAAATGCGGGGGTGGAAGTACAAAATGCAGAGGCATTTATATTGACAATAAAAAGGTTGAATTTACAAAAAGATTCTCCTACCTGGGTATCCTTTTCGATCAGAAGGGGACATGGACTCAGGCAGTCCAAGCAAGGAAATTAATGTTCATGAAAGCCACTGCCGCTGTAGCTAACTTCGCTAGAAAGCTGGGTAGAGGGGCGCCCATAGAGTTACTACATATTTACCAGGCTAAGTGTATCTCTAACGCTATGTACGGTTCAGGCATCTGTGGTTCTGCAGATTCACAGCCATTACAACTAATTGAGAATGCTTTTTAAAAAATGTTGTACTATATCTTCCTACGTATGCCATTCCGAACTTGGGTTACCATACATATCTGACCTTATATAATGAGAAACCGTTTTATTATGGCACAGGATTTGGACAACACTAAAAACCACTTTTAATCGGGACATTTTAAACGAAAGTCTTAAGCTAGAGTGGGTTTCGACCATACCATGGCTAAAATATGTTAAAAGTTTCATGAACGACCTTGGTCATCCTGAATATTACAACAAGCCCAGTACTATGATTGCTGTCACAAGAAAAGATCTTAAGGGAAACTGTCTGACATTATTGGACTCAATTAGACTCTCAGCAGAAATAGTGAAGCCAACTGCACTGGCAAACCAAATCATTTTAACCACCTATAGCATCCAGCCTTATCTTAAAATCATGCATGGCGGATACAATAGATTTCTACTGACTAGATTTAGATTAGGGACCATTCATAGATGAACAAGTTTCCCTACCATGAATGATTGGTCCAGAGTTATGAGCAGGTGCCCATGTGACGATGTTTCCCATCAATCAACTTTGCATGTTGTTTTATTTAGCAAATTTTACTTTGTACCTAGAAAAAGTTGGATTTTACAATTTTAAAGTTACTCGACCTCAGACAATGTCGCCCTGCATTTATAGCCCTGCAATTTTTAGAGAATTAATATTTTATAAGGTCATTATCTGTTCTTTTAAAATTTAATTAAATGCCGAAAAACCATTTTATTATGAACTTTTAAAATATTCAATTTTTTTGTGTATGCATATAGTAAGCCAGCTCAAATTTTCTGA
Source organism: Calotriton arnoldi (assembly GCA_963921515.1). Lineage (NCBI taxonomy): Eukaryota > Metazoa > Chordata > Amphibia > Caudata > Salamandridae > Calotriton > Calotriton arnoldi. The sequence goes on along the minus strand of CAWUFW010007044.1, from coordinate 905,127 downwards.
TTGGACTTTTTAAATCATGTACAAAGCTTTGCTGATTATAATGATGTGTGATTTTATGTGCTTTTATGATTATCTTCAAAGAAATCGAATAAAGCTTTGTTGAATTTAATTGAATTGAATAGATATCTTATGTATGCTTAACCAGGACATCGTCAATGGAATTCTTTCATTACATTTTACTAGCCCTTTGTATTCACAACGGGAGCCCTGTGTATTCACAATCTTACACTGAATGCAGCTATTTGCTTAGGTAAGAAGGTTCTCATAAGAACTTTCCTTCATGTATCAATGTTTGTAACAAATGATTAGCTATGTACCGATGTGAATGTTTACTGTGGGAATCGGAAGGAGAAGCAACGGATGTTGACACCATCAGATGAGCGGTTTTCATTGAAGAAGCGCAACGTACACCTACTAATTTTCGGTACATAATTGTAGATTTATGTTATAATTGTGTTCCTAGTTAGAGAAAAGGAGACCCCTTATGACTCTACTACGGGAAGTCGCTCTATCATTGCTGGAAGCTACTGCTAACAGTCACTTATTTTCTGTTCACCAGTTGCTACTGCAGCTGTGGAGAACTCAACTGAGTTTCCAGAACGACTCTTTATTGGACGTTCTAGCCTTTAACTATGCTCTGAAATCTTGTTCTTTTCAATAGAAACTCTTCATGGGTTTCTTTACATAGAGTACATTAGGTCCTTTAGTTAGTTTAAAGCCACATCTCCTTCATGGAACATTTTGTTTGATTTATGCTGCCACTAATTAATCTTTTAATCAATATTTCTGTAATCTGGGCTAACTGGAATAAAGATGACAAAACCATATTAACTCTTTAAGACAAATAAAGGTTTTAGAAATTGCTACAACTTCTCATCATTGCCTGCAAATATTGAACTTGGCAGTTGATGATATTTATGGTATGTTCTTTTTTTCCTCACTCCATTCGCAACATGGTGGCAAAGGTCCATACGACATGTCAAGTGCCATCTGGATTTTGAGGGTCCAAGCTGTAAGTTGGGGTGTTTGTTTTAATACCCCATTTTTGCCAATCCTTAGGCGCTAAAAGTCTCTGGTAGCAGAGAATGTGATTCACAACCCAAATGGAGCAATAAAATTAGTACACAATCTAAATTAAAATAGTCCAGACTCTAGTATTCAGTGTCCGGATCCTGCCAGTGTGGCGAAGTGGAATTCGAAGGCGGTTGTGGTATTGGTGGTTGCGGAATTGAAGGTGTGATTATTAATAAGGTGAAAATGTAATTGCTGTGAGCAATGGTAGTTGCAAGTGAATTTTCTTTGGGGTGTTTGAGTGTGTGGTAGTGGAGTTGAGAAAATTAAGAAGACAAAGTTGATTTTAGGCTTGTTAAAGTCGAGAGATCCAGGGATAATTACAACATGTTACACTTGTTTGCAGATATTTAAGATGTAGAGTGTGAGGTATCATCATTTCCATCAGTAACAATAGGGACACATTGTTGTGTTTGATTAATCTTGGTTAATGTAGGTGGAACTATGTTGTGCAAACGGGGAAAACTGCATTGATCTGTGTGATTTTTCGCTGGTCAAGAACTCACTTGCGAGTGTAGCGAACTGTTGAGTGGTTGTAATACTTAATTTCTTTTCGTAGAGCAAAAAAGAAGTTGTTTAAACAGTTTATTTGAAAAGTGGTGTGTGAATGTGAGCAAAATTGTGAAGGAGGGTGACTGCTGTGAGGAGTGAGATTATACATCACACTGTTTTGTGCTGGGATTGGATGGTTGGATTGCTTTCTCGCTGCCATTGGCTAGTGGATTTTCAGTGCCACACTGTGTTTGGGTCCTGTAAAACTTGAGTACTGTCTGTGGATTTGGTAAGGAGTTGCATGGAATTAAAAGATGACTTTTGATTGGGGAATAAAAATTTGACATGTACGGAACAGAATCAAATCATTTGGTTTTACTGAATTGGAATCATGAAATGTTTTAAGGATTTTAAGAAATTGATAAGAGGGGATGTCACTATTCCAGTACGCAAAGGTGAGGAAACACTTCCTGAGGGTACGCCGGCATACATTATGACTACTGAACATGGTATAAGCTCATGTTTGTGGCTTCAACAATGGAGTAGGATTACGGAAAATGAGGGTAATTTGAGTTTTCCTAGGTATGGGACATTTAATACCAGAATTCTAGATCATTTGAAAGGACAATTGTACGAGATGAAGCCAACACCTCGACCTATACAGTATGAGCCTTTTCATGCCTGGGAAAGAGTTGCAAGGGAAAAGGAAAAGGAGAAATATCAGAGAAGGTCTAGAAGAGAAATGCAGAATTATGCAAACGCTCGATGGGACGAAGAACAGCATAGATGGAGGAAGGGAATTATTAAAGGAGCCAGATTATATCCAGTTCTTACATCAGAAGGTGCAAAAAAGAATAAGGCTACAGCTAGACAGTAGGGGGATGAGTCAGATACAGATTCAGGAGATAAAATATTAGAAGAGATGGTGTCTTCCCGACTACCGCCACCTACTGGTTTCTCTGACCCAGGAAAGATAAGTGCAAGTGCTACACAAACTATAGCTTCTGTCCCAGTTAATCCTAGTTCACTTTCTGTTGAACAACCTTTAAGGTTCCACAGATTGCTCCATCAGTTGTGACATGACCACCTGATTTAGCTCCAATTGAGAATGTTTCAGTTGCACCTCGAGTGGTTGCTAGCACCTCACTCCAGGTTGAGGGAATCCCGGATGTCTTAATGACATCAGTGGTTGGAAATATAACAACAGCCCATAATTCACAATTGGTTTTGTGGAGACTTCTACAAACTTTGCAGAATTAGGTAGATGGAGGTGGGACCCTCGTCTTTACTACTCCCTTAGCACCCAGTGACTAGAGTGTAAATGGTGAGGGTTATTTACCAGCAGAAATCACAAGAGAGAAGAAGATAGAGGTCACAGAACCCCCAAAGGAATTAGAAACCAGGAAAAATAGACCATTGGACGTACCTAAATTGAAGATAGAATTATAGGAAATAATCAAAGGATGCCTGTAGTTTGATCACATAGATCAATACCTGAGAAATGAGTTCAAACTTCCTGTTTAAGGAGATTACTCGAAGAGCTGCTATGGTTTATGAGCGATTGACAGGGACAGCAAGGAAGTACGATGTGGATCTTTCCAGCAAGGTGAACTTGCTTCGGAGCTATATGGTTGAGTTGGATGCTCAGGCTGTAGAAAATATGAGGGTTACAGGGATGCAATTGCACCTTATCAAACTGACAAAATGCAAACGGAGATGGAAGGATGTGGTAAAGCTAGAACTTAGGTGAGCAAGAAAACATGAAAAGAAAAAGAGGGAAGCTGAATATAGAGGAAAAACAGGATAAGCCCAATGAGGACAAGGCAACAGCCTATCCTCTGAGGGAAATAGCTGGAGGAGCATATGTACATGTGCCATGGAGTAGAGGTGACTTGACAGCCTTCACAAACAATTTGCCAAAGTTGAGAGACAAGCTGCTGCAGTGGTATACACAAGTGGAGAGGTTCATAAAGATTTCGATGGTGTTGTGGATTGATTTGAATGTGTTCTTCCACATTGTGGTACTAGCTGATTTAAGGGCGGAATGTAAGAATGCAGTACAATGGCCAAAAGGAGAACCAGCAAAGGAGAAAGGGAGAAATGCGCCATCGCCATTGGTGCTCGAGAAATATGAAGCCATTATCACCTTTTTGAAAGGGAGAATTCCTCCAAAAGACACTAACTGGTTAAAGATTGAAAGAACCCAACAAGAGACAGTCCATGAGTACTACGAGAGATTATTACAGCTATTTCGACAGCATAGTGGATGTGAGTATCCTGAGGAAAAGAAATGGGAGTTTTTGTCTCTCAGTTTGTCTTGGTATTGAAACCAAAATCAGTGCCCACTTCATGCAAAGTGTGATCTCTTGGCAAACCACGCCGTTAGATGAAATCCTGCATTATGCAAAATACTGTAGTGCTGAATTGGACATGAAGAAGAGAAAAATAAAGGACAAATTCATGCTGGCCCAGACTAAATCAGCAAAGAAAGGTTCTCAGAACCTGTCATTTACAGGAAATCAGGGAACGACACCTGAAGTTATTTTCAGGAAATCAAGGTGGAATGAATATGTCCCACAGCAGAGGTAGAGGAGTACTCATGGGTATTGAATGTGGAATGGACATTGCTGCAATGAAAAAGGTTGCTGCTTGTCATGTCTGCCATAGGGTGGGGCATTGGAAATGAGAATGTCAATTTAATCTTGAAAATGCTGGAGATATTATGCAGAACTTACAATGTATACCTGTTCCAAGAATACCTATGCAACAGATGCAAACTCCTATGCAAAAGAGTGGCCCATATGTCGACGCAAATGTATATGATTACAGGAGCTACCTGTTCCACCAAAATCACTGACACTTGAGAAGAATTGAAAAGGGTACAGGAAAATGTGTCTGAAGCAGAACAGAATGTTTGGATTAAGTCAGGAAGTATAAAGAACGTGAATGACATTTCGATGTCAGAAGATTCAATACCAGTGCTGCCTGATCGCTTGTTGTTTACAATGAGATGCTACTACTATGGTTACATACTCTTGGAGAGATGCCATGGTGAGAACATTTCAACAGAGTTGGTACAATCCCAGATTCTTAATGATTGCTGATGAGATTTGTCGAAGATGTGTTACATGTCAACATATATATGCATGGAGAAAAACACAAGTTAGAATCACACACATACAGAGAGCAACTTGCCCATTTAACAGATTATGGATGGATTTTATAGAGATGCCTGTGCACAACGGGTTGAGATATGTCCTGGTGATTATCTTTGTTTTCTCGAGATGGGTGGAAGCCTGCCCAATGAGGAGAAACAACAGTCTGACCGCAGTTAAACTGTTATTACGTGAACTTATTCTGGGATGCCTTTTATTCTTGAGTCAGATAGAGGAAAACACTTCAACAATGAAGCGATGAACATGTTATGTGCCACTCTACAGATTGAACAAAAGCTACATTGCAGTTACAGAGCAGGAGCCGCAAACATAGTTGAACAATTGAATGGAACCATCAAATCTAGATTGGCAAACGTTTATGCTTCAACTTCACTGAAATGGTCAGATGCTTTATCTTTGGTGCTGATGAGCATTTGAAGTATACCAGATGGAAAGACAGGATTATCTACTCATGAAATCCTAATAGGAAAGGCTATGAGACTGCCTGCTGTGCCTAAAAGTGCCCTTGTGAATATCACAGCTGGTATGAAATTGGACTACTGCAAGGCAATGGCTGAAATGGTTTGTTCTGTCTCTCATCAGGTATCAGCTGCCATTCAAGACCCCATCAAGAACAGTGCCACAACCTCAATGCTGGTGATTGGATTGTGATCAAAAAGCAAGTTCGGAAGACTTGTCTTGAACCCAGATGGAAAGGACCCTTCCAAGTCCTACTGACTACGAACTCTGCTGTAAATATGCTGGACTCACAAACTGGATACATGCCTCACATACTAAGAGAGTGAGCAATCCAGGAGTGTCTTTGGTCTTTGATCCTAAGAGAAGACCTTTGCTTTAGTGGTCCTAAATTGAGAGACCACCTAGATGTGCAGCACCTGTTTTGATACAGAGAGAAGCACAAGGAGAAGAAAGGAGTGAAGTTTTGCAGACTAAGAAACAAGTCCAAGTGCCTGAAGTGATGCAAAATGGCATTGAAGTCTCTGACAAAGACCAGACAGAGATTGAATTGCATGCTGTAGAGGAACAAGATCCTGATGAAGGAACAAGCTCTGGGTCAAAAAGAGTCCATTGCCAAGCAGAGTCACCAAGAAGTCTCAGAAAAGAAAGACTAAGAAGAAGCACATCAACATCACAGATTCATGAAAGGGTTCATGAAGAAATTCACACAGAAGACGAAGGTAACCTTGATCTGCATTATCAAGTTCTAAGGAGATCCAAGAGGACTCGAGCAACTTACAGAAAGTATTCAGCACCTGAGTGGACTTACTATGTAAATAAAGCACTAAATGTTACCTTGGAAGATCTGTGCCATGTAAATCCTGAACTGTTAGAAGCCCTTGAACTGCAGAGCTATTGAAATCTGAAGAACTTAATTGAAAAATAAAAACAAGGAATACAATTTGAAGAAAAACTGTGAATCATGCCTATTAGATGTTTGTTATTTTAACTATTTGTTTTTCAGAAGACTAACCTAGTCCGATAAGAAAGTTACAGAAGAATAGGGATAACATTTTAGAAGAACACAGAGTAGGGCTAAGGATTGCCTATTAGTGAACTGAGCAGCTAAGAAAAAATATATAGCAAGCAACTTAACTGCTTAAAGAAGATTGTCTACTAGTCCTCTACAGCAAGCTATTCAAATACTGATTCAGTTGCATTAGAAATAAGTGTAAATGTATCATGGGTGTGGTTTTCGTACTAACAGTTATAACGATCGCAATAGTACAAATAGTTTTACCTAACACCTGATTTAGAGCCACAAAGCACAAATGTCACTAATACACATGTATACAATGTTAGGGATAATATGTTTACTAAAACATTTTCAAGTTACAAGAAATATGATTACTCTACCAATGTATACTCTAGATTAGTTCAAGACTACACAAATGCTATGGATGCTAACGAATGCTGTGTCTGTGCACACCTACCCACTTCTGTCACTGAGGAAGTTACATACTATCACATTCCTTTGTCCTATTCAGTATCCTGTAGTATTTTGCCTTCACTAGTTTTTCCGCAAAATGATGGACACAGCTTCGTACAATTTCTTCCCACACACACCTGTAGATAGTGTAAAAGCTTGCAAAAATAATCTAACTTACCTAATGCAACCTGTTGAAAAGGCATACATAATGGCTTTAGAGGAAAGATACCTGAACATAGCGAAAGCTACAGACAGAAAGGGAGACGTTTTAGAGAATGTGTAGAAAAAGAAACAAAATGAATTTAGACGAAGATGGTTTACCATATACTCAGATTTTAAAGCCGACACAAAGGGAAGGTTTGCTTTTAAAAAAGACAAATGCCAGAATGGACAATATATGTAGGGAATAGTAGTTGTGAACACACATTCAAATTGACAAAGGGAACATGGCAAATATTACAGGGGGACAAAAATGCAATTCCAGAGTTTAATACATTTGCAGACAAAACACTTATTTTCCATTGCCTGCTGATTGGGAAGGTACATGCTATTTAGGCATACTAATTCCAAAGATGTACCATGTTAAAAGTCTAGATGCGTTAACACAAGCACCAGCACACAGACAGAAATGTAGCACAGGGAAAGGAACCTGTTTGGTAAGAGATATATTTGGAGCAGTGATACCATCTGTAGGAGTCATTCTGAATGATGAAAAGATCAGAAAGTTGGCAACTATAGTTGACAAAATAGCAACCAGCACTTCTGGAGCTTTGCTCTTAATTAACATAGAAGTAATTGCTATACGGTCCATGGTTTTGCAGGGCTATCTTGCTTTAGACATATTACTCGCAGAGAAGGGAGGAGCCTGTCACATGCTGACATTAACCCACTGCTGTGCATACATACCCAATGAAAGCAAGGAAATAGAAAGTTATGCAAAAAACATTTGAGGTTTAGAACCCGAATTATGTGAATTAGAAACACCACGTTTGCATAAGAATTTTGCGAAAGGACTGCGTACCATTGAAAAAAGGTTTTCATCAGCTGGGAAGGGTATATTGAGGGTGACATTAATGTCAATGGTAAAGGTCTAGATGTTCTCCAACAACACAAAACCTTTAGGGAGGGGAAAAGGGATTGCCATGTCAGGGACCATGGGTTGGATATATTGGGTCATCAATTTCAGGCTGAGGGGATGCAATCCCTTGAATTGAGTGAACCAGTGCTAAGGTATAACAAAGTGCTCACAGTTCTTTCCTGGAACCTGGCCAGCCTTAAATCAAAAATTAATAGTGATGAGTGGGGGAACTTTATAGAAGACCCAGAAAGGTTTGCTCATTTGTATCATGGTACATGCAGTGCACAATTTGCGCTCCTCTCAGTGTTGACTGCGGTGCCATCATTACAGTCAACACTAAGGGGAGCGCCCTTAGTGTTGACTGTAGTGTTGACACTCCAGTCAACACTGAGGGCAGAGCAAATTGTACCATGATATAAAGGAGGAAACTGTTCTGGGTTATGATGTAGTGTCTGGCCATACCCTTTTCCCTGCCCAGACTATTTTTCATGACCTCCTCTACCATTTAACACACATTCCTAATGTTCCTTTTTGTAAAAATTGCATTCCAGCCCATTGATTACACTTTATCTGGCGCGACCCGGAGATTATGGCTCGTGCCGGAGAGTACGGCCCTAGCCGGAGAGTGCGGTCCGGGTGCGGAGAGTACGGTCCGGGTGCAGAGATTCCGGCCCGACTGCGAACGTAAAGTTAGGAGTCGTAAGCGATTTCTGTGAATACCAAAAATCGTAAGTGCCTTCTGTGAATACCAGAAGTTGTAAGTTTAGGGTTTTGTCTCAGATTAGTACTGTGAATCGGCCCCAATATTTCTAGAGTGCAAGTTTGATTCTAGGTCGTAGACATAGCACTGTAAATATAATAGTACATTTTGGTACCTTTCATGACCCACCAAAGAGAAGAGCCCTCATTGTGTTAAATTAAGTGCATTCAGCATTCTCGCTACCCTTTCTGTAAAGAGGCATCAATAATTAGTCCTCATGCTTTTACTACTGGTTTAAGTGGATGGCTCTTAACACTAAGTTAATACATTAGCTAAATAATAGTAATTTGTTCATGCAATATATACCACTTTCACTATTTCTTGGTTTTCTTTTTAACAAAAATGTTACGTTCTACTATTTTACACTTTCTGTTATTATTCAAGGGCTGTAGTTTTAAGAACTAGACCGGAAATGCAGATAGTATCATACTATATGCTCTAATAAATTAAGGTTTATTGAAATTATTTTTCATTATTTCCTGAGATTTAATAGCAGTACCTATGATGCCTCACTTTGGAACTTCCAGTTCTAGGAGACCCTAACATGAGGAGGGGCCAAGGAAGAGGAGGGCCCATAGTACTACAAAGCACTGTCATCACTCCCACTGTCAGGGACGCCTGACTTCAGGACTTGCAGTCCCAGGAGTCCCTGCCAAGAGGAGGGGCCAAGGAAGAGGAGGGCCCATAGCACTACAAAGCACCATCATCATTCCCACTGCCAAGGACGCCTGACTTCGGGACTTGCAGTCCCAGGAGACACTGCTGTGAGGAGGGGCCAAGGAAGAGGCAGGTCCATAGCGCTACAAAGCATTGTCAACGTTCACAATGCGCAGAACATGCACAGGCCGTGTCAGTGCACAGCCTCGCCAAAAGCAGGCTGTCCACACCTGTCATAGCTCAGAAGAGGATGGGCTGGACCACCCCCTTAACATCTGCTATTGTCCTGCAAGAGTTTCTCATGAGTCACGTATGAAGTGTTTAAGATTTTATTTGCTGTATTTGCTGTTGATGCACTTCTATTTTGTCCTTGCTTTGTTTCTTGTTTAGAAACATATTATTTGTGAAGCCAATGCAGTCATGGGGAACAGGAAAGTGGACTCAAAAAATGTGGCTAATAAACGGCCAAGGACAAACAACACCATTTTGTCTTTTCTCAATAACACAGTGGGGGTCCTCACGGAGGAAATTGCGAGTGTGGAAAACCAGCTCTCCATAAACTGCGGCATGGTTGTCTCTTTAAGAGACCAAGCGGAGGCTTTGTCCATTGATGCGTTAACCAAGGGTACTTCCAATTTATGTTGTTTACTGTTCAGCCCTAAAAATGAGGCTGTGTCTGTAAACTATACTCTGGACCCCGAGCGCACAACGATCTCTCAACTGGACCGAGCCTGTAGGGAAGCCAGGGCAAAAAGCAAAAACATTCTGTTGACCAACAAGTCCAAGTCTGGAAGTAAATTAGGAAAGGGAGCAAAATAGGGGAACCCTGCCCAGGATCTTGTGCTACCCTATGGGACACTGCAGTCACTAAGACCTTTTCCTAAAACTGGAAGCACAAATATTGACTATTTTTGATGCACTTGATATACAAATTGCTAAAATGGAAGAGATGGTAGGGAAATTGGGGGAAACTGTGGTGCTCATCCATAAGCAAATGGTAAATTTATTAAGTAAACCAGCTCTCTTGACCAGCACTACCCATAATACCCCTGTTGGCAACATAGCCAATATCACAGTCAAAGTTGCTTTATTACCACAGATTGACCAGTCAACTTCCCAGGCGTCCCAGCCCAGTGATCCTACTGGTAGGAATCTCTACATAAAAACACTCGGAATGTAGACCCGGGGTGGCTAGGGAAGAAACATCATCCTCCTGTTGAGGCTTTTTCAGTGGATAAGTCCTGTGATGTGGTCATTCAGTTGCCACCTGCATCCACCCCCTATGTACTAGTAGTAACCAATGTTCAAAACCGTTATGGCAAAGAAACAATTATCATTAGCTCAAAAACAAAGTCACACATTGACTGACTGGCAGTGTAAACCTTGATCAGTCCTTATTTGAAGAGAGATTATTATTGTTTTAGAGTGGGCTAGATAGGGAATTCTCATAAGACATGCTCAGGTGACTATATAGTCATAAACGTTTGTAATGCCATTAGGGTTTCTTGTATCCTACACAATCTTAGGACCAGCACTGCTCCAAGAACTAGAATTACAGAACTTCCACTAGGCTTCTTTTATCAACCCCAAGGCCGATGTGGAGGGGGGGTCGAATCTCAGGCTGAGTGGTGGCTCATCAGAGACTGGATCCTGTTCTGTACCTTAGCAATCATTTTGAGCCACTGGCTGGGTTAGATGACCCAGACTGGCTGTCCCTTACTCATGGGGCAGATAACTCTGTGGTGTCTAAGGTTCCATGCTCACCTATTAATCTTAAAGTGTTAAGATGGAGCATAGCAGGGGCCACTGTAAAACATTTGATGAGGAGTGGGTTAAGATGCTTAGCACTTATGATATCATTAGTCTTCAGGAGACCTGGGACACACAGGGGGTTTTGCATCTAGATGGATATGTTACATTTGCCTCCACAGTCATTTCTTCCATCCATAGTAAAGCTAGACGGAGGCTAGTGACTTTGTGACGTTGTGTCTGAATTGTAAACTGGAGATGATTGCCCCTACCTTACTCAATATTCTAGGTGTTCTTTTGACTTTTCCTAACATGTACAGGGTGTTTATTGTGAACATATATAATTCAACTCAGTTAGAGACAAGCATGATGATTTTAGAGGATTTTTCTGATTGTTCGTCCAATTTTACGGTGATTATGTTGAAGGGTTATTTTAATCTGCACCCCTGTGTTGCTTGAGTTAGAAATCCTACATGTGCTAAGTCCTGATTGACTATGTGTTCTTAACTCCTATGACATCTGGCTTTATGGTGTTTGTATGAGCATGCGTACCCTCTCCTGCCATGTGTGCTTTATTGGGATAATCTCTTCTGACCATTGTAATGTCGCTGCGCTATTCTGTGGGATTGATCAAGAGTTTCCTGCCTGAGTGTTTGCTTGCCAACTACACATCCTCCCACCTGTGACCCATCAATCAGTAATCCTGGGCCTAAGTCTCAGGGCCTGCTTGACTACATGTTTGCGAGTCGAGGTAGATGGGGAGCTCAGAATGGGCGATTCTATCAATAAGGACGAGATTACATTTTTATCGATGAACGTATTGATTTCCAAATTAACACCTGCTTGGGTTGCCATATGAACGGGGACACCGACAACTTATAGTCAAATATTAATCAGGTGCATCTCAAAAATACCCAGCAGGGTGATATGCTAAATAATTAGATTGCAGACTACAATTAAGTCTGTTTAACAAGCAGGAATCTAGTCCTGAAGACAAGACGCCCACATTCAAGGGGAGGGGTGCCAAGTCTATAATTGATTATATTTTTGTTTCAGCATGTTTATTAGTTTCTTTTGTAAATTTTAAGGTAGTATGGGACACACACAGTGACCATAATCCTCTCTTAGACACTTTTGTGTGGGCCAAGACCCCTGTGGATGCTGGGCGCATATTAAAGGAATCCGTCATATCAACAGACCAAGGTCGAAGGTCGAAGGTTAAAATGGGCCAAGATCATGCCTGCTGGTTTCATTTTTAGGTCGAGCCTATAGCAGCAGCCCGCATGCGCTGCTCGCTTTGAGAGGCATGCAGTAATCAAGTATGGTGAGGAAGCTCCGCCCACTCTCCGCTCATGTTTTTAATTGACTTGTGTCATTGTCTTTCGTAAATGCTGCCGTCTGATTGATTATGAGGCTTGTTAGGCCCTCCTTATTTTGGCCATGTTGTCATTTGTACCCTCCCATGGCTACTGGCCCCTTTACTTCGAGTGTTACACAGTACTTAGACTGTGAGGACTACTTTGTACGTGCCTTTTCGCCCCCTTCTCCTGTTGTCTGTGCTTCCCCTCTATTGTCCGTGATGCAATGCAATAGGTCTCGCGTAAATGCGAGTCCTATTGCCTTGCAAATGCTTGTTTTTAGGCTTACATTCCCTCGGTTGCACTCGGTGCATCTCGATCGCAATCGGAAGCGATCACCCTCCTTTATACTGCCTGTTAGGTTCAATGCGCATCCCCCTTTGTTATGGTGCGTTAATACCAATGTGCTGACTTGAGGGAGGAAACGAAAAATACAGAGAGTCAAAATGGGGCGGGGGTCAAGTAGTCGATTACTATCGGTACTTGACTGAACCTGTGTCATTTGTTTCCAATACCTTTTATTTGGTGGACTAGTGGCTTCACAGTCTGATATGGAAATATATGTGTGTGAAGTGGTGCACTTTGAACAGTACTCTGGCAGATGTGACCTGGATTCTGCTTGATAAGCCAGATTTTACTAGTGGGCATGTGTTCTGCTTTCATTTTAACACATGAATAACTCTGGAAGAGTGTTAAAAAAATGGGCACAAGTTTCACCCTCTTCACGCCACTGAACATGATTAAGCTAGGCAGGTACCGAGGAAGCAGGAGTTCTCAGCAGTGATGCCCGATCACGGCTCGGCACCTCCCACGATCGCTGTCTTTGTTCACACTTACAGCTTGGTACGCTCTTGTCATCAGGGATGATGAGCAGCAGACACGCCGTGGCTCATTTCACAGCACAGGAGTCTCTCCTCATCACTTAGGAATGAGCAGAGACGACCTTGCATCATACTATGAGTCAGGCCTTCGCGGTACAAGGAGACAAGGTGTGCCGATATTTGAGGGACCTAAAGTGCATCCTAATGCCAACATACAATGCTGCAGCACCGAGGGATGGCTATGAGCGGAGCAAGTGAGCGTGAATTACCAACACCTGGTGCTCATTCTTAACTCAAGTCAACAAGCGGATCCGAATGATGGTCAGACAGCTGTCACACTGAGTGCCGCTTGAACACATGCTCCTATCCTTCACAGCCAATCACCCCCCTACCCTCCACCCATCTATCCCTGCACGCGGACCAAAGAGACCTAGGCTTTGCACACCATGTACAAGGCTCCAGACCAAACCTCACCCGATCCACCGCCATCTCCAGACACAGGCACACAGCCATCCAAGCCTCACGGCCCCAGTGCATGCCCTCAACAGCCCCAACGGCCACTTACTCGCATTCATCTCCCCCACAGACTCACACCTCATGCAACAGCCCCCCAGAAATCTAATTGCACATAAAAGGCCATGCAAAAACATTACTCAACTGATTTTATGCTACTACACCCCTCCAACCTGCTTTCTCTTGTCTATCCAAAAGATTTGAAAAGCATCCTGCCTTAAACTTTCACACAAACTCCGATTGTGCCGCCCCAAGAAATAACAACCGCTAAAGTAAACACTTGCCACTTCCGCATTGCAAAATAACGCGTTTAGCACACTCAGCTTTGATTCACCCGCACCTCAGAAACAATTCCAACAAACATCCATTTTCACACACTCGTGCAAGACATCATTGCCCCAGAGGATCCACACAGCACAGCATGCCTTCATACGGTAGTGCAAGCCATGCCCGGAATGCGCTGCCCTTAGGAACCCACACAGCACAGCATGCCTTCACACAGTCATGCACAGACTCCACACGGTTCTCAGTGTTCAGCTATCACTTACACTCCCCTCCATATGTAACGTTTCCGGAAACGAAGTGAATTACTCTAAAGCCGAGTTAGGTTTAAACAAGCATTTGCAATGCAATAGGTCTCGCGTGTACGCGAGTGTGAGCTAGTGGCATTGAAAATGACAATGCCTTTTATTTATGTTTTGTTTTTTTAAACATAAATAAAAGTCTTTGTCATTTACAATGCCAATAGCTTAAACTTGGGTAAATGCGAGACCTATTGCATTGCAAATGCTTGTTAATTTGGTTGCTACTTGTCAATCTGATTTTCCAAACTGTTTAAATGTGGAAGCCACTGATTCCAGTATTTTGGCAGCTTTTACCAGTATCTGTGGGTTTATTAAGTCTGCCCTTACCAGGACAGGGGTGGTGCCTAAAGTGCTCCCGGTCTCATAAGAGAATTGCTGGTGATCCTACAAAAGAAACGCCACAATCAGTAAGAGGTGCGAAGTCAAGTGTCACATAGAGCCTGGCACGCAAATAACGAATGAGAATTTAAAAAAAGAGGCATGGTTCAATCTATTTGCGGCTAGTGTATATGTGGATAGCACAGCCTTCAGCATTGAGCAGCTGTCAGATCAGGCCTTAACCATCACAGCTCAGGCATGGATCAATCATTTTGTGGCTATATATGATAATGAGGGCACATAACTACCCACATTCTGTACTGTATTTGAGGTTTACTTTTTGGTGGGAGGAAGTAAGAAAAGCTATCTTATCTCTTCCTTCAGGAAAGGCTCCTGGAAGTGATGAGGACCCTGGAGATTTGCACAGGTCCCAAATTGACCTGTGGGCACTCCTGTTGACTCAGCACCTAAACGCCTCACCACATAGTTAAATGACTAAAATATTTTGTTTGATATACAATAAGTGTTCAGACCAGGTCTAGCAAAACCTCACTTTACATCTGCTAATTGCAAAGTATACTAAAGCAAAGGGGGGTTCAATTCACTTGGTCTTCATGGGCCTCAGCTCTGCGTTTGAGGGGGTTAATGGAGCTGGGGTCCTTAAGGGTTGAGCCTGTACACGTCACTTTCTTGCAAGATTTGCACAATGCTCTTAAGGACTCAGTGAGGTATGGTCCCAATGGAGAGTGCAATCAGCACTTTAGTTTGAAGAGAGGGGTCCATCAGGGTTACCTTGGCCCCCTTACTCTTCATTCTTTATATTAATCATTTACAATCTGTTTTAATTGAACAGGAGCAGGAAGTTGCGAGCGTAGGTGGTCGACTGGTGCCCACCCTTTTAGATGCAGACAACTTTGTCTTAGTTGCATGTACAGCAAGAGTCTTGCAGTGACTTTTAGATCTTTTTATTAGTTTTATGGACAGTCTTGATCTTATGACTAATTATAAGAAATCTCATGTTAATGGTGGTTGGACCCAAAAGCACTCAATCCCGTAATTTCGCGGTAAAGGGCCAACATATTAAAAGAGCAGAAAAATGTCTTACTTTTCCATTTTGCTCAATTCTCACCTGAACTTGCAACCACTGTTAAACAATAATATAATGACCTTTAAAAGGGCCATTTACAGCATTGGTGATTTCTCATGACGATTGGCGTGAAAACCTATAAAGGCAATGTTGGATATTTTTGAAGCAAAATGTATTCCCATAGCTAATTTTGGCTGTGAAATCTGGGGATATGTATCCACTGCATCCATACAGGTGGTGAAAAAGGAATTTTTTAGAGGACTTTTAAAAATCCCACAGAGCATACCATCTGAGATCGCACATGAAGAGTTGATTATGGGATATATATCAGATCTTATTTGTCTTCGCCCCCTTTTATTATGGCTCTCAGTTTGGCTAAAGGTTGAGCTGAACCTTAATAAACTAATTGTGCATGACTGTATGGGCTTGGACAATATGTTTCACATCCCAGGGCTGCAATACATCCTGCGCTACCTGAGAGAACTATAAAGACTGGACATTTTTTATGTTCCTGGCCACATTGTTAAATCTGACATTGCTTGGGTTAAGCATGCCTGTACCTCTAGGGTGACAAAGGAGCGAGAAGCCTCTGCCTTGATTGGGGGGCGCTAGAGGGTGCACGGCAAGATGGCTGCACGGTAGTGCAGCTCTGCCGACCGTCTACACGATCCTGCATATATCCTGCCCGCTAGTTGCCATCCGTGTCTGCCAAAAGGCGGAAATCTTTCCCTGATGGCGGGGCATTCTGTCTGCCTTGCCTGATCGCTGTTTGGGGCATCCGACTAACGTGAACAGCAGACATCAGTGAGCAGGCGAAGAGCTAACATGGCGGTCGCCTAATCGGCAGCCGCGAGCCCAGCGTTGCCTGCCCGATTTTGGCGGGCCTGAGGAGATCGACGGACGTTGTGTTTATCTGCCCTATAGGTGGTGCTGTGCCCGACTGGGGTCTGGCCATCTACCATCTCCTGTGTGCCCCCGCTCCGGGAACCTAAGGTGAAGCTGCCGGACTGTTGAGGCTTGCGCTTGGAGGTGAGGCGCCCCGCTGTATTACCTTGCTGCCGGACCGGCCTGTACCACCTTACCTGGAGTATCGCTGCCCTCGCTCCGGGACCTGGGAGGCGCTTGGCGGAAAGTGCGAACTGGTGGTGCGCCGAGTCCCGACATCACGACCGTGCAGAGGCTGCCGCGTAGAGATCTGGGCCTGCGATGGCACCACGGCTTTGGCGCAGAGATCACGGACTTCGTGGACGCTCGCCGTGCGCTGGCTCAGGTGAGATCGCTTCTTGCTGTGGGACCCCTGCGGGCGGAGGACTGATTGGTGCCGGGAGCGGACCGGTGAACGCGGGGGGGGCCTAACTGGGCCTACTTTGTGGCGCCGTTCTGTTCCCAGAGGACTGCGGCCTCAAACTGTGGATGCTGTCGCTGGCGCCCTCTGCCCCAGAAAGCGCCGAGCCCAGACAGTCGCATACATTTGCGGCTCCCTACCCAGTTCACTGCACGCTTTCTTTGGTTGGTGGACTACGGATCAGAGCAGCAGATATCCACACACTGCTTGGGCTCACCTCTGCATTGGTTGCATGAATGCAAAAAACTGCGTTTACATACCCGCTGCCCCTCTGCTACTATCTATAGTGACATTTTGCATACACAAGGTGCAACGTGGTTATACAGCTGGGAACATAGTGCGAAGTGTATACCATCCTGAATGAGCACACTGGTGATACCAGAGGGGTAACATCGGAGGCCATTGTCCCACTGGTCTCAGTAACCTTGCCAAATCTGGAAAGTAGGGGGCCCCCCTGTTCTGTTCGCCATAGGCGATCAAGAGGCACTACAACCTACGTTCATCCTTTATACCCTGCATGAGCTGCCTAGCTTCCCTGTGTATCCTGCTGGTTGCCTGCTGTGAGTACGGGGCTTTGAGCCTATAGACATTTCACATTGAGAGGGCGCGGGTGGGCTGACATCTCCAGTGCTGTTTTACTTTCGACGCCATTGGTAAAACAGATAAGTCCCAACCATGCCTTACCTTCGACCTGCGCAAACCAGGTAAATCGCAGCAGGGCGCTGCGTTGGACACCGAGCTGGACACACCCACCGAGACACCAACAGCTGTGGAGAAGGCATTAATTGCCATACAAGCTAGTTTACAATCTATTGATGGGAAGATAGAGGCGCTCAGCACTCACATGGACCACATGTCAGCTAAATTAGATAAACAGGCAGCTAGAATATGCAAGGCTGAGCAGCGCATTTTGGATGCCGAGGATGGCCTTCAGCAAGTCACCACTAAAACTTCCGGCATGGAAAAGCTCTTGGCAGTCATACAGGCCAAAAATGAAGTACCTTGAGGCCCGGTCCCGGCGCAATAACTTACGTATTTTGGGTTTGCCGGAATCCACAAACGTTGGCAGACTAGAGACGTATGTGGAAAACATGCTTCGAGACATCTGTGGTGCTGAAAATCTGTCTTCAGTACCTATCGTGGAGCGTGCCCATCGGTCGTTGTCAACCCACCCGCCGCCGGGGACCCCACCCAGACCGATCATAGCGCGCCTTTTAAATTATAGAGATCGCGACGCAGTACTTCACATCTCTCGCCATAAGGGCCCCATTCAATATCAAGGTAACACAGTGTCATTTTACCCAGACTTCACAGCAACAGTCCAGGCAGCACGCAAAGAATTTCTGCCGGTAAAAAAGTTTCTGCTAGCCAAGAATGTGCAGTATGCAATGTTATATCCGGCCAGACTTCGCATCGGCACGGATGATAAAGCCAGAATTTTTGCCAACCCCAAACAGGCCATGGATTATGCTAAATCACTTAAGCGCAGGAAGCAGGCCACTCCTGATGCGTCGGACGACGAGGGCTAACGACCTACCACTGCAGCTTTGCACGTCTATGTAGAAACTGTTCTGCAGCCTCTGAACTGTCTACAGCTTCATTCATGATGTTGGTTGCTACGAGGTGGCGTGCTGCCTCTGACATTCCGTTTTCCTTGCGAGGCACCGCCAGAACTCTACTGCGGGTGCTATCTATTGTTCATCTGTATCCTTTGTTACAATTGCGGCCTACCTGTATATTGGAAGGGAGGGCGTTGGTCTAGATGCTTTGTTGACTTGTGTAATACTAAAATTATTGGACTTGCACGGATGGCTCTAGGAGCGCATGATATCATAGACAGCCACCTCCTATGGTCATCGGGGAGCTAACTGTGCCGCAGCGTTCCCCCCTATGGGTGTGCCCCAGTTCTTGCTACGATATTGTTTAATTTTGTTGGGGTTTCTGGTTTGTTTTGGGGATGGCTTTGGCACTTGGGGTATGGTGAAGTGGGTGGGGGGTTTTAGCTGTTTTGATATGGGGTTTGTTTCTTGTGATTGCATCAATATGCTTGCTATGGAATACTATTCCAGCATTCTATTTACATTGAAAATGGGACACTCTGCCGCTGGTTCTTGCCTCCAAATATGCTGATGGGCGACAAATATAACTGTTTGACGTGGAATGTCCGAGGGCTGAATTCCTCCAAAAATTCGACAGGTTTTTGCGTACCTGGACCGCCATGGGACTCAAATCGCTCTCCTACAGGAGACGCACCTGACCAAGTTATCTGAGGCCAAGATCGCTCTTAAATGGGCTGGGTATAAATTAGCCTCATCGTACTCTTCTTATGCCAGAGGGGTCATCATTATGATTAAACGCAGTCTCCCCTTTACTCCTATCAAAACGTATGTAGATGACGAGGGGCGATGTGCCATGGTGCACGGTAAACTTGGAGTCTCCCTTGTTACTTTTCTTAATGTATATGGGCCCATAGTTGATGAACCAGAGGTCTTTGCACGAATCTATAGCATATTGCGAGAATGGCCTGAAGCTGCTATTGTGTGGGGGGGTGATCTTAACACATACCTGGATCCTAGTATGGATAAATCGAGTCCACAGGGTCTACGCACACCTAGAGTGGCCCAAAGCATCAGAAATGCCATGCTGGAGTTTGGACTGGTTGATGCTTGGAGGCTTCGTAATTGCGCAGCGAGGGAAGGTACACACGCTACACCAGCGCATCATAGTTGGTCCCACTTGGACTACTGACTTTTAAGCAAGGGGGCAAATGAATGGGTCACTGACATTGCTGCTCTCCCACGTACGCTGTCAGATCACAATCCAGTGCGGCTTACTCTCATGATACCAGCCAACTTTCATCGCCCGTTCACATGGCGCTTCCGTTCGGAGGATCTTCAAGACCCCATATATACTGACACCATTAGAAAAGCAATAGAACAATATTTTGAGTTTAATGTCGGCACCGTAGAGAGCGCTGCCACTCTATGGGAAGCCTTTAAAGTGACCCTCAGGGGGGTCTGTATCAGTACCACGGCGGGTATCTTGAAAGACCTTAGAGGGCAGCTTGCAAAGACGGAAGCGGCATTAGCGGATCTTGAAAGCGACTACACAGCCAAGCCATGTGCAGCCACACTCTCTCGTATCCACGAGCTAGTTTTAGAATATGATGCTTTGGCAGAATCTGAAATTCGCTATCTCTCACGCAGGCACATGGCCCGAGCCTATGGGAGGGTGGGCGACCAGGCCGTAATCTAGCTGCTAAACTTAAATTCCGCACCGACCATCACCACATAACTAAAATAACGGATGCTCAGGGGAAGGAACATTACACCCCTCTGGAGATAGTGGACAAATTCCGTGACTTCTATGCCGCCATGTATACATCGCATGGAACTGCACCTGCCCCGGTTTTAGAGGAGTACCTGTCAGACATTGCTTGCGCATGGTTGGTGGATGGCCACCGTGAATACTTAAGTCAACCGATCGAAGAATTGGACATAAAGGCAGCGATACGCGCTTTACCCAACAAAAAGGTGCCAGGGCCGGACGGCCTTTCAGCCAAATTCTATAAAGACTATGTCGACTTAGTCACACCCCACTTGATAGAAATGTATGCGGAGGCGCATGAATCTGGCATACTACTGCTGTCCCTTCGCCAAGCACTGATTATTACTTTACTAAAAAAGGACAAGTCACCCGATCTTTGTGAATCATACCGGCCCTTATCCCTGATCAATTTAGATGCCAAAATACTTGCTAAAATCTTGACAACCAGGCTCCAGCCACTGATGCCCTGTTTGGTCCTCCCGGACCAATCTGGTTTTATCCCAGAACGGTCCACGTCCCATAACTTAAGAACAATATTTGCGATGTTCCATGTCCTTGATCCAGACCTCCACGCAGCTGCGGTAATGTTAGACGCAGCGAAGGCATTTGACTCCATAGAGTGGAGTTACATGTTCCAAATCCTGCAATGTATGGGGTTTTCTCTGATATTTCTTGGCTGGGTGAGACTATTATACTCTGACCCCTCAGCGATGGTACGTGTGGGGTGCTTGATTTCAGCACCATTTTTGAACAATAGAGGCAGCCGGCAGGGATGCCCCCTATCACCATTGCTGTTCGCCCTTGTGCTTGAGCCATTGGCCTGTATAATCCACAAGCGACACAGAGAGACGGCTTTCAATTTTCTGCACCGCCCAGTCGGTATATCCCTTTATGCCGACGATATGGTGCTTTTTGTTAGGGAGCCACAACGCTACCTGGCTCAGGTGCTGAAAGAATATATCAGGTTCGGATTGTTCTCTGGTCTCACCATAAACTGGGGAAAATAGGTCATAATACCGTTGACACCCATAACGATCCCTTCCAGTATGGATTACCCTTTGGTGTGGACCTCGGAGCCAGTCAAATATCTGGCCGTCTGGGTGCATCGGGACCCAGTGATTGTCATAAAAGAGAACTATGGTAGGGCGTGTGCCTCTCTTGAGCAACAGGTCGATCGGTGGATCGCGTTGCCACTATCCCTGGCTGATCGCATTGCGGTTATTAAAATGGTCATTTTACCACGTTTCTTATACCGTTTCTGCAATATACCTATAAAGCTGACACAGCATTTTTTTAGTGCAGTGCGGTCTTCTCTTCTTTGTTTGATATGGGGAGGCAAGCAGGCTAGGGTGAGCTGGGCTACTCTCACACTTGATTATGCCAAAGGGGGATTCAGTGCTCCGGATCCATATTTATATTATCTCTGCACCCAAGCGCAGTATGCATACTACTGGTTCAAACCCACACTTACACTCCTCACGTAGCGGTGGAAGATGGCGATGCGCACCTGATCCCACTAACTGGCATCATTATGCACACACGCAGAGGCACGCCGCAACATGAAATCAACACACTAGATACGACTATTGTGGCCGGGCAGTCTATAGGCAAACTTGCAAACAAACTCCCCATATATGCCCCGGCATTGCCCCTGGCACATCATGCTGCGCTCTCGGTGGTACAAGAAGAGGGCCCGCTGTGGGCATTGAAAGAGGTGGGAATTGATACCATGCAAGATCTCTATCCTGATGGGAATTTCATTACCCCGGAGGAGCTCCAATACATTACAAATCCCTCACTGCTGTTTCAATTTACTGTGCACAGACTTAAGCTAGCCATCAAAACACATTACACCACATATCCGGCTGAACCGCCAACTTTGCGCTCCTTACAGCTGCTACTGGTTTCACCCACATGAAAGAAGCTGGTCACTAAACTATACAGGGCGGTGCGAGATGAGAGAGCCATTGAAACGGACAGAAGCCTCGCCCGCTGGAATGACAGATTAACACCCCCCCTGACATCGCCAGAATGGGAACACATATGCAACCTCACTAGCACTCTTACACCTAATGGTAATCTGCGTATTATACACTTTAAGTATATTCATCAGGTATATCACACGCCCTTTAAACTGCATAGGTGCGGCCTACGCGACTCTAGCAACTGTAGGCGATGCGGCCATCCAAACGCTGATTTCTGGCACCTGGCATGGGACTGTAGGCGAGTACTCCTTTACTGGGAAGAGGTGGTGAAACATGTACAAGATATGTCTGGGGTTGTATTGCAGTGTACACCTTTAACTTGTTTACTATGTTATGTGCCTCAACTAAAGGGGGTCCTGGGTAAATTTGTGCGAATTGCATTATTGATGGCCAAGCGCCGGGTGGCTCTGACTTTGGAAAGCACCCTTGTTCTGAAAATCGAGCACTGGGTTAAGGATATGGTGTATTGTAAGGAGAACCTCGAGCTATACGCAGAAGAACTGCCCACATCATCAAAACTCAAGGACATTTGGGAGCCACTACGCCAATATCTCCAACAACAAGGCCACGCCAGTTCGCAAGCTGTAGCAGAGTGATGTAAATATATGTGTGTACACCTTTGCAATGTGAACTTGCTTAATGTTTATGGTTCGACATCTAGCATCAGTCATGCACTCAATCAGGTTAATCACATGATGGTTGTATGTTTAATTACTGTTTGAGCTGCCTTGTATGGCAGGGATGCTGCGTATATTCTTGTGAAATCTCAATTAAAAAAAGCCTCCGCCTTGACCAAGCATTCAATGCGGCAGTTCATTCTGGTCAAATCAGTGAGCAGGATGGAACCATACTTGAGCCTGGATATGTTCAGTCACCATCTCATGCTGTTGACCTATTTTAGGCTAAACTTAATCCATCAGCTGGTGTTCCAAATGGTGGCTGGTTAAAAGAATCTAATCTTCCAGTTTGTGTGTCCATGACAATGTTTCAATCCCTTACAAAATGGGAGTGTCCAAGTGCACACCTCTTATTGTGTCTCTCACGAGACCTAATGAAATGAGCGTAAAAGAAACAGTGGAACATAATGAATAAAAACGCAATTGAATGTGGATAATTTTGTGGAATCGTTTGTACCGACTCAAGCTGTGCGTCCGGAATAAGGAATGTTACTTCACTCCTAATTGCGATGATTTAATGTTTCAATCCCTGACACTTTGCACATTGTTATGATCTGTCCTAGGTTTAGCAATTTACGCCACAAATATATACGGTCTCTTCTGTTAACCATAAACCTTAGAAAGGTGAGTCCTGAGTTACTGTTTTTACAACTTTTATCTACACCTAAAGTGTGCTTCTTTTTTCTTGGTTTTTATCAGGTGTAATGAGAGCGAAGTGATTAGGTTCATCTGTATCACAAGCTGTTTATTTATCTCCGCTGTTGTATTTTTATCATATGCTTTTAGATTTTTTTATTTGTGTTTTTACTTTTATGATTTTTATGAGAAAAAGAATGACTGACTGAATAGCAGTACCTTTTCCAGGACTTCTGAAGAAATTCTAAATATTAGGTACGTTTAAATTTGGTATGCGTTTTCATTATCATGGCTGTCATGGGTTAATATAGTAAGCCTTTGTGTGGTGGATAGCCATTTTAAATTCAGGAGCTGCTGAGTTTTTATGTGTTTTTGTTTTATAAAGCAAGAAAATGAGAATGGGCGCAAGCAAAGCTATAGTTACAGCATTGTAGTCTAAAGCTGTTCTTCCCGTAAGTCAACACTTTTACCACATAAGTGTACAGTAGATAATAAACAACGTTCTAAGGTGTGAATGTGACTTGTGATTTAGAATAGAAAAAACTGTTTTTGCATCAGGTCAACATGCTATTTTTCTATTAAGCTCTGAGAAACAGTTTCACATATAACCTGTAGTCAGTGTTGCTTCAAGTTTCTAATGGCACCAGACTGAGTGCAGAAGGAAGTGGCAGTCTAAAAAGACAGCAATGAGGAGGGTAGGGCTAGCTGAGTTTAAAGATGGCCACAGCCTCAGATCCACTTTCAGCACTTGGGACCAAGTGGCGGGGCCTTAGAGGGTGGAGTGACTCTGATTTGTCCCAGGACTCTGCACAGTGAATAAGAGATGACTGCAGTGAGGAAAAGATGGCAGTGTTGCTGTGATGTTTAGCAATTGGATTGGGAGCATGACCCTCTAAGCACTGTGACACAGTCCGTGTATCCCATGGTTCGGGAAGTCCCTCAGCAGAACCAGATGTCACAGGAGTCATCTAATTGATGGAGAGAGGTGATGGCACTGAAGTGCTCAGTAAAGAGAGGCTTTAACTGAGGAGGTGGAGAATGCCTATTGAAGGACAATGGAGACATGCATCCCCAGCAGAGTGATGACGCGAATCTGGCCGTTATCAGAGCTAATACAGTGACTGCTATCCAACCAAAGGACAATCAATGCTGGCCGAACTGGAGAACCTCATTAACAAGAGGTCATCCAAGCCCTATGGATTCCATGTAGAAGACAGTGAAAACAATGCAGAAGCTAGGAATTATTAAATCAGAGTTGAGGCCCTTTTGATGGAAACTTTGAGGGACTTACAAAGTACTACTTGATGGATAGAGAAGAAGATCTCAAACAAGGAGAGAGTGCACACTGAGCTTCAAGGTTGGCTTACACTTGTGGCACTGGATGTAGACACCCTTGAAACGGCAAGCTGTGATGCTGGAAAAGACAGTAAGGGATCAAAATTCCAGCTTTTCATTGAAACCCAGCTTAGAGACCAAAGTAGAATATCTAGCAAATGATCTCGACAAGTCTCAGTGGCTAGCTTAGGCATGGCTACTATTTAAACCACACCCAAGAAACCAAGCCCTGCTTTGCATCGAGGGCTCTGAACTCAGCACAGCTTCATGCCTTCCGTGAATTTACCTGGAAATTTTCAGCTGCCAGACCACTCCTTGACATCCTTGCTACCACCATCCAAATTCATCCTCACTGCCCCCATCGTAAAGTCTGTGGACTCACAGCTCAGTGAACTAAAACAGAAAAAAGAGATGAAAGACAACTAAAATGATTGTGCTAACTAGAGACACTAAATCTAGATGGAACAAACAAGGCAGAAATGTATTTCGGAAACAGCATATACAAACCTTGATTGCAAGTGTTAAGGAATGTTTGCAATAAAACTAAAACCAATTTTTGCAACCTCAAAGTTATTCAAGTTGTGAATGAATGGATTTGTCTGATCATTGAATGACTGAAATATCGGGCTTATGTAATACTTGTATGTATTTCTCAGAGGTACACAATCTCCTGGGTGATAACACGACATAGAAGTATAACCTGCAGCAGACTGTGCATAAAAAGTCCACAAGAGTAATAACCAATTCAAACCCACACGTTGGTGCCAGGAGCAAGGAAGCTGTCTTACAGTTACAGAAGAGAACAAGGGTGGGGAAGGCGCTCAACTGCAAATAAAACTCAGAGAGGTAGGAACGACTGACTAACTGACTTGCACTCTTTCTTTAAGGGTCAACAGCTCCAAGACAAGCTTAAAACACCAACCATCAACAAGGCCCCTTTCCTTAATCCCCATCCATCCTTCCTGGTGTAAAGTTACCTCCATGGGTGGGAGCGATAGGGAGTGAGGAGTCGAGTCCATAACATCTCTGTGAGACTACGTCACGTACCAAAAGGTGGGTGAGTTTGTGTCATCCGCTCTGACAGATGGGGTCGTAATTATTGGTCCTATTCCAATGTAAGCAACAGTAAAGAAAGTGTTCAATTTTGGAGGTGTTAGATTTGCTATTTCCAGTCCAATATAAGCAACAATAGGGAAACTATTTGAGATTGGAGGAGCAAATTTACTATTCCAAATCCCACATGAGCAGCAGTAGGTAAACTGTCGGAGTTTGGAGGGGTCAAATTTTCTTTTCCGACTCCAACATAAGCAATAATAGGGATCGTGTATGATCTTGGAGGGGTCAGGTTTTCTATTCCCACTCCAGCATAAGCAACAATTGGGGAAATTATAAACTTTAGAAAGTTCACATTTATTTTTCTCTATTTTAAATTATTACAAAATTAATTACTTATATATAAAATAAATATGACCTATATTTTCATAAACATACAAAAATATTTTTAACATTATATAATTGTTAATAATTATTAAAAAGTAACATATACAATTACACATCAATTAAAACATTTAAAAATAGATGTAAAATACTTTAAAAACATAGTCTACTATCCTAAATGTCTAATACACAAATTAAATTAATAACAGAAAAATATCAATACACATTATTGTAGAAAATAACAACACTATAAAAATGTACAAATGAATTAATATGCAAAAACTTTAGACATCATATCCAAAGTATTAAACATAAGTAAATAATTGGCACAAACAAATATGCAACTAAGCAATCAACAAATACAAAATGTATTGCTATATTTTTCAATTGTTTTTTTATAGATGACTAAAAAGTTGACACAATAAATTATCAAAATAACAAATTAAATTAAAATGCATAAAAATATTATAATATATTAAAATATAAATACAAACCGAACAATCTGCTGAAAAACAAACTGACATAACATAAAATCATCCTTTAATGACTTTGCCAACTTAGAAACACACAAAAAATAATGTAAAAAAATAACATTAAAATAATAACTTATAACACAAGAACTAACAAAACTCAACAAAATAACCAAAAAATGAACTTATCAACAACTACGTTTTCAAAACAAACTCTATAAGACCTAGAGAAACAACATTATTATCTTCTATATTCTGTGTCATAATATTTTTGATACATTATTTATGGCTTACGATATTTTTTAAACAATTGTTTTCCGGATTACCCCTTGGAGAGGGGCAAGATAAACCAATTACTCAATTGAATTTGGTGGTTCAACGTAATATATTCTCATTTATATCAGGGCCAAATAAAGTAATTTGTTTTATTTGCCTTTGCTCATATCACTCTGCAGACAATTGAAGATATTCTCTAAAAAAATGAATGGCACTTCAATACACCAAGGCATTTTGTCTTAGAATGTTGCTGCCTGGCTCTGACAGAGAACTTTTTTGAGTTTGATGGGACATTATATCTGCAGACCCACGGAACATCTATGTGGAGCACATTTGCCCCAAGCATGGCAGGACTTTTTGTAAGTGCCTTTGAAGACAAGCACATCCTCAATGATTTGAATCCCCACAAAACCTGTATCCATTATTGAAAGATATACATTGACAGCATTCTTATAGTATGGAAGGACTCATCTGACACCATTCCAAACTTTTTTGGATGGCTCAACACCTGTGATGAATTTCTCAAATTCACATGCCCAAAGCAAAAACACACTTGATTTTCTAGATGTTACCGTCTTTACTGAAGGTTCTGAGTTTAAAACTAAGACCTTTTATAAACCAACTGCCAAAAAGAGCCTTCTCTCCTTCAAAAGCTTTCACCCACGCCCACTGAGGGAGATCCTCCCTTACAGTCGGTTCTTACGAATACGACGCAACTATAGCAATATAGAGGATTATAAAAGTCAAGCCTCAGCACTACAGGAAAAACTGAGTGTGAGGGATTACCTCAACCAGATTATCAGCAAGTGACAAAAGAGAGCCAGGAATCAGAACAGAGATAACCTCCTGGAACAAATTGAGAACACGAAGGATAATAACATCCTCACATGTGTAACCACCTACTGCACAGTGTCCAACAGCATTTAGAAAGCCATTAACAAACATTGGCATAATGTCTGGATCTTTAAAATGGCCAAAGCCAAGAGTTGCCCACAAAGGAGTAAAAACCTCAGAGATCTCTTGGTACATACATGACCCCTTAAAAAGAAAGAGAAAACAAATACAATGCTCCCAACTTGGGGCCTTCCACCAGTAGCAGGACATTATCCCTGCGGGTCATGTGCAGTGTGCCATTTGACGAAAGTAACAAAAACCCTCACATTGAGCAAGAATTTGGAGAGGACTCTAAAACAACATACAAATTGCAACACCACACACGCCATATACATGATCACATGTCCATGCAGACTGAGATATATAGGCATGACTTGCCGTGAAGTCAAAACACGGATTGGAGAACACTGTAGCAATATCAGATGCAAGAAAGCCCCAACAAGGATGAGTATTCACTTTCTTACTTCTCAGCATACATCCAATGAACTTGAATGGGTGATTTTGTTTGAAACACTGGATGAGGCAGACTGAGATGCCGAATGCATTCTCTTCCAAAAAGAACGAAGCTCGGTCTACTGTCTTAAAACCTTTGATATAGGACTAATTGACAATGTCCCCTGGTTAGCGTTTGGTCAGTAATAATAATAATATGTAATATTATGATATTTATATATGTATGAGCCATTAAGACTAGTGACAATAACCTGTGAGTTTGGAGACATCATCCCTGCAGCTTCTACTACGAGTTAAGGATGACCATATGTTGACCACAGCGACTTTCACTCTTGGGTCCTTAAGCAAATACTCACACGCATAGCATTGTATCATAAACCTGAGAGACATCAGTTAACCCTATAGTATTCTTCAGAGCATGTTCACGAATCTCTACTCTTGAAGATAAGCTTTAAATTACATATGTGATTTCCATCGCCATGAAACAAGATTCCTACAGTTCACCACCATCAACAATGGGTGACCGTATGTTGACACCGATCACATTAGCTCTATTACTTTTCTGCTCTTGACTCTACAAACTAACATCCATGTACAACACATACCTAAATATAAGAAACACAAGTTAACCCTATAACACTTTTTTAAACGTGCCTATGGATCTCTTATTATGTATTTATTTGAACTGATTTGCCCTATGAGATTTGAGACATAGGGTGTCTGATATGGTTTTGAAAGTCCACTTGTGCATGTCGCACTCCCATTTTTTATTTATAACATGCAAGCAAATAGTCTGCATTTATCTCCTCATTAAGTCTACACCATAAAGGCAGCAGAGACTTGCCAGGACTTTACCAGCACGTGTGCATTTAATACAGATCACTCATAGCAGGAGTCTTTCTTTCTTTCCTTTTTTAAAAAAGCGTCCTTTTTTTATAACTCCCAGACATTAATTAAGCACATCACAGCAACTTCAGCAATTGTTTCTTCTTAACAAAAACATTTCTGAGAGTCTATTTGTTCATTTGACACAGCTGACTCATAGCAGGAGTCTTTCTTTCTTTCCTTTTAGAAACTTTATTTTTTTGAAACTCCAAGAAATTATTCTATCACATTAAGGCAACTCCAGCAACAGTTTCTTCTTAACAAAAAGAGAGTTCATTTTTATAAACAGAAATGTTCCTCACTTGCAACTTCCACTTCAGACAATGATTTATGGTCCTTTTCAGTAGTTGATCACAAAACATAGGAGGTCATTACAATGGCGGGGGGCCTGCCACCACCAGCCTGTCGTGGTGTGCCTTCCGCCATCGTACTGCTGTTTCCCCCCGTCATATTAGGATGGCGGGGGGAATTGTTGGGTAAGCATGGCAGTCATAAAGACCGTATGCCACGGTTCTGACAGGCGGTCCTTTTCCAACCGCCTGTCGGAACAGAAACATAGCCCAAAATTGCGGCGGTGCCTTGCAGGCACCGCCATTGGGATTATGATATCCCTTTCCTCCGTTCGTTTTATGGCAGACAAAAAGCAGCAAAACAAATGGTGGAAATGGATTTGGGGACCCGTAGCGGGCGCCCCTTAATCCCAGGTGCAGGGACATGTACCCTGGGGGGTCCCATTGGTGCCCCCTACAAATACCTGCCACATAGTGCAGGGCTGTGTCTGCCCCCTCTATTTTGCATTGTAGCGGGGGCTGCTGACTGCATCCCTGCCACAATGCAAAATATAGGTAATGCGACCGCCGTGCTGGCAGTCGCATCGTGATCAGGATTGTGATCTCAAATCCCTATCGATGGCGGATGGACTAAAGTCCGTCCGCCATCATAATGAGGCCCATAGTTTGTTTCCATCCACAGGAGCCTGCAGCAACCTAATCTCAACCACCTGTTCTCAATTATCCAATTAAGGTCACAGAGCAGACCTATAAAAGCTGTGTCTCTCCAGACCACCTTCAACTTTTGGTTGGAGAGAGATGCATGCAAGAGCACTGGCAGGATGGTTTAAAGCCAATTAAGTGCCATTGACAGAGAGTACAGAATTCACCCCTTCATGGTTTAGTTTTCAATTTAAAAGTACATATGGATTTGTTGCCTTACTTATTTCATTTTCCCTTCAGGCTTAAACCCCTGTCCTACATTTCTCCACACCATGATGCAAATAAAATGAATATTTAAGGTAACAGTTGATTTGTTTTTTTGATTAAAAAAATACCCTTCCATGTTTTGGGGTCGCAAAACAGCCTACTTTTATCATTTCACTTGTTCAAATTACTAAGAGACATTTTTGTACCCTAGTTCTGCCAGCATGTTTGCCAATATTGAACGCAGGGATGCTTTATCTATACACTATCTTGATTATTTATCAGAGAGAGCCCTATGCTTTACTTCACAGTTCTCAATACACATTTGCCAAGAGTGAGAGCAAGGCAGCGTCCCTGTTCCCCTTGGCTGTATCCTTCTTTCACTAATGCATATCTATAGGAAGATAACCACGCTGTTACCAGCGACATCGCTGCCCACATTTCTTTCAGTGTTACACCGGGTGAATTGGGAAATTAGCAATGTTAGTTGCATCATGCATTTAATTTTCCTTTGTTTCCCTCACAGTTGTAGGCCTAAAGACCTAACCTATAACCATGTTCCGTCTGGAGCAAATTGTGCTCACTGATGAAAACGAGTGAGTGCTTCCACTCACTATTAACACACTATCCACGAAGCCATGAAATATAAGCCTCCTTATATATTTTTTGGGTCCTGACGAAGGTCATAGACCCGTAGGGGCTGTTTCAGGCCAAAACATGTCGACCCGACTACTAGGTGTTGTGGACCAGTGACTCATCCACTAAACACCGCTTTTGTTTTTAGACTTTTCCCCATCTTATTATTTTCCCCAAATAAAGATTTGCCTAAAGAATAGGAGATAATTTTAATCCACTCACCACTGTCAACATCCAGTCAGTCTCCCTCCTGGTGGAGATTTTGATGTCACTTGTAGAATGGGACACTCAAGTGAAAAGACTTGATGATGACACTATCCACCGAACCACAGTAAGCAGAGATTACATACACCGCAGTCTGTGAAAGTGTGGTTGAGGGTCTCTGAGACAAAAGTTCTGAAACTCTGGTATTGAGACTAATGTGGCTCATTCCCCCTTTCTGATAGATAACCAGTACCTCTTGGTAGCTGAATTAACCACTGCTTCTACCTCCCTCCATTTTGTTGAGCAGGTAGTGATGTGCCTTTGCTGTCTGGGTCTTGACATTGTTCAATGAGGAAGCATATTGCAGCTAAACTCTTACAACATGGAGGCTGAATTTGTTATGTTTTATAATGTTTCTGCTGTTTCTAGGTCCACTCATAACTGTAAAAATGACTTAGAGCTCTTATTTGTCTCAGTTCCTAAAAGTCAACTGTTTAAACAGGTATGTTTTGGGTTGGTGGTGACCTACATGAAGGAGAACTTGGGACGCTCTGTTGATCTTTGGAGGTTCGGGGTAAAAGCACTGATCTCCAGATGCAGTTCTGCATTCATGCTCCTTAGACTGTTACAGTGCTTAATGCAATAAAGGAGGTGGTTCTGCTGGAGTGAAAGTCTATGGAGAAGATGGAACTTTATTGCCTCCTGACTAGGATGTGATAGTGGAGCTTTCAGAGTCTCTGTGCTGATTGAGTCCATGTTTTTACCTGTCTGGTCATTGCACAATAATTTTGGAAGATGATGCAGTCCATCATCTAGTGGAAGGTGGATGTTGCCATTCACAAGTCTTATGCAGCTCTGAATGAAGCAAATAAGCTATGTTAGGGAAGAGGTGTGGCGCAGCAGCCAGGGCGGCTGACTCTGGAACATGGGGGCTCACGGTTCGATCCCCGGCGGCAGATTAGCCCAGCACCATGTGACTCTAGGCGATAGCTCGCTTAATCTTCCCGACGGCCCCCAGTGCCTTGACACCCTCGGGTAATTGTTCGCGCTTTACAAATACTGGATTTCATTCCATGTACTCTAAACACACCATCCTTTCCATTGTGGAGGATTTTCTGTACCTCTCACCTGATATGCTGGCAGGGAAGAATTATTCTGACCTAATTGCCTATTTGCCAGAATAGAATTATACAATTACAAGTACCATTTCTACTCTATGCCTTCTTTCATATCCAGCATTTAAATGGAAATTGCCACTGGGGCAACTGTGGTTGATCATTATCAGATCTGACAGTGAGATTGTAAGGTCAAGATCTTCAAAAGTGGTGTCCTACTTCTTACCATTCTAAGTTCTTAAAGATCAGACACAAGCTTTGCCCCTAACTGAGAGCTCAGAAGTAAGGGTGTATTTGGGTCCTCATCTCAGAAAGGTGCTCCTGACTTGTCACCAGTTCTGTTTGCAACTCCAGTGCATTACATGAATTTGTTTGGAAGAGTTTGGCATGGCTGCCTTACAACTGGGCAAAGTCAAGGAAGGGTACAAGATCAATCAATCACAGAATTTGTAGAGCGCACTACTAACCCGCGAGGGTCTCAAGGCGCTGGGGAGAGGGAAGGGGGTGCTGCTACTGGTCGAACAGCCAGGTCTTGAGTAGCCTCCTGAAGGTCAGCAAGTCTTGGGTCTGTCGTAGGCTTAGTGGAAGGGTGTTCCAGGTCTTGGCGACGAGGTGTGAGGAGGATCTGCCGCCGGTGGTTGTTCTTCGAATGCGAGGGACGGTGGCGAGGGAGAGGTCGGCGGAGCGGAGCTGGCGGTTGGGGACGTAGAAGAAGAGTCGTCTGTTGAGGTAGGCTGGGCCAGTTTTGTGGAGTGCCTTGTGTGCGTGGATGAGGAGTTTGAAGGTGATCCTCCTGTCGACGGGGAGCCAGTGCAGGTTCCTCAGGTGGGGGGTGATGTGGCTGTGGCGTGGTACGTCGAGGATCAGGCGTGCAGAGGCGTTTTGTATGCGTTGCAGTCGCTTGATGAGCTTGGCCGGGGCTCCCGCGTAGAGGGCGTTCCCATAGTCAAGTCTACTACTGACGAGGGCCTGGGTGACTGTTCTTCTTGTGTCTGTCGGGATCCACCTGTAGATCTTGCGAAGCATGCGGAGGGTGTTGAAGCAGGAGGAGGAGACTGCGTTGACTTGCTTGGCCATGGAGAGCGTTGAGTCGAGGATGACTCCCAGGTTGCGTGCGTGGTCGGTGGGTGTCGGGCTGCTCCCAGCGTCGTTGGCCACCAGGAGTCGTCCCAGGCTGAGGGGTTGGAGCCGAGGATGAGGACCTCCGTCTTGTCCGTGTTCAGCTTTAGTCGGCTGATCTTCATCCAATCGGCGACGGCCTTCATTCCTTCATGGAGATTGGCTTTGGCGGCGAGGGGGTCCTTGGTGAGGGAGAGGATCAGTTGAGTGTCGTCGGCGTAGGAGATAATGTTGAGGTCGTGCTGTCTGGCGATGCATGCGAGCGGGGCCATGTAGATGTTGAACAGTGTTGGGCTGAGGGAGGATCAAATTCTCCTCTCCTCTGCTATATTCTGGCACTCTGTAAATCATTTGAACATTGTGCTAGGATTTCTAGGATTCCTTCAGGACTGGCATCAAGTCCCTGCTGAACTGAGATGTAATTTCCCCGTTCTTTCAAATAATGTGGCCTAGGTGTCTACTGCGATGTTCTCCTGGTAATAAAGACTAATTAAGGCTTCTGTTTGATCATCTTTGTGAAGTGGGTAAATGAGTTTGCGCAGACTATGCACTTCAAGATGGTTATCATTCAAAGCATCATTCAAATGTTCTTGGCACCCTTTAGCTTGAAAGTGCCTAGCTCCACGTTCTTTCTTTGGCCCTTTATTAGCAGTTTCTGTGGTGTATGCTCATCTCCTCAGAATTATATTTCAACTACAACAACTATAGCCTAAAATCTGTGTTGAAACACTTGCCCAGGTGCAAACCTTTGCACAGAGAGATGATCAATCTTCACCCCTTATTGGACAATTGGCTAGTGCCCTTCCAGCACTAGGAAAAGAAGAGGACAGGCTTTCTCTAGGCTTTCTGGTCAGTGCTGCCAACTCTTAGTTGCTGGCATCCCAGGATCTAATATGCAATTTACACCAAACTTTAGATAGCGGCGGAGAAGGTGTGCTTACTCCGCAACCACACAGATCACATCTACTCGGAACTGGATTCACGTTCAGTAGGATCTGGTCAGCTGTGGTTTGCTTCCATGACAAGATTGCTTTCATCAGCCACTGGAGGTTCCATGTTGTCTCCTTGTCTTATTCTGTAGTCATCCATGGTGTTCATGGTGCCATGAGCTCTTTTGCACTTGAGTCCAGTTTATAGGCACATTCTCCTGCGGTTGGATTCATCATCACTGCAGAATAAAAACTGGATTCTGGTGTCTCCAGTGGTTTCAAGGGGAAAATAGTGGTGGCTGGGCCATGCTCTTCTGGCATAAGGTCTTCCTCCTCAGGTTCTAGAGCTAACTGTGTGGACCACTAGATATGGATTGAGAGCAAAGCTAAGCCTACTTTCTACTCAGGTTCTCTAAACAGCCATGCAGGAGTCACACTTTTCCAACTGGGAGGAACCTCTGGCAATCCTGCTAACACTGGAGGTTTTTTTTGGAGTCTGGGTCTGGGTGGTGGTCCTTTAATTGCACCATAATGCTGCAAGGGCCTATGTTCACAACCAGGAGGGTGCAAGATACTAAGACATGGCAGAGGTTTCATTCAAGACAATTCTGTGGTGGAGCAGTGTATGATCTCTAAGTTGACTGTTCTCATAATCGAAGGACTTCAGCATTTATATGAAGGTATTGTCTCTGATCTGCATCAGATTTGACAATCTTATACTGGACCTATATATCAGTAGAAACAATTACAATGTTCTTCTCCAGTTCTTTTCAGAGTGGGCTTCAAAGTCGAGGTGATTAAATGTCTTTGGCAGGATTACCTACAGTTTACCATTCTCTCTGCCCATTCTTTTATAATGGAGAAGAATCTGTAGAAGTGTCCCTTTGTTGATCCAGGAAGACTTGGTTTGTAGTTCTCTGGCAACTGTCTTTTGTTTTTAATTGGATTGTTCCTATGGTTCCATTCGCCCACCACACTCCTTTTCTCTCTATACTGTCACTCCAGAGGTTGTGCTTCTCAGTGTGGTGGTTGAACACTAAGGATTGGAGTGGTTGATGCTTCATCTTGGATTGCTCAGATGGTGCAGACCACGAAGTAGTCATCTTCTTAGATGGTCCACAATTAACACTGTGCTTAATTTAATTAGTGGTGCACAGGGCAGGGGGTGGTCCTATGCAAATGTAAACTCCTGCAGGCTCTTCAATTCCAGTAGGATGGCTTTGCTTGGGATTCCTTGCTGGGCAGAATGGCTGTAAAAGGGGGTCAGTCAAGAATTAAAGGAAACATCAAAGGAGGATTTGGAGGCTGTTGAGTCCTTTACTTCAAGGATTCTCAGGGGTTTGTTGCTGGCATGTCCAGTGGTTTGACATGTGGCATATTACTGGGGCCACACCATTGGTATTCTTTGTCCTTCAACTCGGCTAGGAGGTTGGGTAACTGGAGGATCCCTATTTTGTGAGGCTCACAATCAGGACTTTAGTCTATCAAATGGTACTTACGTCCTGTCTGGGCTACCTTCCTAAAGTGGCTTCTCATTTTCATTTTGAGTCTTTCCTTGATTTCTATCCTGATCTTATCCATCAATAAGGACAGAGCCTTAAGCTCCGTAATATGTGCAGGAATCTTTGAATTTATCTGGATTGTGATTCTCTCCACCCCCTGGAAAGTTTGACATTCACTTTATAATGTTTGGTGACTCCTTGCAGGGTCACACAATGACCTCTTTTACTCTGTGTTGGTGGGTGAGGAGTCATGTGTATGAGCATTTAAGGAGGGATCTGCTAGTTTATATTTATGATGGCCATAAGAGGCATGTCAGCTTCTTCAGGTGACATTAAAGGGTTCTCCGTTGTTGATATTTTTGGGGAACCTACATGGGCTCCTCTCTTAGTTTTGTGTGTGTCATGTTACCACTAGATAATAAGGTTGTTTTCTTTAATCAATGTTGTTCTTTCTTGGTTGAACATGTCCATGTGGTCCAATAGAAAATGAAGTAGCCATAGAAATGTACAGGCACACCTAGTGAAGTTTCAGTCATTACTTCCTGTTACAAAATATGGAGTTGAAAACCCCAAAGGTCCACTGTTGTTAAATGCTCCATAAAACTATCTGGTCCAAAAGGAACCTAAATGCTCACAAATTAAACCTAAGATTGGGCAGCAGTCATAACAAAATTGATTCAAGTTATTATGGAGCAAAACTGGACTGATTGTCTAGCAAAGAGTGCTGTTATCAGCTATTTGGCCCTTTTTTTACAATGCTCCAATGATCTAAGCCCCATTTAATACAGAGCAGCCGTCATGTTTCGTCTTTATCAAGGAAGTAATCATGAAAATTACTAATGTTGTTGAGGTACATAAATGTTGAAATAAGAACAATAAACCTATACTTGCCTATGCATACATACCTTCACTATATTTTGATTTTCAACATTTAGACATTGACATGTTTATTGGATGATATTCCACAGTATTCCAGTAGTATACATTTCATACGCTGCTAAATAAGCCCATTTTTTAGCAAGATGACCTTCCTAAATTTTGAGTGATTTGATTTGGTTCTGTTCAACTTCACATCTTACTCTTTTATGAAATCCAACATTGCTTATTGAATACTGCACTGTGATTACACCCTCTGTTATTCCCTACCTGATTAAAGGTCAGGCTCTGCTCTCAGACCCAAGATGTAGCACTTCCTTTCACTGTCCTTCCTGCCTGTGGTCAAATAGTGGTCCCTCCAAGGACAGAGAAACTGCTTCTTGTCCTTGCTTGGTGGAGACGAGTGTAACAGCACTGTAAAAGGACTATTAGTCCTTCCCTTATCTTAATGCCCTTTTCTATTGAAAATGTGAGAGTGTTCTAACAAAGATAAATTGAAGTTAAGCACCTCAATCCATGCAGGTGGTAAATAGGACCAGAAAAGTGCCCTTAATTAGGCTTGGCATTAGTTTTACTCTCAGAACTGGACCATGGATAGCCCGGTTTGCGTGCTATTTCCTCATTCTTCGGTCAACAACTTGTAGAGCCTATTATATGTTGTACAGCATCAGAGATTTCACTTCGCATTATCCTCACACTAATTAATAGGCGACTAATAATGATGTCCTTGGTGAGCTATCCCTATAGTTACATAGCACAAAGCATATCTACCACATATTAAATCAAGTGGTGACCCCTTTCTACCCCCCCACCTAAACCTTCTAAAACATCCTGGATACCCCTGAAGACATGGATGAACACACCACACCATATCCAGGCAAACAAGGAACAGAGATGGTTGAAATGGGAACAAGTCTTGACAAATACAATTTCAAGAATCCTAATAGCTTGCTCAAACAATGATTTTATATGCCAGCATCAGCTCAGGTGCATCAGCATGGTGTTTTACTGAAGGAATGGAGCCAGCTACAGGTCTACTTCTCTACAACATGTCCATCATGTCCAGATAACCTTTCTTGGATGGTCATAGAAAACACCTGCTAGCTTTAATACTGCTACTACTGAGAAATGGAGCAGCCAGGCACATGTTGCAACAACACAACTCTGGAAAAGACACTGAGTATAGGACCTTGGCGTAAGTGTTGATAACACACACCTTGGTGTAGATTGCACAGGCACCTAGACTGCTTTATGGATATGAAGGGGTAGTGAGGAATCTGGAGAATCATCTGGCTACTGCCAAAGGACATGGATCCAAGTCCATGTCTATTACCACAAACTCTAACCACCGCAGCTTTCGCTCTAGGCTACTTTCTAGCAGAATGCAAAAATATTGGAGGTGACAGTGGCAGATATAATGGGCAAAGTATTGCTCAGATCATCTGTTATAGACACTTTATTAGTTAGTGATGGAGGGCTTATAATGGCAAGCATATTAGAGGCTGAAGCATTCCACGTGCCTGCACATTGGAATCTCCAGAAGTATATCCCAGGATAGATCTTGCAGGAGAGAACAGCCTCTCACCAGAAAGCTGACTACTATATGTGTACTCACCATCATCATTCTTGGATGCAAAGTGACCTGCACATACCCAGGTGGGCTGTCAAAAATATTCTACTGCCACATAGCATCACACATTTTTGCCAGCAACAGCTGTTGCATAACCATCAGTGTTTACATGGCCTGTATGGGAGCAGCCACTTCCCTCGAAGTATGGCATATCCTTATCAATGGCATGCTATGACACATGCAAAGGACCCCAATCCTGTTGCATTTGTTCTCCTCTTAACTTTGGTGAATTGAGTACCTCATTTTGATGATTTGTTACAGCTCTAAGTAAATGGTCTATCTGGAACCTGAGATGAGGAGAAATAACATTATTTTTCCTTGTTTTCTCTCTTTCCATGTGTGCTGCATTCCACAGCACACATAGAAAGAGGAAAACACCTCCCAAGATTGTTTTTGTGCAGGAAGGTGCCCCTTCCTGCACAAAAACAATCCTGACAACAACAAATGCATTTCCTCCGACCTAGAGGACACATTATCACATACAATACAGATAGCTATGGGGTTTGGTAGAATATCAGGCTATCTGGTAAATGAGGCCAAAACAGAAATCATGGTCTGGAATCAGAGGAAAGATAACCCGCTGATCGAAAAAGATATGAAATATCTGGGGATTAAAATTGTGGAGGATATAAAAAAAAAATCCCGGAAATTAATCTGTTGAGAATTTTGAGGGACATAGTGCAGTTACTGAAGAGTTGGGTACATCTTCCTCTTACGATTTTTGGTCGGGTTAATTTGGTTAAGATGGTGATTTTGCCAAAAATCACTTATTTATTTAACACCATCCTTCTTCCTTTTGAGAAACCAACAATAGATAGGATCCAACAGGCGATAAACTCTTTTATCTGGGCATATAAATGTGTTCAGATCTCATGAAAAAACTTGCGGAGACAGAGAGAGAAAGGGGGACTATCGTTACCGGACATTTAGTATTACGCTTGGGCTTTTCAAATCACCCACTCCAGAATGCTCTTTAGAACCCCAGACGATACGGATGTCAGAGTTATGTTCTCCGCAATGATAAAAGCAAGCAAAATGGGCACTGGTGTTTTTTTTTTTTAAGTTTGGGGACCCAAACTTTTTCAAGAAGATTAAGTTAAAAGTTCTACAAGCACTCACCAGAATGTGGTACATGATAAGAAGGCGGCTTAAAATAGACTACTATTCCTTTTCAGCCCCGATTTGGGCCTCCCCAGGGACACCGGAATGCCTCAAGGATAAATTGGCGTTATCAATGAGGGAGACGTAAAAATATTTCCCCCCCAAAAAAAATCAATGAGGGAGACGGGTATACTTGTCTGGGGGGAGATTACACAGGACGGACAGCTAATCGCATGGAACAAGATAAAAGACCTTATGGAGGACAACATTTCCCATTTTAAGTATATGCAATTGAAGAGTTGGGTTCGGGCACGGAAAACACCACTGGGCACATCCAATGATTTGGAGGAACAACTGGCTGGTAAACTCCCCAGTGTGAAAGAAGTCTCCTTTTGGTATTGGGGTTTGCAAGACACCAACGATGGAGAATTCACCTTGGTAGAAGACCTATGGGGAAGATGCTTGCTGAGCTGCAACTTACAACATATCTGGC
Organism: Calotriton arnoldi; assembly: GCA_963921515.1. Taxonomy (NCBI): domain Eukaryota; kingdom Metazoa; phylum Chordata; class Amphibia; order Caudata; family Salamandridae; genus Calotriton; species Calotriton arnoldi. Next base: position 865,015 of record CAWUFW010007044.1, on the reverse strand, counting down.
AAGTATCGATGCGCACACTTTATACTGTTGTTAAGCCTGCTTTTTTAAAAAAGAAATCACTTCTTTTCACTTCATAGGGCATATATAACACCTGAAAAGCTGTCCAAAATGGGGAAAGGAAAGTCGGCTGCCTGTGCAAAGTGTGGCTTGGAAAAAGCGACAGATGTACATAGGTTCTTTCAATGTAAACAAATACAGAATTTTTGGCAGGAAGTTGAAACAACACTTTCAGGTATTTTGGGTACACACATTAAGGTAAGCCTCTCACTAATTATTTTAGGGGTGATGGAGGGTGTGTCAGGTGTAATTAGGAATTTTTTGTTTTACGCACTATTGCTTGCCAGAAGGGAGATATGCCGAAACTGGATAAGTGAAATATCGCCTCAGCATTCAAAGTGGTTAGAGTCCATGTTTTATATGTCAAGAATGGACTTGCTAGGAAAGGGGTCCAAAAAGAGGAACAAATTCTGGGACATACTACAAAATTGGGTGGGGGCTAATTAAGTTCAATGAATGCGTAAAATAGCAATAATAGGAAGAACCCCCTGTCCAATGATTACACCGACATAGCTCTCTGTTTTAAGCTGCAAGGGTCTCCCAGTACATTCTATGCAGCCGCCGGAAATTCGGACGTTGTCTGAGAGAGATATACCAGAAGGAGGATCGTGTCTTAACCCAACGCCCCTTTTTTTCTCTACCCCTTGTGGTGGTCCATGGTTGTCTCCCTTGTAGAGAAAAGGCAAGGGTAAAAGTCACTAAAGCCTGAGGTGAATGAGGACAAAAAAAACAAAGGCATTGCCACTAGGCTGCCAAAATGGCACCAGCAAAGGGGGAAAGGACAGGAATACACCATATTGGATAAATTCAGTGCATTCCTTCCCTTTCACATTGACATAGTGCAGCGTAGCAAGGTGACTTGCTGCACTGCCCTATACCAAAACCCCATAAATGAGGCTCTTAATGTGTAGTGTCCTGCTCATCCATTCACAATGTTCCCATCTCTATACCAGGCTGCTAGCATGAGATCCATCACTAGGTCTCATATATGTGTTTCTCTTAATTTATGGTACCATCGGCGGATGCTGTAGTGATTAATTATGTGGATGCAAGCTTGAATCTACATCCATGTTCAGGGATGACTCTACATGTGAAAAAATGAATTGTGTATGGTACGATGTCAGAATGTCATCGAAATTGGAAATTAAGAAATTGCATAATAATGTTGTAAGGGAGTGTGGTAAATACTGAGGAATATTGTCAGTTAGTGCTCATGTTGAAGAGATGTGTACGAACCACCGTTTCTGGGCCTACAACATTTTGATAATCTCTGGATCTTTTTACCCGTACTTACTTTCAATCCTCCAATGGATCTTTTCTTCGTCGCAATGAGGGTAAAGAGAGTTGGCATTCTATGTCTGATCTACTAATATTATTGATCCATTTGGCTACACAATGAGTACCAGGTATTGGTAGCCAAGTTCAAAGGTGTTTTTTACAAATTAGTAATCAAGTTCAAATGGATCACTCTCAAGACCATACTATAGAGATACAATATGACAACAGGTAAGCCTAGCCTCTGAAAGAAACTGAGGTGGACTAGAATTAGGGTCTCCAACCTTTTCTGTTGTGAGAGCTACTTCTGCTCAAGGAAAGACTTGCAGGGCTACTAGCATATTATATCACTGTAAAATAGTGACAAAACGTGTTCAGATTACGCTATGACCACCATAAACAGGAAAACCAATAGTGACCACAAAAGCATTCCAGGCAAGGTGACCAACAGAAATGCCAGGAAAGTGTTTATCCATCTTTAAAGCCTCCACCCGAGTAATGAATTGACATTCGAATCTTCACATGCCTTGTGGCACCAAGGACATAACCATAGCAGTAAGTCTCCTCAACTCAAACTGTACTATCAATAGGCTATCAAATTTAATGTGTTTTAGAATTGCAATATTTTGTCTTCGTCAGCATATTAGTTATTAAAAATGCACATATTTTTCTCTCAAATACCACCTTTCACTTTTTGGCAAGCAAAATCAATTTTCCAGAACAAAAACCTTTTCTGAAAAAAGATATTTATTGTATTTAAAAAACTGTTTTCATTTAAAAAAATACACAGTGCCCAAACATCAATACGTCATTTTCATCGAGCACGGGCGTGTACATTTTCCTCACATGGACAGATTCAAGTCCGAATACTCAGGTATTACAATCATAGGCCATAAGTGCTCACCATAACACAAAGAATGCATGTGTTATGCTAATATTAAAACAACAATTATACCAAAGCTACCACTATGCTAAGGCTGGACGCCAGAACATCCAGGGCACCCATCCTATACCAGTCATGGTCATTATTATGCAAGAAGCGGTTACCATTCTGCCAGAGATTGCTAAAAGTAGGCCAGTCGTGCTCTTAATATATCAGTGATGGCAGCCAGTATGGCACAGCTTGACCAAAAGTGCCAAAAATAGTCAAGGATGACCATTATTATGCTATTGGCACTATTATGCTATGAACTGACACAATCGCACCAAAGATAAAACCCTTGACTGTAGACATAACTTCTGAGAAACAACACTGTTTATTTGAAAGTGACACAATGTCAGACAGACACATACATAAATAAATGCAGATAAGGCTCTTAATTTTCTCTCCCCTGGATTCATACCCTGCTCTTATCAGCTCAGGGCTAATCATGCTCCCAACTAACACATTTTTACTCTGGCTCCTGCAGTCACACACTTTGATTGGTCAGCACTGGTAACTGCTGGCACTCTTCTTTGATGGTGCCTTGTTTGCACATGTGGTGCAACTGATAGACCAGTACATATAACATGGCCAATCTCGTTGTGACTTAGTTAGATTTAGAATGGATACAGATGGTCATTTGGCAGACCCCATAAGCCACCACAGTGCATGTTTGAGTGTTATCATAAGGCCCTGTCATTGATTTGTCTGACTGTCACTCTAAGGGTCTTGAAATGAGCATTGCTGCTTTGTTTATTATGCACAGACTCTGAGATTGGCTTAGCTTCACCTCCGAGAGCTACTTTGAGAGTGCTGGCGAGCTACCAGTAGCTCCCGAGCTACTCGTTGGAGACCCCTGAATTAGACAGACAAGCTACTCTGTGGTGGCGTAACAGAACAATAACATCAAAATCTGATGTTCAGAAAGTAATCTCAATTGGTCTTTTCAATACATTAGTAATCTAAGTCTTTCAAGCACAGTCCAAGGCACAAGAATGATTCAAATATCTATAGAGTATAGAAATCAAAGAGATCCATGTAGGAAAATAAGGAGAAGGAACAGAAGCATAAGTAAAACAAGCATTATCATTTTAGAAGTTCGGTCAAGAGTCTTCACTCGATCAAGAATAATGGCCTTATTACGAGTTTGGCAATCCATAGGACCGCCAAACCCGTGGTGGCAGTTCAACCACCGCCACACTGCTGGACCGCCTGCAGTATTACGACTGCAGTGGTCGGACCACCATGAAACTGTCGGCACCACTGGGATCAAGTATCCTGCTGGGCCGGTGATCTTTCACCAGCAGGAATATGCTGGAGTGCCACAGCTGGCAACTCAGAGCATATTCTGAGTTGCCATTTCACCGCCCTTTTCATGGCAATCAACCCACCATGAAAAGGGTGGCAGAATGGCAACAAAGGGGGCCTTTACAGAGCCCCCTGCTGGATTTGGTCCTGGGGGTGCATGCAGGGGTGGAACATGAAGTACCTCCCTGGATTTACACCCCCCTTCCTGCCTGCTGTGGCACTTATGCCACATCATGAAGGAAGGTGCTGTCGGTGCTTTGACTGCGGTGATCTGCATGATAGGCTCTTCTATGAGCCAAGCAGACCGCCGCTGTCAGATTCACCGCAGGACCGCCCAGCAGACCAGGATTTAACTCCTAATCTGACGGGCGGTCACACCACAGTTTTGGTGGTCCTACAGCGGGTGGCATGTTGCACCGTCCCCTGTAGGACCACCAAAGTCATAATAAGGCCCTTAGTGTTAGCCTGAACTACATTTAATGCAAAAATGGCACCTCTCAAATTCCATTCAAGGGGCAGTTAGGGATCATGAAAAGGTTTGGGTAGGAGTCCAATGATGATTCTCCATAGAGTCTGCAGAAAGGAGTTCAGCAGAGAAGTCCAGCATAGAGTGCTCAAGTAAAGTCCAAAGCCATCTCTCCTGTCAGAGTATATTATAATGCAAAAAGTCTGTAGGTGACACCCCCTTAGTTGCATTCTCATCAAAATGTCCATTGTATTTGTTTCTTTCTCCATGTAGATTCACACATTGGAGACTGCAACATCCAGGAAAAATCCCACACTAGACATGGAAACGGCTTCTCCTTTCCACACTCAGGTTAGGGAATAAAAGTCCTGTGATTAATGTCCTGATTTTTCGTGTGCCCGTTGTCAAGGTCTATTTCTCAAGCATGTCTCTATTGCTAGTACAAATGTATGATGTATAATGCATGTGAATACCTGCAGGAATTGCTGAGTTAGCAAATATGAAATCATCTTTATGCAGTGTTGTGGAATACAGGCCTTTAGAGTCAGACTAAGTTAAACATTTAATTCAATGGTGCACATTTAATATGCGTGTGCACAAATTAATATCAACAAACCTAAATTAATTAATGCATTTCAGTTTATATTGCATAAAACATTCTGTAAATAATCACATTAGTCAAAGACAAGTATGGCTGAGAACTACGTTTGGATGTGCATACATGTAACATCACTACATATATTACACATCACATTTCGTTTTTCTTGCAGCAGGATCTTACACATATAAGAATGATCATTAATGACTTTTCATATGAGAACATGTAATACAGACAGTGTAGCGCACGTTTAGGAAAGTCAGATTTCTACATCAATGAAAATACATTCTTATGGAGCTGGGATTGTTTTACTATTAATCAAGCTTCATTAAAACATCTAAATCAACATCGTTAATCACATATTCATAAGCAGATTCTCTAATGCTACAATAAGTGCATTCTTCTAATAAATCAAGTGTAACTTTTATCATAAATCATTAAATCTCATAAGAAGCGTGTGCAAGGTGCACATTCATGTCTCCTGTCAGTGAACATTTTCTTGTGTAACTTGCCATATTCGTGATGGGTAAAGAGTGGAGAGCTTTTGCTCTGCACCAAGGCTGAAAGTCCTTCAAGGTTTGAGTCAGTCAACAAACACATCATGCATATTGGTATTCTGGAGGTCTGGATGTACCTCGGAAGTGTTTACCACATTGTTTCAATTTAATAGACAACTCCATGTTGTCTGGTCTGATAAATGACTGTCTTGGTGTGTCGTCAGAACTATATTTACACACACAGCCACTGGTGAATATACCCAATTAGTGTTCTATTAGGCCTTGTATTTGTGGATTCACCTTGTTTGTAGCTCAAAGTGAAGAATTAACTTCCATCTACCTACCCTCATCAGGGTCAGACTGGGGCAAAAATTAGACCCAAACACCAAAATAAAAGTGGTCCTTCTTTAGCCACTCAGATAGCTAAAAAGTGGCTCACATTTGCAAATATGGGCAGTTTTGAACTTGTAAAGACATGCTGTATAGGTATTTTGCAAGTTATGGGAGAATGCATGTTATGTTTGATGCATTTATAGAGCTCGGAAATCATCCCCAAAGGGATATCTCGGTGCTTGTGCATCCTTCAGGTCATAGTCAAAGTAAACATTAAAGGTAAACAACCATTTTTTTAAAGGTTTTTTAAATATAAATAAGTCCAGGCAAGAGCCTAGGTGCAGAGGTAATTAATTCCAATATTGAGGGGCCAGGAAAGAAAAGGAATGGCCCCCATGCCTGACTGTAAGAATAAGTCTAGGACATAACAACAGTAACTTGCTAGATCTGAAATGTCGGTTTGGAATGTATAGCTGCAGCTTCTTTTTCAAGTAGCATGAGCCATTTTGAGGCAAGGCTTTAAAAACTAGACAGAGAAGTTTAAAAAGAGCACGCTTTTTATGAGAAGCCAATGGAGGGAATTCAGCTGAAGGAAGTTAGCTGACATCCAGGATGCAAACTTTGTCATGCAGTCCCTCAATTTGTGTTTAGTGCCCCTGTCTCTGGATTAGGGTAAGATGAGAGATGGTGTTGAAAGCTGCTGATAGATGCATTGGTGCTTGCTACAGGCAATGTTTGTGGTAATAAAATAAACATGCCACCAGGCCATACAACGGGCCCTCAAACAATCAAAACAAGCTCATACACTGACTGACCAGACCAATCCTTCTGGCACTGCTAGATTGCTCTATACTCCAGTCCAACACTGACCCCCTACAATATTTGCCTCAACTGTCATGAATTACCTATAATCAGGAGTGAGAATGCCATCTGCACTCAACTATTATCCACCAAACTCACCTCTCCAATATGTACCTCAAATGTTGTAAATGGTGTATCATAATGGGTGAGAATCTTAACCTGTACTCATATATTTGATGGGCAGTGGAGTTTGAACTTGTGCAGACGATGTTGAATGCACACAAGGCAAACTGAACAAAACAAATTAGTTTGTGAGTTTTTCCATGCCCAGCGTTTGTGAACTGGGCTTGTAATTGGTGTTGCATGCACATACCCTTTGCGTTGTGATATAGATTTCCATATAAATATTAACATCAATTCATATCAATTAATAAAGAAAACCTTCAAATACACAGATGTATGACATACCTGTTATTAGTTTTCTAAATGTGATTCTTCATTAACAAAGAACAATAACCTCATGAAAATATTTCACAATGTAGAATCAGAAAAACGTACACCTTCTATGTGCATTTTATAATCACCATTCACAGAAAAGCACATCTAATGTGGCAAAATTATAATCGCACTTATTTTTCCAATTATAGCTGGCTAAATTTATAGATGTATCAAGGAGCTGTTGAACTATTTTTTAAGATATTTGATAGTGGCAAGAAGGCCTGCCAATTTACATAGTGCCTCTGTGGGTCACAGAAGGTTGCCTCTAAATCGCAATCCAATCACACGGTCTTCTAGTTAAGAGCTGATATGACACGGTGGGATAATGTGACCTGGAAACACCTGCCCATGGTGGCTTTCCAGTTTCTTTGTGGAAGCTGTGTACAACTGATGCCCATCAGAGGTTTGTAACCTCCATAGGAAAGCAGCAACTACCACGGAAACTTTAGTTTTTTGGTGGGAGAGGGCGGGCAGTGTAGCTCTCAGGCAGTGCTCAGCAAAAAACCTTGCCCCTTCTCCATGGCTACACCCAATAAGAAGCTGCGTACTGGCTGGTGAGCGTAATTGGCTCAGGGCTCTGCCACCTTCCAAGACCCTGTACCCTCCAAGTCCCTCCTCTCACATGGTGAGATTTGTTTCAAAGTTGGCAGCTCTGTGGCAAGATCCTAGCAAAATAAGTATGTGTTACCATTTGCATGGAACTGTATTGTAAGAAGCCTTAACTTCATTCTTTATTTTAAAAAAAGGTTGTGAATCACTTTGATTTTACACTGTGCAACACGTTCAATCATACCACCTGAGTACCCGAAAAAGTAGCTGTTATGATAACCACTTACCCTTTCGCAATGCTGTCCATTGCTGGCTTCTTTTATGTGTACTTTGTGTAGAAAAACTAACAGAATTATCAAATTGTTATTTATTATTTTCGTTAATATTTGCTTTTAATCTGATAACAAACATAGGATAAATGCATTTCAGAAAGTAGGGCCAGATGTATCAAGCTAAATTGCGTTTGCAAATGCTGAAATTCGCAGAATTTCAGCGTTTGCGATCGCAATTTAGCTGTGTGCTATGTAGGTAAGTTTAAACCTACTCGCAAAATAAGGAATAGCAAAAATTACGATTCCCTATTTAGCGCATGCTTTTAGAGAATCGCAATTTGCGATTCCCTAGATGCTATGCTGGTAGGCATTGCACATTGCGATATTGCCTTAGGGAATCGCAAATTACCACCAACTTCAAGTTGGTGGTAATTTGCGATTTCCTAGAAAAAAGCACTTTTTTGCTTTTTTCAAAGTGCCATGTGGCACACATACATGCCCTTAGGGCATGTATGTGCGCCACATGTGCACACATGCACATTTCAGGGGTGTAACAGGGTGTCCTTTTGGAACCCTTGCACCCTTGAAATATGCGTGCGCACTTGCGAGTACCTATTGGGTACTCGCAATTTGCGCACGCAATTCCCTTTCATTCCTATGGGCCTCTTGGCCCATAAGAATGATTGGGAAGGGATTCCTTAATTGCGAGTCGCAATTTGCGAGTCGCAATTAAGGAATGCGTAGGAATCGCAATTATTATTGCGATTCCTACATACATAGCAGTTTGCGAGTCCTTAATAGCGATTCGCAAAAAATCGCTATTAAGGACTCGCAAATCTGTTTTTTGATACATATGCTCCTTAATCCTTTGATCAAGGGAAGAACTTTTTCCATAAAAATTCACATCAATATAATGTTTTTCAGAATTTGACACATTATTTATAACAAATTATTTTAAATAAATATAAATCTCCAAGTTCATTCACTTCCAAAAAATTAAAACAACAGTCATCAAAAACCTTAGTCATAGTCTTACAGTAGGTGTGTTTTCTTCTGTTAAGTGAGTTCATAAAGTCTTAGAGGTATATTTATCATAGTTTTATGTCGCACTTACACCACGCAAGGGAGTGCATGGACGACGCAAAACCTAGAATGACATTTACCATAGCCACGCAGGACCACCTTGTGTGGCCCTGCATGGCTTGGTAAATATGGAGTAACGCAAGGCATCGCAAGTCACTGCCTTGCGATACTCTGCCCAAGGAAGCCGTTCCATGGTTTGAGCGTGGGTGTTCCAGCGCACCGACCCATGGATTTTTCACACATTCCCAGACTTACCATTAGTGGTAGACCTGGGAAAGCCTCAAAATGCTACGCCTCGGCTTAACAAGGAGAAATATGCCTATTTCTCCTTGTTTTTTCCTCTTTCTACGTGTTCTGAAGAGGAACAATCATCAGAGGATTGTTTTTATGCAGGAAGCTGTCCCTGAACAAAAACAATCCTGCCTACAACGCAGGCACCCTTGCACCATGGTGCAAGGGTACCTACATTGGTATTAGGCAGCAGTTTGTGCACCTGGGTGGGCAGACAGCAGGTATGCACCGTTTATAGTTAAATACTTCACATTCCTGCAATCTTACATTTGATGCAGCACAGTACAGTGGAGCAAAGTGGATTGCTGAATGCATGAATATTTGATAAAAATAGCCCCTGCATTTCTGCCCATTTTAAACAGCTATTGTTAGCTCATGATAATTTTATTGCAAACATTTGTACTTAATGCATGTTTTAGACATGTTTTAGACATAATGTAAATATTTTAGCAAGAACTGAATACATTTACATGATGTTTTATGATCAACAATACATTTTTAAGCCCAGGACTGCAGGAGGCAATTCAGGCAAGGGTACGACTCACCGATGGCACAGTCCAGCAGCACCGGCATAGTCTTTTGTGTCCCTGAGACTTCAGAAATCAGGATGCAAGCCCTTGGAGAATCTTGGGTTCAAGGATGTAGAGAGCAGGTTCAGCCCCTCTCACTCTGAGGCAAGAAGCAGCAGGACAGCAGAACAAGTTGCAAAGTGGTAGACCCTCCTGTAGCACAGCAAACAGCATGCAGCAGGCCAACACAGCAGAGCAAGTAGCAAAGTGGCAGCACTCCTACAGCACAGCAGCTCTTCTTCTAGGCAGAATGTCTTTGGTTCCAGTAGAGTTCTGATCTGGTGGTGTCAGGGCTACAGTACTCATACCCAAATGTGCCTTTGAAGTGGGTTAGACAACAAAGAGGCTTTTAAAGATAACAAGGTAATACATTTCCTTCCCTGGATCCAGAAATACAAGAGTGGGGTATGCAGCTCTTTGTGTGGGGACAGGCACAACCCTATTGATGTACAAGTGTCAGCTCCTTCCTCCTAATCTACCTCAGGTAGGCCTATCAGCCTGGTGATGGCTCATCAGGATGCAAATGTGACACCCCAGCTCCCTTTGTGTGACTGTGTAGAGGAAATGCACAAAGACCGGCTGTCACCCTAACCCTAGATGTGTAATCAGATATTGGCAGAGGCACAGATTGGTTAAAGTAAGAAAATGCCAACCTTTTAAAAGTGGCATTTTCCGACCTGCAATTTAAAAACCAACTTTAGTAAAAAAAAAAAAAAATGTTTAAATTGTGAGTCCAAAGACAACAAACTTCAATTTTCTATCTGCTTCAAATTGGAAATTACACTTAAAAGATGTTTTAAGGCAATCTCCATGTTAACCTATGGGAGAGATAGGTCTTGCAGTAGTGAAAAACAGATCTAGCAGTTTTCAATACCAAGACATGTAAAACTTAAAAGTACATGTCCTACTTTTTAAATACACTGCACCCTGCCTATGAAGCTACCTAGGGCCTACCTTAGGGGTAACATACATGTTAAAGAAAGGAAGGTTTGGCCCTGGCAAGTAGGCGAACTTGCCAGGTCGAAATGGGAGTTTAAAACTGCACTTACAGGCTCTGCAGTGGCAGGCCTGAGCCATGTTTAGAGGGCTACTGAGTGGGTTGCACAATCAGTGCTGCAGGCCCACTAGTAGCATTTATTTACAGGCCCTGGGCACATATAGTGCACTTTACTAGGGACTTACAAGTAAATTAAATATATCATTTGTAGATAAGCCAATGTTACCGTATTTAGAGTACAGAGCAAATGCACTTTAGCACTGGTTAGCACTGATAAAGTGGCCGGAATCCTAAAACCGGCAAAATTCAGGTCAGCAAAACAGGAGTTTAGGAGGCAAAAAGTCAGGGGAAATCATGCCAAGGTTGCCAGGTCTAACATTACTCATAAAGCCTTACTGAACAGGTCTATACTTAAAAATATTCCTTCGATATATTCATTTGCCAATTTACCATTTTGCCAACTACATATTCAGTTTGCATTTAAGGATCCAGCATTACCAGGAAGCAGAACGGTCAAGGCTCCACTTTTTTCTGACATAAGCGTTTACTACTCTATGCCACCTTTTTCATATAGCCTTTCTTCTCCTTCCATGAAATCATCATAGAGTCTATGAATCATGTTTCAATAGTCTTTACCAGGTAACTATGACAATTAGAAAGTTTATAGTTATTATTAGCCTGTCACCAGTTTTACTTCATCAGCTAAATTATATTCAGTGTTTATTTCTCTAAAGATGAAAACTTATTTACATTTAAATATAAATACTCTCTTTTCTAAAACTGTTGTGCTACTTCAATTTCTTAACTGTATTCTTTTAGAAGTCCTTCCGGTCATAAATCATATATCATCCAGACATTAGATCAATGCTTTTGGGGCCAAACTCTCAACATCTTCTATCCATCAAGTTTCTGTTTTGTGCTAGTAATTTATTTTGAGCTCCACCTCTTCTTTTAAAGATTATATAACAGGCATAAATGTACATATCTGAGCATACAGTATCACACAGAGCACATGTGATTAAAGTAAACCATTAAATATTGCAATTGTAAGTGTGAGAAAGTTAGACACTTTCCAGAATCCAGCATCAATCAATCAATCAGAATTCAGCATTAATCAATCAATTAATCAATCAATCAATTACAACTTATAAAGCATGACAAATCACCTGTGAGGGTCTAGAGGCACTGGAGATACTAGCTGCTTCACAGTGCTCTGTTCAGTCGAACAGACAGGTTTTGAGTCCCTTCCTGAGTTCCCGGAGAGATGAAGAGGTCCTCAGTCGTAGGGGAAGGTCGTTCCAGGCCTTGGCCACCAGGTGAAAGAAGGAACGGCCTCCGCTGTTGCCTCAGAAGATCCGGGGGGTGGCTGTGAGGAAGAGGCTGGTGGATCGCAGGTCTCTGGACGGTTGGTGGAAGGTCATACATTTGTTACTGTATGCTGGTCCTTTATTGTGCAGGGCTTTGTATGCGTGGGTCATCATTTTGAAATGGTATCTCTCCTGGATCACGCAAATGCATTGATACTGTAACTAGACCCAAAAGAGTTGTAAATGTACTCCAGCTCAGACCTGGCATAAGTCCACCACCACGCATGGCTAAATACTAGTACTGCAACACAAGCCCATAGAAAACAACGGATGCAGTGACTTAAAATAGAATCTCTTGGGAAATTATGTTAAAATAAATTGATTTATATTTATTTCTAAACAAAAATATAAATTGAATTCAATAAAAAAATCTAAATACAAAAATAAATATTATTTGCTTTCAAAATACTTAATAAAAAAATGTAACTTTATTTTAGAAAAATAAATACATATATTTCAATTAATTCTAGAAAAGACTTTGAATATGTTTTATTATATAATGAATAAATATAAACATTTTAATTTAGGTGCAATTTTTTAATAACTCTTTAAAAATAATTTTAATTTAGTATAATAAATTCAAATATTTAAACCATTCATTTAAAATTAGGTTAATAGTGGCGTAGTTAGCTTTAAATCTTGTTCTACATTTAAACATATTTATTAAATTAATTTTCAATATTAAGCAACATAAAAACATTTTTCTCATTTTTATAAGCTGAATAGACTTTGTTCAAATTCCCTATGCTTTACCATAGGGGGATCTCACACTGACTGCAAAGATATCTGCTAATATCTGAAATGTTACTATTATAAATGTTATATTCATAAATTAGGCTCCACCCCCTGAAGTCTGGGGTTGGAGACATGTAATTCTACACTTTGCAGTAAATGTACACTCATAAACGTTTACTAGACAAAAGTAGTATATTTAGGACAAAGTGTAAGAGCAAATTTAGACATGTAGCTTTGCTCAATTGTAAATTTACTTTTCTAAATAGGCCCCATATTATGCAACCCATCTGTCAGAGTATTCTGGTCAGTAACCAGACAACCTCTTCCTCCCCTCTGTAACATTGCCTGTGTTAAATTTGACTGCACATGTATGAATTATAGGTGGTTCATATTTCCTTTTGGGCATTTCTTTCAATGTACCAATTTTCTGTAATGCAGTCCTTTAATCTACATGAGTACAGGTCCTTAAGTTATTGGTCAAAGCTAGTGGAGCTTCCCTCAACCAGGGCATACAGAGTCTACCTTTCTTGAGTATTGTTGCAAGACCAATAAACTTACTAACAATATCAGTCATAGATTAACAGCAAAGGTCAATCCCACAATCAGAGAAATGTCACTTGTAAGAAATTGGATTGTTGATTGGGGTCTCAAGGAATAATCACACTCCTTGTGTGCATGAACCTTTAAAGTCACTAGATGAACCAGAGCTCAAACCCCTGTTAGCTATGGCACAGAGCAGACAGGGTTAACTTAGGGAAAATTGTAATGTATTCATGCAGTACCAAAACAGTTCTACAGTCAAAAATGTAAAACAATATAAATCCCAAACCAAATTAGAAAAATTGACTCAAATGACACCAAATGAGAAAAATCCAATATGGGGAACCAAAGACATGGTTTTAATTTTTTTAAGTAGAAATAGCGCCAAGAATCACAACATGCCAATGGTAGTCAATGGTCATGTTAGACTGGGAAATAGAAGCAATTTTAGGCTGGCCACTATGGTGTGTAGTTCAGATAGACCAACCAGTTTGATCCTAGTCAAACATTTTACCTTCTGACTTAAACCTGTATGCTCTAATCTACCACAGGAGTACACTTCTAAAACCCCAGAACCTCACAGGAGGCAACTAGAGACAAAAGGATGTTAAGCAGAAACCAATAGCAGGGCCCAGTTGTCCTTGGTTAGCCTGGTACTTCCAGGAAAAGGCCTCTTGTAGTTTGTGACATCCCTTTAATTTGACAGGTGGGCAGTTTTATGAGCCTTGGAGTCCACTTTTTTGTCCTGGGTACAGGAGAATACAGGTTCAGTCCTTCAGGGCTCCTTTCAGGTCCACTCCTTTTCTGTTATTTCTCAGGTACAGAACGTGTTCTGATTGATTGATTGATTCATTGAAGTGGGTGCCTGAAGTAACTACATTTATGTCTGGCTCTAGCTAACTGGTGGAAATGACTCCTGGCATGCACTAACAAATGGAGTATATTTTCCTGGGACCAACGCTATCCACTTCGGGCATTTTCAAGATGACAAACGTCTTTGGTCACACCACACTTGTGCTCTGAGAGCGAGGCGCATGTAGGGCATATACAATGGTAATCCTAGTGTCCTCCCATGTATTACAATAAAATCCAGTTTGAAGTAGCTACTGTACCACAATAAACCCAGAGACAGAACTCTGGGAGGACAAAAGCAGGATTCTTCAGCGACTAGACTTTGGATACACAAGAATTGCCTCAGCTTCCTGTATCCTTCCTTTCAAGTGCACCCCAAGTGTTATATGTAAAACCCATAGACAGAAATCTGGTAGGACAAAAGTAGGATTCTTCAAAAAGCAGACAATGGATTTACAAGAATTGTCTTGACATCCTGTTCCCTTCATTTCAAGTGCAATATGTAGTTCAGCAGAGCTGTCAAGCAGGTTTTGACATTTTGCTGTCAAAACGAGGCCCACAGCCCAACCCTCAATATTCTGTGAGATTCAATGGAGTCATCTCTACCCATTCAAGGTAGCCTATAGTTTGCTCTTCGAGGCATTTCACACCATTTTCACATCTATTCAGATGCTAATTACTACCTGCAAGAAGCTGAAGTACAAATACAAATTAGCCTCCTGACAATTCTGAAAAACAGTTCTTTAACTTTTAGTAATGAACAACAGACAGACTTTTGCACACACCACCTCTCTTACCTGCTCTCAATATCACATTCATCATTACAGCACTTAAAATTCATCCACGATCCCTCACTTAATGAGTAAGAGTATGATATGTATTTTGTTCGGGGTGCTTAAAGGCCATTACTAGTTCATCACAGATGTCTTCTATCGGCTATTTCATAATGTACTTGTGTTCCTCCTTTTTCAACATAATATTTTAACTTTTGACCCATCTACAAATATCTTTCATCCAGCGTTCTGTTGCCAGCGATGTGTCTGCCTTCCAAAGCATAGAAATGCACCTCGTAGCAAAAGCGAAAGCTAGATTTATAAACTTGCTACTACTTCTCTTTGCTTTAAGTTTGGGAATAGTCTCAAAAGATATGCCTCTTGGAAGCAGCAGACATCTCTATTCATCGCTCTATTCAGTGTTTCCACTAACTTTCCCCAGAAATCTGTTGATGCTCTACAACTCCATACCATGTGTATAAAATGAGTACTTCTGGTGTTACACCTTGGCCACATTTGTGTTTCTACTCTCAAATATGAGGTTCAGGCACGTAGGTGTCAGAACATTTACACACTTGATGCACACTTTGTGGTGACAAACAATTGAGTGGTCAGAGAAAGTAAAACAATGAGGTGCCAACAACATTGTATAACATAAATATTGCGTCAAAAATATTGTTTGCAAAAATATTATTTCTTTATCCTTGTAAGTACATACATATAAAAAACAATTATTGTTTCTGCACCTTTCTTCTTCTTTCTGTGCCTCTCTTGCTTCTTTCTGCACCTCTCTTGCTTCTTTTCCGCACCTCTCTTACTTCTTATCCACACCTCTATTGCCTCTTTCTGTACCTCACTTGCCTCTCTCTGCACCTCTCCCTCTTCTTTCTGCACCTTTCTTGCTTCTTTATGTACCTTTCTTCCTCTTTCTGTGCCTTTCTTCCTATTTCTGTGCCTTTCTTCCTCTTTTAGCACCTTTCTTCCTCTTTCTACACTTCTCTTGCCTCTTTCTGCACCTCTCTTGCCTCTTTCTGCACCTCTCCAGCCTCCTACTGTAACTCTCTTTCCTCTTTCTGCCATTCTCTTGCCTGTTTCTGCACCTCTTTTGCCTCTTTCACACCTCTCTTGCCTCTTTCTGTACCTATTGCTTCTTTCTGTACTTCTCTTGCCTCTTTCTGTAACTCTCTTAGCTCTTTCTGTACCTCTCTTGCCTCTTTCTGCACCTCACTCTCTTCTTTCTGCACCTCTCTTGCTTTTTTGTACCTCTCTTGCTTCTTTCTGCACTTCTCTTGCTTCTTTCTGCACTTCTCTTGCTTCTTTCTGTACCTTTCTTCCTCTTTCTACACCATTCTTTCTCTTTCTGTAGTTCTCTTGCTTCTTTCTGCACTTCTCTTGCACATTTCTGCACTTCTCTTGCTTCTTTCTGTACCACTCTTCCTCTTTCTGCACCTCTCTTACCTCTTTCTGACCTCTCTTGGCTCTTTCTGCAGTTCTCTTGGTTCTTTCTGCACTTCTCTTGCCTCTTTCTGTACCTCTTTTGCTTCATTCTTCACTTCTCTTGCCTCTTTCTGTTCCTCTCTTGCTTCTTTCTGCACCTCTCTTGCTTCTTTCTGTGCCTTTCTTCCTCTTTCTGCTCCTCTCTTGCCTCTTTCTGCACCTCCCTTGCCTATTTCTCTACCTCTCTTACCTCTTTCTGCACCTCTCTTGCTTCTTTCTGCACTTCATTTGCTTCTTTCTGCGCCTTTCTTGCTCTTTCTGTACCTTACTTCCTCTTTCTGCATTTCTCTTGCTTCTTATTGCAATTCTATTGCCATTTTCTGCACCTCTCTTGCTTCTTTCTGTATTTCTCTTGCCTCTTTCTGCACCTTTCTTGCTTCTTTCTGCACCTCTCTTACCTCTTTCTGCACCTTTCTTTTTCTTTCTGCAGTTCTCTTGCTTCTTTCTCCACCTCTCTTGCCTCTTTCTGCACCTCTCTTGCTTCTTTCTGCACCTCTCTTGCTTCTTTCTGTGCATTTCTTCCTCTTTCTGCTCCTCTCTTGCCTCTTTCTGCACCTCCCTTGCCTATTTCTCTACCTCTCTTACCTCTTTCTGCACCTCTCTTGCTTCTTTCTGTACTTCATTTGCTTCTTTCTGCGCCTTTCTTGCTCTTTCGGTACCTTACTTCCTCTTTCTGCATTTCTCTTGCTTCTTATTGCAATTCTATTGCCATTTTCTGCACCTCTCTTGCTTCTTTCTGTATTTCTCTTGCCTCTTTCTGCACCTTTCTTGCTTCTTTCTGCACCTCTCTTACCTCTTTCTGCACCTTTATTCCTCTTTCTGCAGTTCTCTTGCTTCTTTCTCCACCTCTCTTGCCTCTTTCTGCACCTCTCTTGCTTCTTTCTGCACTTCTCTTGCTTCTTTCTGCACCTCTCTTGGAGCTTGTTTGCAGTGTGGTGGGCAAAGGGGTTGTGACCTGCTATCAGAACTTAGCAATCATGCTGTGTGAGACTTACTGGAGGTAATAAGAGGGGTGATTGGCACCAAGAATTTCCTTGGGGGCCAACTTCCCCATCTGTTACCTCCAGTAAGTCCCACACAGTGGGATTGCTAAGAGGTCTTCGGAGGCCACGCCCCCTTTTTCCACCACTCTGCAAACACGCCTCCTGGCACACTACTGGTTGGGGGATGAAGTTCACTTTACTCCTGAGAGACTTTGGGTGCCAAGAATCTCTCCTGGTACCTCCTGTAAGTCCTACACAGTGGAATCCCTGAGCGCTGGTCGGGGATCCAGCCCCCTTTCTCCACCACTCTGCAAATGCGACTACTAGTTAAAGAAGCATTTGCAATGCAAGACGTCTCCTATTTGCGAGAGTTAGAGATATTGGCTTTGTAAATGTAGAAGTTATTTACTAATGTTTTTGGAGTGGATGAACATTGTGTGTAGTGGAATTATGTGGATAGAAAGTATGTGGTATTTAGTGTATAGGAATTATGTAGAGTGGGATTATGTGTTATGCAGAGTAATTATGTGGTATGGTAGTCTGTGTTGTGCAGTGGTAACCACAGGTTTAGTCTTCCTCGTTTCCGTAGAAGCTAAACTATAAACTCAATGAGACACAAAAAAAGATCAACCACTGAGGAGAACTTCTGGACCTAGTCAGAGGTATGAGCAGGGCCACCGATTTTTGCATAATTATACATTTTTCGCATATGCCACATAATCCACAGATTTGAACAAAAAAACCTTGTTTCTGGCTCAAAACACTCAAACGTTACCAAAAATGCAGCAACATGTGTTAATGCATGGTGGAAGGCCCTTTGCAAAGCTGGAATGATCACCTGTCACTAATTGCTAAATGTGGGTGTTAAATTGGTACTACTGGTGCACAAACCACTCTTGCTTCTTTCTGTGCCTCTCTTGCCTCTTTCTGCATTTCTCTTGCTTCTTTCTGCACCTTTCTTCTTCTTTCTGCAATTCTCTTGCTTCTTTCTGCACCTTTCTTCCTCTTTCTGCATCTTTCTTCCTCTTTCTGTAGTTTGCTTGCTTCTTTCTACACTTCTCTTGCCTCTTTCTGCACTTCTCTTGCCTCTTTCTGCACTTCTTTTGCGTCTTTCTGAACAGGTCTTCCACTTTCTGCACGTCTCTTGCCTCTTTCTGCATATCTATTGCTTCTTTCTGTACCTCTCTTGCCTTTTTCTGCACCTCATTCACTACTTTCTGCACCCTCTCTTGCCTCTCTCTGCACCTCAGTTGTCTCTTTCTGTACCTCACTCTCTTCTTTCTACACTTCTCTTGCTTCTTTATGCACCAATCTTGCTACTTTCTGCACCTTTCTTCCTCTTTCTGCATCTTTCCTCCTCTTTCTGTAATTCTCTTGCTTCTTTCTACAATTCTCTTGCCTCTTTCTGCACATCTCTTGCCTCTTTCTGCACCTCTCTTGCATCCGTCTGCACTGCTCTTGACTCTTTCTGTACTTCTCTTGCTTCTTTCTGCAACTCTCTTGCTTCTTTCTGTGCCTCTCTTGCTTCTTTCTGTACCTCTCTTGCCTCTTTGATAACTTCTCTTGCTTCTTTCTCTACCTCTCTTGCCTCTTTATGTACCTCATTCTATTCTTTCTGCACCTCACTTGCTTCTTTCTGTACTTCTCTTGCCTCTTTCTGCATCTCTCTTGCCTCACTCTGCACCTCACTTGCTTCTTTCTGCACTTCTCTTGCTTCTTACTGCACTTCTCTTGC
Organism: Calotriton arnoldi; assembly: GCA_963921515.1. Classification (NCBI taxonomy): domain Eukaryota; kingdom Metazoa; phylum Chordata; class Amphibia; order Caudata; family Salamandridae; genus Calotriton; species Calotriton arnoldi. The sequence continues at coordinate 846,017 of CAWUFW010007044.1, read as the reverse complement.
CTCTTTCTGCACCTCTCTTTCTTCTTTCTGCACCTTTCTTCCCTTTTCTGCATCTTTCTTCCTCTTTCTGTAGTTCTCTTGCTTCTTTCTAAACTTCTCTTGCCTCTTTCTGCACTTCTCTTGCCTCTTTCTGCACTTCTCTTGCTTCTTTCTGCACCTCCCTTTCTTCTTCTTGCACCTCTCTTGCATCTTTCTGTACCTCTCTTGCCTCTCTCTACACCTCAGTTGTCTCTTTCTGCACCTCACTCTCTTCTTTCTGTACCTCTCTTGCTTCTTTCTGCACCTATCTTGCTTCTTTCTGCACTTCTCTTTACTTCTCTCTGCACCAGTCTTTCTCTTTCTGTGACTTTCTTCCTCTTTCTGCATCTTCCTTCCTCTTTCGGCACCTTTCCTCCTCTTTCTGCACCTCTATTGCTTCTTTCTGCAACTCTCTTGCTTCTTTCTGCACTTCTCTTGCTTCTTTCTGCACCTTTCTTCCTCTTTCTGCATCTTTCTTTCTCTTTCTGTAGTACTCTTGCTTCTTTCTACAATTCTCTTGCCTCTTTCTGTACTTCTCTTGCCTCTTTCTGCACCTCTCTTGCTTCTTTCTGTACTGCTCTTGACTCTTTCTGTACTTCTCTTGCTTCTTTCTGTACCTCTCTTGGTTCTTTCTATACCTCTCTTGCTTCTTTCAGCACCTCCCTTGCCTCTTTCATCACTTTTCTAGCTTCTTACTTTGCCTCTCTGGCTTATTTCTGCACTTCTCTTGCTTCTTTCTGTACCTTTTTCCTCTTTATTCACTTCTCCTGCCTCCTTCTGCATTTCTCTTGCTTCTTTCTGCACCTCTCTTACTTCTTTCTGCACTTCTTTTGCTTCTTTCTGTACCTTTCCTCCTCTTTCTGTGCATTTCATCTTCTTTCTTCCTCTTTCTGTAGTTTGCTTGCCTCTTTCTGCACCTCTCTTGGCTCTTTCTGCAGTTCTCTTGCTTCTTTCTGTATTTCTCTTGCCTCTTTCTGCACCTTTATTCCTCTTTCTGCAGTTCTCTTGCTTCTTTCTCCACCTCTCTTGCCTCTTTCTGCACCTCTCTTGCTTCTTTCTGCACTTCTCTTGCTTCTTTCTGCACCTCTCTTGGAGCTTGTTTGCAGTGTGGTGGGCAAAGGGGTTGTGACCTGCTATCAGAACTTAGCAATCATGCTGTGTGAGACTTACTGGAGGTAATAAGAGGGGTGATTGGCACCAAGAATTTCCTTGGGGCCAACTTCCCCATCTGTTACCTCCAGTAAGTCCCACACAGTGGGATTGCTAAGAGGTCTTCGGAGGCCACGCCCCTTTTTCCACCACTCTGCAAACACGCCTCCTGGCACACTACTGGTTGGGGGATGAAGTTCACTTTACTCCTGAGAGACTTTGGGTGCCAAGAATCTCTCCTGGTACCTCCTGTAAGTCCTACACAGTGGAATCCCTGAGCGCTGGTCGGGGATCCAGCCCCCTTTCTCCACCACTCTGCAAATGCGACTACTAGTTAAAGAAGCATTTGCAATGCAAGACGTCTCCTATTTGCGAGAGTTAGAGATATTGGCTTTGTAAATGTAGAAGTTATTTACTAATGTTTTGGAGTGGATGAACATTGTGTGTAGTGGAATTATGTGGATAGAAAGTATGTGGTATTTAGTGTATAGGAATTATGTAGAGTGGGATTATGTGTTATGCAGAGTAATTATGTGGTATGGTAGTCTGTGTTGTGCAGTGGTAACCACAGGTTTAGTCTTCCTCGTTTCCGTAGAAGCTAAACTATAAACTCAATGAGACACAAAAAGATCAACCACTGAGGAGAACTTCTGGACCTAGTCAGAGGTATGAGCAGGGCCACCGATTTTTGCATAATTATACATTTTTCGCATATGCCACATAATCCACAGATTTGAACAAAAAAACCTTGTTTCTGGCTCAAAACACTCAAACGTTACCAAAAATGCAGCAACATGTGTTAATGCATGGTAGAAGGCCCTTTGCAAAGCTGGAATGATCACCTGTCACTAATTGCTAAATGTGGGTGTTAAATTGGTACTACTGGTGCACAAACCACTCTTGCTTCTTTCTGTGCCTCTCTTGCCTCTTTCTGCATTTCTCTTGCTTCTTTCTGCACCTTTCTTCTTCTTTCTGCAATTCTCTTGCTTCTTTCTGCACCTTTCTTCCTCTTTCTGCATCTTTCTTCCTCTTTCTGTAGTTTGCTTGCTTCTTTCTACACTTCTCTTGCCTCTTTCTGCACTTCTCTTGCCTCTTTCTGCACTTCTTTTGTGTCTTTCTGAACAGGTCTTCCACTTTCTGCACGTCTCTTGCCTCTTTCTGCATATCTATTGCTTCTTTCTGTACCTCTCTTGACTTTTTCTGCACCTCATTCACTACTTTCTGCACCCCTCTTGCCTCTCTCTGCACCTCAGTTGTCTCTTTCTGTACCTCACTCTCTTCTTTCTACACTTCTCTTGCTTCTTTATGCACCAATCTTGCTACTTTCTGCACCTTTCTTCCTCTTTCTGCATCTTTCCTCCTCTTTCTGTAGTTCTCTTGCTTCTTTCTACAATTCTCTTGCCTCTTTCTGCACATCTCTTGCCTCTTTCTGCACCTCTCTTTGCATCCGTCTGCACTGCTCTTGACTCTTTCTGTACTTCTCTTGCTTCTTTCTGCAACTCTCTTGCTTCTTTCTGTGCCTCTCTTGCTTCTTTCTGTACCTCTCTTGCCTCTTTGATAACTTCTCTTGCTTCTTTCTCTACCTCTCTTGCCTCTTTATGTACCTCATTCTATTCTTTTTGCACCTCACTTGCTTCTTTCTGTACTTCTCTTGCCTCTTTCTGCATCTCTCTTGCCTCACTCTGCACCTTTCTTCCCTTTTCTGCATCTTTCTTCCTCTTTCTGTAGTTCTCTTGCTTCTTTCTAAACTTCTCTTGCCTCTTTCTGCACTTCTCTTGCCTCTTTCTGCACTTCTCTTGCTTCTTTCTGCACCTCCCTTTCTTCTTCTTGCACCTCTCTTGCATCTTTCTGTACCTCTCTTGCCTCTCTCTACACCTCAGTTGTCTCTTTCTGCACCTCACTCTCTTCTTTCTGTACCTCTCTTGCTTCTTTCTGCACCTATCTTGCTTCTTTCTGCACTTCTCTTTACTTCTCTCTGCACCAGTCTTTCTCTTTCTGTGACTTTCTTCCTCTTTCTGCATCTTCCTTCCTCTTTCGGCACCTTTCCTCCTCTTTCTGCACCTCTATTGCTTCTTTCTGCAACTCTCTTGCTTCTTTCTGCACTTCTCTTGCTTCTTTCTGCACCTTTCTTCCTCTTTCTGCATCTTTCTTTCTCTTTCTGTAGTACTCTTGCTTCTTTCTACAATTCTCTTGCCTCTTTCTGTACTTCTCTTGCCTCTTTCTGCACCTCTCTTGCTTCTTTCTGTACTGCTCTTGACTCTTTCTGTACTTCTCTTGCTTCTTTCTGTACCTCTCTTGGTTCTTTCTATACCTCTCTTGCTTCTTTCAGCACCTCCCTTGCCTCTTTCATCACTTTTCTAGCTTCTTACTTTGCCTCTCTGGCTTATTTCTGCACTTCTCTTGCTTCTTTCTGTACCTTTTTCCTCTTTATTCACTTCTCCTGCCTCCTTCTGCATTTCTCTTGCTTCTTTCTGCACCTCTCTTACTTCTTTCTGCACTTCTTTTGCTTCTTTCTGTACCTTTCCTCCTCTTTCTGTGCATTTCATCTTCTTTCTTCCTCTTTCTGTAGTTTGCTTGCCTCTTTCTGCACCTCTCTTGGCTCTTTCTGCAGTTCTCTTGCTTCTTTCTGTATTTCTCTTGCCTCTTTCTGCACCTTTATTCCTCTTTCTGCAGTTCTCTTGCTTCTTTCTCCACCTCTCTTGCCTCTTTCTGCACCTCTCTTGCTTCTTTCTGCACTTCTCTTGCTTCTTTCTGCACCTCTCTTGGAGCTTGTTTGCAGTGTGGTGGGCAAAGGGTTGTGACCTGCTATCAGAACTTAGCAATCATGCTGTTTGAGACTTACTGGAGGTAATAAGAGGGGTGATTGGCACCAAGAATTTCCTTGGGGGCCAACTTCCCCATCTGTTACCTCCAGTAAGTCCCACACAGTGGGATTGCTAAGAGGTCTTCGGAGGCCACGCCCCCTTTTTCCACCACTCTGCAAACACGCCTCCTGGCACACTACTGGTTGGGGGATGAAGTTCACTTTACTCCTGAGAGACTTTGGGTGCCAAGAATCTCTCCTGGTACCTCCTGTAAGTCCTACACAGTGGAATCCCTGAGCGCTGGTCGGGGATCCAGCCCCTTTCTCCACCACTCTGCAAATGCGACTACTAGTTAAAGAAGCATTTGCAATGCAAGACGTCTCCTATTTGCGAGAGTTAGAGATATTGGCTTTGTAAATGTAGAAGTTATTTACTAATGTTTTGGAGTGGATGAACATTGTGTGTAGTGGAATTATGTGGATAGAAAGTATGTGGTATTTAGTGTATAGGAATTATGTAGAGTGGGATTATGTGTTATGCAGAGTAATTATGTGGTATGGTAGTCTGTGTTGTGCAGTGGTAACCACAGGTTTAGTCTTCCTCGTTTCCGTAGAAGCTAAACTATAAACTCAATGAGACACAAAAAAAGATCAACCACTGAGGAGAACTTCTGGACCTAGTCAGAGGTATGAGCAGGGCCACCGATTTTTGCATAATTATACATTTTTCGCATATGCCACATAATCCACAGATTTGAACAAAAAAACCTTGTTTCTGGCTCAAAACACTCAAACGTTACCAAAAATGCAGCAACATGTGTTAATGCATGGTGGAAGGCCCTTTGCAAAGCTGGAATGATCACCTGTCACTAATTGCTAAATGTGGGTGTTAAATTGGTACTACTGGTGCACAAACCACTCTTGCTTCTTTCTGTGCCTCTCTTGCCTCTTTCTGCATTTCTCTTGCTTCTTTCTGCACCTTTCTTCTTCTTTCTGCAATTCTCTTGCTTCTTTCTGCACCTTTCTTCCTCTTTCTGCACTTCTCTTGCTTCTTTCTGCACCTCCCTTTCTTCTTCTTGCACCTCTCTTGCATCTTTCTGTACCTCTCTTGCCTCTCTCTACACCTCAGTTGTCTCTTTCTGCACCTCACTCTCTTCTTTCTGTACCTCTCTTGCTTCTTTCTGCACCTATCTTGCTTCTTTCTGCACTTCTCTTTACTTCTCTCTGCACCAGTCTTTCTCTTTCTGTGACTTTCTTCCTCTTTCTGCATCTTCCTTCCTCTTTCGGCACCTTTCCTCCTCTTTCTGCACCTCTATTGCTTCTTTCTGCAACTCTCTTGCTTCTTTCTGCACTTCTCTTGCTTCTTTCTGCACCTTTCTTCCTCTTTCTGCATCTTTCTTTCTCTTTCTGTAGTACTCTTGCTTCTTTCTACAATTCTCTTGCCTCTTTCTGTACTTCTCTTGCCTCTTTCTGCACCTCTCTTGCTTCTTTCTGTACTGCTCTTGACTCTTTCTGTACTTCTCTTGCTTCTTTCTGTACCTCTCTTGGTTCTTTCTATACCTCTCTTGCTTCTTTCAGCACCTCCCTTGCCTCTTTCATCACTTTTCTAGCTTCTTACTTTGCCTCTCTGGCTTATTTCTGCACTTCTCTTGCTTCTTTCTGTACCTTTTTCCTCTTTATTCACTTCTCCTGCCTCCTTCTGCATTTCTCTTGCTTCTTTCTGCACCTCTCTTACTTCTTTCTGCACTTCTTTTGCTTCTTTCTGTACCTTTCCTCCTCTTTCTGTGCATTTCATCTTCTTTCTTCCTCTTTCTGTAGTTTGCTTGCCTCTTTCTGCACCTCTCTTGGCTCTTTCTGCAGTTCTCTTGCTTCTTTCTGTATTTCTCTTGCCTCTTTCTGCACCTTTATTCCTCTTTCTGCAGTTCTCTTGCTTCTTTCTCCACCTCTCTTGCCTCTTTCTGCACCTCTCTTGCTTCTTTCTGCACTTCTCTTGCTTCTTTCTGCACCTCTCTTGGAGCTTGTTTGCAGTGTGGTGGGCAAAGGGGTTGTGACCTGCTATCAGAACTTAGCAATCATGCTGTGTGAGACTTACTGGAGGTAATAAGAGGGTGATTGGCACCAAGAATTTCCTTGGGGGCCAACTTCCCCATCTGTTACCTCCAGTAAGTCCCACACAGTGGGATTGCTAAGAGGTCTTCGGAGGCCACGCCCCCTTTTTCCACCACTCTGCAAACACGCCTCCTGGCACACTACTGGTTGGGGGATGAAGTTCACTTTACTCCTGAGAGACTTTGGGTGCCAAGAATCTCTCCTGGTACCTCCTGTAAGTCCTACACAGTGGAATCCCTGAGCGCTGGTCGGGGATCCAGCCCCCTTTCTCCACCACTCTGCAAATGCGACTACTAGTTAAAGAAGCATTTGCAATGCAAGACGTCTCCTATTTGCGAGAGTTAGAGATATTGGCTTTGTAAATGTAGAAGTTATTTACTAATGTTTTGGAGTGGATGAACATTGTGTGTAGTGGAATTATGTGGATAGAAAGTATGTGGTATTTAGTGTATAGGAATTATGTAGAGTGGGATTATGTGTTATGCAGAGTAATTATGTGGTATGGTAGTCTGTGTTGTGCAGTGGTAACCACAGGTTTAGTCTTCCTCGTTTCCGTAGAAGCTAAACTATAAACTCAATGAGACACAAAAAGATCAACCACTGAGGAGAACTTCTGGACCTAGTCAGAGGTATGAGCAGGGCCACCGATTTTTGCATAATTATACATTTTTCGCATATGCCACATAATCCACAGATTTGAACAAAAAAACCTTGTTTCTGGCTCAAAACACTCAAACGTTACCAAAAATGCAGCAACATGTGTTAATGCATGGTAGAAGGCCCTTTGCAAAGCTGGAATGATCACCTGTCACTAATTGCTAAATGTGGGTGTTAAATTGGTACTACTGGTGCACAAACCACTCTTGCTTCTTTCTGTGCCTCTCTTGCCTCTTTCTGCATTTCTCTTGCTTCTTTCTGCACCTTTCTTCTTCTTTCTGCAATTCTCTTGCTTCTTTCTGCACCTTTCTTCCTCTTTCTGCATCTTTCTTCCTCTTTCTGTAGTTTGCTTGCTTCTTTCTACACTTCTCTTGCCTCTTTCTGCACTTCTCTTGCCTCTTTCTGCACTTCTTTTGCGTCTTTCTGAACAGGTCTTCCACTTTCTGCACGTCTCTTGCCTCTTTCTGCATATCTATTGCTTCTTTCTGTACCTCTCTTGACTTTTTCTGCACCTCATTCACTACTTTCTGCACCCCTCTTGCCTCTCTCTGCACCTCAGTTGTCTCTTTCTGTACCTCACTCTCTTCTTTCTACACTTCTCTTGCTTCTTTATGCACCAATCTTGCTACTTTCTGCACCTTTCTTCCTCTTTCTGCATCTTTCCTCCTCTTTCTGTAGTTCTCTTGCTTCTTTCTACAATTCTCTTGCCTCTTTCTGCACATCTCTTGCCTCTTTCTGCACCTCTCTTGCATCCGTCTGCACTGCTCTTGACTCTTTCTGTACTTCTCTTGCTTCTTTCTGCAACTCTCTTGCTTCTTTCTGTGCCTCTCTTGCTTCTTTCTGTACCTCTCTTGCCTCTTTGATAACTTCTCTTGCTTCTTTCTCTACCTCTCTTGCCTCTTTATGTACCTCATTCTATTCTTTTTGCACCTCACTTGCTTCTTTCTGTACTTCTCTTGCCTCTTTCTGCATCTCTCTTGCCTCACTCTGCACCTTTCTTCCCTTTTCTGCATCTTTCTTCCTCTTTCTGTAGTTCTCTTGCTTCTTTCTAAACTTCTCTTGCCTCTTTCTGCACTTCTCTTGCCTCTTTCTGCACTTCTCTTGCTTCTTTCTGCACCTCCCTTTCTTCTTCTTGCACCTCTCTTGCATCTTTCTGTACCTCTCTTGCCTCTCTCTACACCTCAGTTGTCTCTTTCTGCACCTCACTCTCTTCTTTCTGTACCTCTCTTGCTTCTTTCTGCACCTATCTTGCTTCTTTCTGCACTTCTCTTTACTTCTCTCTGCACCAGTCTTTCTCTTTCTGTGACTTTCTTCCTCTTTCTGCATCTTCCTTCCTCTTTCGGCACCTTTCCTCCTCTTTCTGCACCTCTATTGCTTCTTTCTGCAACTCTCTTGCTTCTTTCTGCACTTCTCTTGCTTCTTTCTGCACCTTTCTTCCTCTTTCTGCATCTTTCTTTCTCTTTCTGTAGTACTCTTGCTTCTTTCTACAATTCTCTTGCCTCTTTCTGTACTTCTCTTGCCTCTTTCTGCACCTCTCTTGCTTCTTTCTGTACTGCTCTTGACTCTTTCTGTACTTCTCTTGCTTCTTTCTGTACCTCTCTTGGTTCTTTCTATACCTCTCTTGCTTCTTTCAGCACCTCCCTTGCCTCTTTCATCACTTTTCTAGCTTCTTACTTTGCCTCTCTGGCTTATTTCTGCACTTCTCTTGCTTCTTTCTGTACCTTTTTTCCTCTTTATTCACTTCTCCTGCCTCCTTCTGCATTTCTCTTGCTTCTTTCTGCACCTCTCTTACTTCTTTCTGCACTTCTTTTGCTTCTTTCTGTACCTTTCCTCCTCTTTCTGTACATTTCATCTTCTTTCTTCCTCTTTCTGTAGTTTGCTTGCCTCTTTCTGCACCTCTCTTGGCTCTTTCTGCAGTTCTCTTGCTTCTTTCTGTATTTCTCTTGCCTCTTTCTACACCTTTATTTCTCTTTCTGCAGTTCTCTTGCTTCTTTCTCCACCTCTCTTGCCTCTTTCTGCACCTCTCTTGCTTCTTTCTGCACTTCTCTTGCTTCTTTCTGCACCTCTCTTGGAGCTTGTTTGCAGTGTGGTGGGCAAAGGGTTGTGACCTGCTATCAGAACTTAGCAATCATGCTGTGTGAGACTTACTGGAGGTAATAAGAGGGTGATTGGCACCAAGAATTTCCTTGGGGGCCAACTTCCCCATCTGTTACCTCCAGTAAGTCCCACACAGTGGGATTGCTAAGAGGTCTTCGGAGGCCACGCCCCCTTTTCCACCACTCTGCAAACACGCCTCCTGGCACACTACTGGTTGGGGGATGAAGTTCACTTTACTCCTGAGAGACTTTGGGTGCCAAGAATCTCTCCTGGTACCTACTGTAAGTCCTACACAGTGGAATCCCTGAGCGCTGGTCGGGGATCCAGCCCCCTTTCTCCACCACTCTGCAAATGCGACTACTAGTTAAAGAAGCATTTGCAATGCAAGACGTCTCCTATTTGCGAGAGTTAGAGATATTGGCTTTGTAAATGTAGAAGTTATTTACTAATGTTTTGGAGTGGATGAACATTGTGTGTAGTGGAATTATGTGGATAGAAAGTATGTGGTATTTAGTGTATAGGAATTATGTAGAGTGGGATTATGTGTTATGCAGAGTAATTATGTGGTATGGTAGTCTGTGTTGTGCAGTGGTAACCACAGGTTTAGTCTTCCTCGTTTCCGTAGAAGCTAAACTATAAACTCAATGAGACACAAAAAGATCAACCACTGAGGAGAACTTCTGGACCTAGTCAGAGGTATGAGCAGGGCCACCGATTTTTGCATAATTATACATTTTTCGCATATGCCACATAATCCACAGATTTGAACAAAAAAACCTTGTTTCTGGCTCAAAACACTCAAACGTTACCAAAAATGCAGCAACATGTGTTAATGCATGGTGGAAGGCCCTTTGCAAAGCTGGAATGATCACCTGTCACTAATTGCTAAATGTGGGTGTTAAATTGGTACTACTGGTGCACAAACCACTCTTGCTTCTTTCTGTGCCTCTCTTGCCTCTTTCTGCATTTCTCTTGCTTCTTTCTGCACCTTTCTTCTTCTTTCTGCAATTCTCTTGCTTCTTTCTGCACCTTTCTTCCTCTTTCTGCATCTTTCTTCCTCTTTCTGTAGTTTGCTTGCTTCTTTCTACACTTCTCTTGCCTCTTTCTGCACTTCTCTTGCCTCTTTCTGCACTTCTTTTGCGTCTTTCTGAACAGGTCTTCCACTTTCTGCACGTCTCTTGCCTCTTTCTGCATATCTATTGCTTCTTTCTGTACCTCTCTTGCCTTTTTCTGCACCTCATTCACTACTTTCTGCACCCCTCTTGCCTCTCTCTGCACCTCAGTTGTCTCTTTCTGTACCTCACTCTCTTCTTTCTACACTTCTATTGCTTCTTTATGCACCAATCTTGCTACTTTCTGCACCTTTCTTCCTCTTTCTGCATCTTTCCTCCTCTTTCTGTAGTTCTCTTGCTTCTTTCTACAATTCTCTTGCCTCTTTCTGCACATCTCTTGCCTCTTTCTGCACCTCTCTTGCATCCATCTGCACTGCTCTTGACTCTTTCTGTACTTCTCTTGCTTCTTTCTGCAACTCTCTTGCTTCTTTCTGTGCCTCTCTTGCTTCTTTCTGTACCTCTCTTGCCTCTTTGATAACTTCTCTTGCTTCTTTCTCTACCTCTCTTGCCTCTTTATGTACCTCATTCTATTCTTTCTGCACCTCACTTGCTTCTTTCTGTACTTCTCTTGCCTCTTTCTGCATCTCTCTTGCCTCACTCTGCACCTCACTTGCTTCTTTCTGCACTTCTCTTGCTTCTTACTGCACTTCTCTTGCCTCTTTCTGCACCTCTCTTTCTTCTTTCTGCACCTTTCTTCCCTTTTCTGCATCTTTCTTCCTCTTTCTGTAGTTCTCTTGCTTCTTTCTAAACTTCTCTATCTCTTTCTGCACTTCTCTTGCCTCTTTCTGCACTTCTCTTGCTTCTTTCTGCACCTCTCTTTCTTCTTCTTGCACCTCTCTTGCATCTTTCTGTACCTCTCTTGCCTCTCTCTACACCTCAGTTGTCTCTTTCTGCACCTCACTCTCTTCTTTCTGTACCTCTCTTGCTTCTTTCTGCACCTATCTTGCTTCTTTCTGCACTTCTCTTTACTTCTCTCTGCACCAGTCTTTCTCTTTCTGTGACTTTCTTCCTCTTTCTGCATCTTCCTTCCTCTTTCGGCACCTTTCCTCCTCTTTCTGCACCTCTATTGCTTCTTTCTGCAACTCTCTTGCTTCTTTCTGCACTTCTCTTGCTTCTTTCTGCACCTTTCTTCCTCTTTCTGCATCTTTCTTTCTCTTTCTGTAGTACTCTTGCTTCTTTCTACAATTCTCTTGCCTCTTTCTGTACTTCTCTTGCCTCTTTCTGCACCTCTCTTGCTTCTTTCTGTACTGCTCTTGCTTCTTTCTGTACTGCTCTTGACTCTTTCTGTACTTCTCTTGCTTCTTTCTGTACCTCTCTTGGTTCTTTCTATACCTCTCTTGCTTCTTTCAGCACCTCCCTTGCCTCTTTCATCACTTTTCTAGCTTCTTACTTTGCCTCTCTGGCTTATTTCTGCACTTCTCTTGCTTCTTTCTGTACCTTTTTTCCTCTTTATTCACTTCTCCTGCCTCCTTCTGCATTTCTCTTGCTTCTTTCTGCACCTCTCTTACTTCTTTCTGCACTTCTTTTGCTTCTTTCTGTACCTTTCCTCCTCTTTCTGTGCATTTCATCTTCTTTCTTCCTCTTTCTGTAGTTTGCTTGCTTCTTTCTGCACTTCTCTTGAACCTTTCTGCATCTCTCTTCTTCTTTCTGTGCCTTTCTTCCTCTTTCTGCACATTTCTTGCCTCTTTCTGCACCTCTCTTGCCTCTTACTGCACCTCTCTTGGCTCTTTCTGCACCTCTCTTGCTTCTTTTTGAACTTTTCTTGCTCCTTTCTGTACCACTCTTCCTCTTTCTGCACCTCTCTTGCATCTTTCTGCACCTCTCTTGGCTCTTTCTGCAGTTTTCTTACTTTTTTCTGCATTTCTTTTGCCTCTTTCTGCACCTCTCTTGCTACTTTCTTCACTTCTCTTGCTTTTTTCTGTACCTCTCTTGCTTCTTTCTGTATCTCTCTTGCTTCTTTCTGCACTTCTTTTGCTTCTTTCTGCACTTCTGCTTATTTCTGCACCTTTCATCTTCTTTCTGTGCATTTCATCCTCTTTCTTCCTCTTTCTGTAGTTCTCTTGCTTCTTTCTGCACTTCTCTTGCACCTTTCTGCATCTCTCTTCTTCTTTCTGTGCCTTTCTTTCTCTTTCTGTACCTTTCTTGCCTCTTTCTGCACCTCTCTTGCCTCTTTCTGTGCCTCTCTTGGATCTTTCTGCACCTCTCTTGCTTCTTACTGCACTTCTCTTGCCTCTTTCTGCACCACTCTTTCTTATTTCTGCACCTTTCTTCCTTTTTCTGCATCTTTCTTCCACTTTCTGCACTTCTCTTGCTTCTTTATGCACCCCTTTTCTTCTTTCTGCACTTCTCCTGCTTCTTTCTGCACCAATCTTGCTTCTTTCTGCACTTCTCTTTACTTCTCTCTGCACCAGTCTTTCTCATTCTGTGACTTTCTTCCTCTTTCTGCATCTTCCTTTCTCTTTCGGCACCTTTCCTCCTCTTTCTGCACCTCTATTGCCTCTTTCTGCAACTCTCTTGCTTCTTTCTCCACTTCTCTTGCTTCTTTCTGCGCCTTTCTTCCTCTTTCTGCATCTTTCTTCCTCTTTCTGTAGTACTCTTGCTTCTTTCTACAATTCTCTTGCCTCTTTCTGTACTTCTCTTGCCTCTTTCTGTACCTCTCTTGCGTCTTTCTGTACTACTCTTGACTTTTTCTGTACTTCTCTTGCTTCTTTCTGTACCTTTTTTGGTTCTTTCTATACCTCTCCTGCTTCTTTCTGCAACTCCCTTGCCCCTTTCATCACTTCTCTTGCTTCTTTCTGTGCCTCTCTGGCTTCTTTCTGCACTTCTCTTGCTTCTTTCTGTACCTTTCTTCCTCTTTCTTCACTTCTCCTGCCTCTTTCTGCATTTCTCTTGCTTCTTTCTGCACCTCTCTTACTTCTTTCTGCACTTCTTTTGCTTCTTTCTGCACTTCTCCTGCTTATTTCTGCAACTTTCTTCCCCTTTCTGTGCATTTAATCCTCTTTCTTCCTCTTTCTGTAGTTCTCTTGCTTCTTTCTGCACTTTTCTTGCACCTTTCTCCATCTCTCTTCTTCTTTCTGTGTCTTTCTTCCTCTTTCTACACCTCTCTTGCCTCTTTATGCACCTCTCTTGGCTCTTTCTGCACCTCTCTTGCTTCTTTCTGACCTTTTCTTGCTTCTTTCTGCACCACTCTTCCTCTTTCTGCACCTCTCTTGCCTCTTTCTGCACCTCTCTTGGCTCTTTCTGCAGTTCTCTTGCTTCTTTCTGCATTTCTTTTGCCTCTTTCTGCACCTCTCTTGCTTCTTTCTCCTCTTCTTTTGCCTCTTTCTGCACCTCACTTGCTACTTTCTGCACCTCTCTTGCTTCTTACTGCACTTCTCTTGCCTCTTTCTGCACCACTCTTTCTTCTTTCTGTACCTTTCTTCCTCTTTATGTAGTTCTCTTGCATCTTTCTAAACTTCTCTTGCCTCTTTCTGCACTTCTCTTGCCTCTTTCTGCACCTCTCTTGCATCTTTCTGCATTACTCTTGACTCTTTCTGTACTTCTCTTGCTTTTTCTGTACCTCTCTTGCTTCTTTCTGTATCTCTTTTGCTTCTTTCTGTACCTCTCTTGCCTCTTTCATCACTTCTCTTGCTTCATTCTGTGCCTCTCTTGCTTATTTCTGCACTTCTCTTGCTTCTTTCTGCACCTTTCTTCCTCTTTATTCTCTTCTGCCTCTTTCTTCATTTCCCTTGCTTCTTTCTGCACCTCTCTTACATCTTTCTGTACTTCTTTTGCTTCTTTCTGCACTTCTGCTTATTTCTGTACCTTTCATCCTCTTTCTGTACCTTTCTTCCTCTTTCTGCAGTTCTCCTGCTTCTTTCTGTACCTCTCTTGCCTCTTTCTGTACCTTTCTTCCTCTTTCTGTGTCTTTAATCCTCTTTCTGATCCTCTCTTGCCCCTTTGTGCACCTCTCTTGCCTCTTTCTGCACCTCACTTGCCTCTTTCTGCACCTCACTAACTTCTTTCTGTACCTCTCTTTCTTCTTTCTGCACCTCTCTTGCTTATTTCTGTACCTTCCTTCCTCTTTCTGCAGCTTTCTATCTCTTTCTGTACCTAACTCTCTTCATTCTGCACCTCTCTTGCCTCTTTCTTCACCTCTCCTGCCTCTTTCAGCACCTCGCTTGCCTTTTTCTGTACCTTGCTTGCTTCTTTCTGCACTTCTCTTGCTTCTTCCTGCACTTTTATTCCTCTTTCTGCACTTCTCTTGCCTCTTTCTGCATTTCTCTTGTTTCTTTCTGCATCTCTCTTGCGTCTTTCTGCACCTCACTCTCTTCTTTCTGCACCTCTCTTGCTTCTTTCTCCTCTTCTGTTGCCCCTTTCTGCACCTCACTTGCTTCTTTCTGCACCTCTGTTGCTTCTTACTGCACTTCTCTTGCCTCTTTCTGCACCATTCTTTCTTCTTTCTGCTCCTTCCATCCTCTTTCTGCACCTCTCTTGCTTCTTTCTGCACCTCCTTTTCTTCTTTCTGCACCTCTCTTGCCTCTCTCTGCACCTCGGTTTTCTCTTTCTGCACCTCACTCTCTTCTTTCTGCACCTCTTTTTCTTCTTTCTGCTCCTCTTTTGCTTCTTTCCGCACTTCTCTTTACTTCTTTCTGTACCTGTCTTCCTCTTTCTGTGACTTTCTTCCTCTTTCTGCATCTTCCTTCCCCTTTCGGCACCTTTCCTCCTCTTTCTGCACCTCTCTTGCTTCTTTCTGCACTTCTCTTGCTTCTTTCTGCCCCTTTCTTCCTATTTCTGCATCTTTCTTCCTCTTTCTGTAGTTCTCTTGCTTCTTTCTACACTTCTCTTGCTTCTTTCTAAAATTCTCTTGCCTCTTTCTGCACTTCTCTTGCCTCTTTCTGCACCTCTCTTGCGTCTTTCTGCACTACTCTTGACTCTTTCTATACTTATCTTGCTTTTTTCTGTACCTCTCTTGCTTCTTTCTGTATCTCTCTTGCTTCTTTCTGCACCTATCTTGACTCTTTTCTCACTTCTCTTGCTTCTTTCTGTGCCTCTCTTGCTTATTTCTGCACTTCTTTTGCTTCTTTCTGAACCTTTCTTCCTCTTTCTTCACTTCTCCTGCCTCTTTCTGCACCTCTCTTACTTCTTTTGCTTTTTTATTCACTTCTCCTACTTATTTCTGTGCCTTTCTTCCTCTTTCTGTACCTTTCTTCCTCTTTCTGCAGTTCTCTTGCTTCTTTCTGCACCTCTCTTGCCTCTTTTTGTACCTTTCTTCCTCTATCTGTGTCTTTCTTCCTCTTTCTGATCCTCTCTTGCCTCTTTGTGCACCTCTCTTGCCTGATTCTGCATCTCAATTGCCTCTTTCTGCACCTCACTATCTTCTTTCTGCACCTCTCTTGCT
This sequence comes from Calotriton arnoldi, assembly GCA_963921515.1. NCBI lineage: Eukaryota > Metazoa > Chordata > Amphibia > Caudata > Salamandridae > Calotriton > Calotriton arnoldi. The sequence goes on along the minus strand of CAWUFW010007044.1, from coordinate 830,692 downwards.
TCTTTCTGCACCGCTCTTGCTTCTTTCTGTACTCCTCTTGCTAATTTCTGTACCTTTCTTCCTCTTTCTGCAGCTTTCTATCTCTTTCTGTACCTAACTCTCTTCGTTCTGCACCTCTCTTGCCTCTTTCTGTACCTCTCCTACCTCTTTCAGCACCTCTCTTGCCTTTTTCTGTACATTGCTTGCTTCTTTCTGTACTTCTCTTGCTTCTGCCTGCACCTTTCTTCCTCTTTCTGCACTTCTCTTGCCTCGTTCTGCATTTCTCTTGTTTCTTTCTGCACCTCTCTTGCCTCTTTCTGCACCTCACTCTCTTCTTTCTGCACCTCTCTTGCTTCTTTCTCCTCTTCTGTTGCCTCTTTCTGCACCTCACTTGCTTCTTTCTGCACGCCGCTTGCTTCTTACTGCACTTCTATTGCCCCTTTCTGTACCACTCTTTCTTCTTTCTGCACCTTTCTTCCTCTTTCTGCACCTCTTACTTCTTTCTGCACCTCACTTTCTTCTTTCTGCACCTCCCTTTCTTCTTTCTGCACCTCTCTTGCCTCTCTCTGCACCTCAGTTGTCTCTTTCTGCACCTCACTCTCTTCTTTCTGCACTTCTCTTGCTTCTTTCTGCACCTCTTTTGCTTCTTTCTGCACCTCTTTTGCTTCTTTCTGTACTTATCTTTACTTTTTCTGCGCCTGTCTTCCTCTTTCTGTGACTTTTATCCTCTTTCTGCATCTTCCTTCCTCTTTCGGCACCTTTCCTCCTCTTTCTGCACCTCTATTGCTTCTTTCTGCACCTCTCTTGCTTCTTTCTGCACTTTTCTTGCTTCTTTCTGCACCTCTTTTGATTCTTTCTGCACTTTTCTTTACTTCTTTCTGCACCTGTCTTCCTCTTCTTGCGCCTTTCTTCCTCTTTCTGCATCTTTCTTCCTCTTTCTACACCTCTCTTGCTTCTTTCTACACTTCTCCTTCCTCTTTCTGCACTTATCTTGCCTCTTTCTGCACCTCTCTTGCGTCTTTCTGCACTACTCTTAAATCTTTCTGCACTGATCTTGCATCTTTACGCACCTCTCTTGCTTCTTTCTGTTCCTCTCTTGCTTCATTCTTCACCTTTATTCCTCTTTCTTCACTTCTCATGCCGCTTTCTGCATTTCTCTTGCTTTTTTCTGCACCTCTCTTACTACTTTCTGCACTACTTTTGCTTCTTTCTGCACTTCTCCTGCTTATTTCTGCGCCTTTCTTCCTCTTTCTGTACCTTTCTTAATCTTTCTGCAGTTCTCTTGCTTCTTTCTGCACCTCTCCTGCCTCTTTCTGTACCTTTCTTCTTCTTTCTGCGTCTTTATTCCTCTTTCTGCACCTCTCTTTCCTCTTTGTGCACCTTTCTTGCCTCTTTCTGCACCTCACATGCCTCTTTCTGCACCTCACTCTCTTCTTTCTGCACCTCTCTTGCTTCTTTCTGTACCTCTCTTGCTTCTTTCTGTACTTTTCTTGCTTCTTTCTGCACCTTTCTTTCTCTTTCTGCACCTTTCTTCTACTTTCTGTACCTAACTCTCTTCTTTCTGCGCCTCTCTTGCCTCTTTCTGTACCTCTCCTGCCTCTTTCAGCACCTCTCTTGCCTTTTTCTTTACCTCTCTTGCTTCTTTCTGCACTTCGCTTGCTTCTTCCTGCACCTTTCATCCTCTTTCTGCACTTCTCCTGCTTCTTTCTGCATTTCTCTTGCTTCTTTTTGCACCTCTATTGCCTCTTTCTGCACCTCTATTGCCTCTTTCTGCACCTCACTTTCTTCTTTCTGCCCCACTCTTTCTTCTTTCTCCTCTTCTGTTGCCTCTTTCTGCACCTCACTCACTTCTTTCTGCACCTCTCTTGCCTCTTTCTGCACCTCAGTCGTCTCTTTCTACACCTCACTCTCTTCTTTCTGAACTTTTCTTGCTTCTTTCTACACCTCTCTTGCTTCTTTCTGCACTTCTCTTTACTTCTTTCTGTACCTTCCTTCCTCTTTCTGTGACTTTCTTCCTTTTTCTGCATCTTACTTTCTCTTTCGGCACCTTTCCTCCTCTTTCTGCACCTCTATTGCTTTTTTCTGCACATGTCTTGCTTCTTTCTGCACTTCTCTTGCTTCTTTCTGTGCCTTTCTTCCTCTTTCTGCATCTTTCTTCCTCTTTCTGTAGTTCTCTTGCTTCTTTCTACACTTCTCTTGCCTCTTTCTGCCCCTCTCTTTCCTCTTTCTGCACTTCTCTTGCCTCATTCCGCACCTCTCTTATGTCTTTCTGCACTACTCTTGACTCTTTCTGTACTTTGCTTGCTTCTTTCTGCAACTCTGTTGCTTCTTTCTGTACCTCTCTAGCTTCTTTCTGCACTTCTTTTGCTTCTTTCTGCACATTTATTCCTCTTTCTTCACTTCTCCTGCCTCTTTCTGCATTTCTCTTGCTTCTTGCTGTACCTCTCTTACTTCTTTCTGTACTTTTTTTGCTTCTTTGTGCACTTCTCCTGCTTATTTCTGAGCCTTTCTTCATTTTCTGTGCCTTTCTTCCTCTTTCTTCCTCTTTCTGTAGTTCTCTTGCTTCTTTCAGCACTTTCCTTGCACCTTTTTGTACCTTTCTTCCTCTTTATGCACTTTTCTTCCTCTTTCTGTGCCTTTCTTCCTCTTTCTGCACCTCTCTTGCCTCCTTCTGCACCTCTCTTGCCTCTTTCTGCACCTCTTTTGCCTCTTTCTGTACCTCACTTGCCTCTTTCTGCACCTCTGTTGCTTCGTTCTATACTTCTCTTGCTTCTTTCTGCACCTTTGTTCTTCTTCCTGCACCTCTCTTGCCTCTTTCTGTACCTTTCTTGCCTCTTTCTGCACCTCACTTGCCTATTTCCGCACCTCACTCTCTTCTTTCTGTACCTCCCTTGCTTCTTTCTGCACTTCTCTTGCTTCTTCCTACACCTTTCTTCCTCTTTCTGCACTTCTCTTGCCTCTTTCTGCATTTCTCTTGTTTCTTTCTGCACCTCTCTTGCCTGTTTCTGCACCTCACTCTCTTCTTTCTGCACCTCTCTTGCTTCTATCTGCTCTTCTGTTGTCTCTTTCTGCATCTCTCTTGCTTCTTTCTGCACCTTGCTTCCTCTTTCTGCACCTCTCTTGCTTATTTCTGCACCTCTCTTGCATCTTTCTGCACCTCTCTTGCCTCTCTCTGCACCTCAGTTGTTTCTTTCTGCACCTCACTCTCTTCTTTCTGCACTTCTCTTGCTTCTTGCTGCACCTCTCTTGCTTTTTTCTGCACTTCTATTTACTTCTTTCTGTACCTGTCTTCCTCTTTCTGTGACTTTCTAACTCTTTTTGCATCTTCCTTCCTCTTGTGACACCTTTCCTCCTTTTTGTGCACCTCTATTGCTTCTTTCTGCACCACTCTTGCTTCTTTCTGCACCTTTTTTCCACTTTCTGCATCTTCCTTCCTCTTTCTGTACTTCACTTTCTTCTTTCCAAACTTCTCTTGCCTCTTTCTGCACTTCTTTTGCCTCTTTCTCCACCTCTCTTGCATCTTTCTGCACTACTCTTGACTCTTTCTGTACTTATTGTGCTTCTTTCTGCACCTTTCTTCCTCTTTCTTCACTTATCCTGCCTCTCCTGGTTCTTTCTATACCTCTCTTGCTTCTTTCTGTACTTCTCTTGCCTCTTTCATCACTTCTCTTGCTTCTTTCTGTGCCTCTCTCTGCACTTATCGTGCTTCTTTCTGCACCTTTCTTCCTCTTTCTTCACTTATCCTGCCTCTTTCTGCATTTCTCTTGCTTCTTTCTGCACCTCTCTTGCTTCTTTCTGCACTACTCTTGACTCTTTCTGCACCTCTCTTGCTTTTTTCTGTATCTCTCTTGCTTCTTTCATCACTTCTCTTGTTTCTTTCTGCACCTCTCTTGCCTCTTTCATCACTTCTGTTGTTTCTTTCTGCACCTCTCTTGCTTCTTTCTGCACTTCTCTTGCTTCTTTCTCCACCTTTCTTCCTCTTTCTTCACTTCTCCTGCCTCTTTCTCCATTTCCCTTTCTTCTTTCTGTACCTCTTTTTCTTCTTTCTGTACTTCTTTTGCTTCTTTCTGCACTTCGCCTGCTTATTTCTGCACCTTTCTTTCTCTTTCTGTACCTTTCTTCCTCTTTCTGCAGTTCTCTGGCTTCTTTCTGCACCTCTCTTGCCTCTTTCTGTACCTTTCTTTTTCTTTCTGCGTCTTTATTCCTCTTTCTGCACCTCTCTTGCTTCTTTGTGCACCTCTCTTGCCTCTTTCTGTACCTCACATGCCTCTTTCTGCACCTCACGCTCTTCTTTCTGCACCTCTCTTGCTTCTTTCTGCACCTCTCTTGCTTCTTTCTGTACTTCTCTTGCTTCTTTCTGCACCTTTCTTCCTCTTTCTGCACCTTTCTTTCACTTTCTGTACCTAACTCTCTTCTTTCTGCACCTGTCTTGCCTCTTTCTGTACCTCTCCTGCCTCTTTGAGCACCTCTCTTGCCTTTTTCTTTACCTCTCTTGCTTCTTTCTGCACTTCTCTTGCTTCTTCCTGTACCTTTCATCCTCTTTCTGCACTTCTCCTGCCTCTTTCTGCATTTCTCTTGCTTCTTTTTGCACCTCTATTGCCTCTTTCTGCACCTCACTTTCTTCTTTCTGCAACACTCTTGCTTCTTTCTCCTCTTCTGTTGCCTCTTTCTGCACCTCACTCACTTCTTTCTGCACCTCTCTTGCCTCTTTCTGCACCTCAGTCGTCTCTTTCTACACCTCACTCTCTTCTTTCTGCACTTTTCTTGCTTCTTTCTGCACCTCTCTTGCTTCTTTCTGCACTTCTCTTTACTTCTTTCTGCACCTGCCTTCCTCTTTCTGTAACTTTCTTCCTTTTTCTGCATCTCACTTCCTCTTTCAGCACCTTTCCTCCTCTTTCTGCACCTCTATTGCTTCTTTCTGCACATGTCTTGCTTCTTTCTGCACTTCTCTTGCTTCTTTCTGTGCCTTTCTTTCTCTTTCTGCATCTTTCTTCCTCTTTCTGTAGTTCTCTTGCTTCTTTCTGTACTTCTCTTGCCTCTTTCTGCACCTCTCTTGTGTCTTTCTGCACTACTTTTGACTCTTTCTGTACTTCGCTTGCTTCTTTCTTCACCTCTCTTGCTTCTTTCTTAACCTCTCTTGCTTCTTTCTGCACTTTTTTTGCTTCTTTCTGCACATTTCTTCCTCTTTCTTCACTTCTCCTGCCTCTTTCTGCATTTCTCTTGCTTCTTCCTGTACCTCTCTTACTTCTTTCTGTACTTCCTTTGCTTCTTTGTGCACTTCTCCTGCTTATTTCTGTGCCTTTCTTCCTTTTTCTGTGCCTTTCTTTCTCTTTCTGTAGTTCTCTTGCTTCTTTCAGCACTTCCCCTGCACCTTTCTGTACCTTTCTTCCTCTTTATGCACTTTTCTTCCTCTTTCTGTGCCTTTCATCCTCTTTCTGCACCTCTTTTGCCTCTTTCTGTACCTCTCTTGCCTCTTTCTGTACCTCACTTGCCTCTTTCTGCACCTCTGTTGCTTCGTTCTATACTTCTCTTGCTTCTTTCTGCACCTTTGTTCTTCTTCCTGCACCTCTCTTGCCTCTTTCTGTACCTTTTTTCCCTCTTTCTGCGTCTTTCTTCCTCCTTATGCACCTCTCTTGCCTCTTTGTGCACCTCTCTTGCCTCTTTGTGCACCTTTCTTGCCTCTTTCTGCACCTCACTTGCCTCTTTCCGCACCTCACTCTCTTCTTTCTGCACCTCTCTTGCTTCTTTCTGCACCTCTCTTGCTTGTTTCTGTACTTCTCTTGCTTCTTTCTGCACCTTTCTTCCTCTTTCTGCACCTTTCTTCTTATTTCTGTACCTAACTTTCTTCTTTCTGAACCTCTCTTGCCTCTTTCAGCACTTTCTTGCCTTTTTCTTACCTCTCATGCTTCTTTCTGCACTTCTCTTGCTTTTTCCTGCACCTTTCCTCCTCTTTTGCACTTCTCTTGCCTCTTTCTGCAATTCTCTTGTTTCTGTCTGCACCTCTCTTGCCTCTTTCTGCCCCGCACTATCTTCTTTCTGCACCTCTCTTGCTTCTTTCTGCTCTTCTGTTGCCTTTTTCTGCACCTCTCTTACTTCTTTCTGTACCTGCCTTTCTCTTTCTGCACCTCTCTTTCTCTTTCTGCACATATCTCCTTCTTTCTGCACCTCTCTTGCTTCTTTCTGCACCTCTCTTGCTTCTTTTATGTACCTCTCTTGCCTCCTTCTGCACCCCACTTGCCTCTATCTGCACCTCACTCTCTTCTTTCAGCACTTCTCTGTCTTCTTTCTGCACCTCTCTTGCTTCTTTCTGCTCCTTTCTTTATCTTTCTTCACCTTTCTTCCTCTTTCTGTACCTTTCTAACTCTCTCTGTCCCTCTCTTGCCTCTTTCTGCACCTATCTTGCCTCTATCTGCATATCTCTTGCTTCTATCTGTACTTCTCTTGCTTCTTTCTGTACCTTTCTTTCTCTTTCTTTGTCTTTCTTCCTCTTTCTGCTCCTCTCTTGCCTCTTTCTGCGCCTCTCTTGCCTCTTTCTGCACCTCTCTTTCCTCTTTTGCACTTCACTTGCTTCTTACTGTACCTCTCTTGCTTCTTTCTGCACCTCACCTTCTTCTTTCAACACCTCTCTTGCTTATTTCTGCACCTTTTTGCCTCTTTCTGCATCTATTTTGCCTCTTTTTGCACCTCTCTTGCCTCTTTTTGCACTTCTCTTTCTTCTTTCTGCAATTTTCATGCTTCTTTCTGTACTTCTCTTGCTTCTTTTTGCACCTTTCATACCTCTTTCTGCATCTCTCTTGCCTCTTTCTGCAACTCTCTTCCCTCTTTCTGGACCTCACTCTCTTGTTTTCCACCTCACTTGCTTCTTTCTGCACCTCTCTTGCCTCTTTCTGCACTTCTCTTGCTTCTTTCTGCACCTTTCTTCTTCTTTCTGCACCTCTCTTGCTTGTTTCTGTACTTCTCTTGCTTCTTTCTGCACCTTTCTTCCTCTTTCTGCACCTTTCTTCTTATTTCTGTACCTAACTTTCTTCTTTCTGAACCTCTCTTGCCTCTTTCAGCACTTTCTTGCCTTTTTCTTACCTCTCATGCTTCTTTCTGCACTTCTCTTGCTTTTTCCTGCACCTTTCCTCCTCTTTTTGCACTTCTCTTGCCTCTTTCTGCAATTCTCTTGTTTCTGTCTGCACCTCTCTTGCCTCTTTCTGCCCCGCACTATCTTCTTTCTGCACCTCTCTTGCTTCTTTCTGCTCTTCTGTTGCCTTTTTCTGCACCTCTCTTACTTCTTTCTGTACCTGCCTTTCTCTTTCTGCACCTCTCTTTCTCTTTCTGCACATATCTCCTTCTTTCTGCACCTCTCTTGCTTCTTTCTGCACCTCTCTTGCTTCTTTTATGTACCTCTCTTGCCTCCTTCTGCACCCCACTTGCCTCTATCTGCACCTCACTCTCTTCTTTCAGCACTTCTCTGTCTTCTTTCTGCACCTCTCTTGCTTCTTTCTGCTCCTTTCTTTATCTTTCTTCACCTTTCTTCCTCTTTCTGTACCTTTCTAACTCTCTCTGTCCCTCTCTTGCCTCTTTCTGCACCTATCTTGCCTCTATCTGCATATCTCTTGCTTCTATCTGTACTTCTCTTGCTTCTTTCTGTACCTTTCTTTCTCTTTCTTTGTCTTTCTTCCTCTTTCTGCTCCTCTCTTGCCTCTTTCTGCGCCTCTCTTGCCTCTTTCTGCACCTCTCTTTCCTCTTTTTGCACTTCACTTGCTTCTTACTGTACCTCTCTTGCTTCTTTCTGCACCTCACCTTCTTCTTTCAACACCTCTCTTGCTTATTTCTGCACCTTTTTTGCCTCTTTCTGCATCTATTTTGCCTCTTTTTGCACCTCTCTTGCCTCTTTTGCACTTCTCTTTCTTCTTTCTGCAATTTTCATGCTTCTTTCTGTACTTCTCTTGCTTCTTTTTGCACCTTTCATACCTCTTTCTGCATCTCTCTTGCCTCTTTCTGCAACTCTCTTCCCTCTTTCTGGACCTCACTCTCTTGTTTTCCACCTCACTTGCTTCTTTCTGCACCTCTCTTGCCTCTTTCTGCACTTCTCTTGCTTCTTTCTGCACCTTTCTTCTTCTTGCTGCACCTTTCTTCTTCTTTTTGCACCTTTCTTCCTCTTTCTGTACCTCTCTTCCTCTTTCTGCACCTCTCTTGCTTCTTTCTGCACTTCTCTTGTCTCTTTGTGCACCTTTATTGCCTCTTTCTGCACCTCACTTGCCTCTTTCCACACCTCACTCTCTTCTTTCTGCACCTCTCTTGCTTCTTTCTGCTCCTCTCTTGCTTGTTTCTGTACTTCTCTTGCTTCTTTCTGCACCTTTCTTCCTCTTTCTGCACCTTTCTTCTTAATTCTGTATCCAACTCTCCTCTTTCTGAACCTCTCTTTCCTCTTTCAGCACCTCTCTTGCCTCTTTCTGTACCTCTCTTGCCTCTTTCTGTACCTCACTTGCCTCTTTCTGCACCTCTGTTGCTTCATTCTGTACTTCTCTTGCTTCTTTCTGCACCCTTGTTCTTCTTCCTGCACCTCTCTTGCCTCTTTCTGTACCTTTTTTTTCCTCTTTCTGCTTCTTTCTTCCTCTTTCTGCACCTCTCTTGCCTCTTTCTGCACCTTTCTTGCCTCTTTCTGCACCTCACTTGCTTCTTTCCGCACCTCACTCTCTTCTTTCTGTACCTCTCTTGCTTCTTTCTGCTCCTCTCTTGCTTTTTTCTGTACTTCTCTTGCTTCTTTCTGCACCTTTCTTCCTCTTTCTGCACCTTTCTTCTTATTTCTGTACCTAACTCTCTTCTTTCTGAACCTCTCTTGCCTCTTTCAGCCTTCTCTTGCTTCTTCCTGCACCTTCCCTCCTCTTTCTGCACTTCTCTTGCCTCTTTCTGCAATTCTCTTCTTTCTTTCTGCACCTCTCTTGCCTCTTTCTGCACCTCACTATCTTCTTTCTGAACCTCTCTTGCCTCTTTCAGCCTTCTCTTGCTTCTTCCTGCACCTTCCCTCCTCTTTCTGCACTTCTCTTGCCTCTTTCTGCAATTCTCTTCTTTCTTTCTGCACCTCTCTTGCTTCTTTCTGCTCTTCCGGTTCCTCTTTCTGCACCTCTCTTACTTCTTTCTGCACCTGCCTATCTCTTTCTGCACCTCTCTTTCTCTTTCTGCACATTTCTCCTTCTTTCTACACCTCTCTTGCTTCTTTCTGCACCTCTCTTGCTTCTTTTCTGTACCTCTCTTGCCTCCTTCTGTACCTCACATGCCTCTATCTGTACCTCACTCTCTTCTTTCAGCACTTGTCTTGCTTCTTTCTGCTCCTTTCTCCAACTCTCTGCACCTTTCTTCCTCTTTCTGTACCTTTCTATCTCTTTCTGTCCATCTCTTGCCTCTTTCTGACCCTCTCTTGCCTCTTTCTGCACCTCTCTTGCTTCTTTCTGTACTTCTCTTGCTTCTTTCTGTACATTTCTTTGTCTTTCTTTGTCTTTCTTTCTCTTTCTGCTCCTCTCTTGCCTTTTTCTGTGCCTCTCTTGCCTCTTTCTGCACCTCTCTTTTCTCTTTTTGTACTTCTCTTGCTTCTTTCTGTACCTCTCTTGCCTCTTTCTGTACCTATTTTGCCCCTTTTTGCACCTCTCTTGCCTCTTTCTGTACCTCTCTTGCTTCTTTTTGCACTTCTCTTTCTTCTTTCTGCAATTCTCATGCTTCTTTCTGTACTTCTCTTGCTTCTTTCTGCACCTTTTGTACCTCTTTCTGTATATCTCTTGCCTATTTCTGCAACTCTCTTGCCTCTTTCTGCACTTCTCTTGCTTCTTTCTGCACCTTTCTTCTTCTTGCTGCACCTTTCGTCTTCTTTCTGCACCTTTCTTCCTCTTTCTGCACCTCTCTTCCTCTTTCTGCATCTCTCTTGCTTCTTTCTGCACTTATCTTGTCTCTTTCTGCAACTCTCTTGCCTTTTTCTGCACTTCTCTTGCCTCTTTCTGTGCCTTTCTTTCTCTTTCTGCACATGTCTTACCTATGTAGATGTAGTTAGAAATTAGCATTTAAAAAACCTTAGAAATTCACTGAAAAAACCACAGCTTTCAGGGACGTTCTAGTTAGAAATTATCATTTAAGAAACCTTAGAAATTAACTGGAAAAAACAGAGGTTTCGCTACCTGCCTTTGAACTGGGCAGGGGAGGAAAACAAGATGGCGGCTGTGTGAATCGGCCGTAGGCGGCTTCCAAACGTAGTGGCAGTGAAGGACTAATGTAAGACCACAGAGACCGGATCATGACGCTCCCCCCACAGATTAAATATATAGCGGAGCCCGGCCGAATCTTACCCTGTATCCAACTGGCCACGTTGCACGCGGACCTGCTGATTGCTTGTTGTCGGTAGCTGGAGAAGGAGATTCTGCCGGCTCTAGGACACTGGCTCCCTGGAGGAGCAGTATTAGCGATGGGGCCGAAAGCGGCGGCGAGGGGGAGGGGGCAGGTCAGCACCTGGCACTCCAAACATCCCTTCAGGCAGCCCAGCAGACACCAGCACCCGTGGCAGCCCCCGCGCTACCCGGGATAGGACGATGGCAGCTGAAGAATTGCACCAAAACCAGCCAAGAGGGGAAGGGGAGGAGCGTGCAGCCCCAGCCACAGCGGACCGGTCCTTCGGTGTTGGAGCTGCTACGAGGTCGCGAGAATGGAGTCATGACAGCAGGAGAAGCAGGACAGGTCTCTGCCGGCGGCCAGGTAGGTGCGCAGAGGGGGTGGCAGGCTGGCACAATCGTAATAGATGCGTGGGACAATGAGGCCAGCAGGGGAGCTGAGACCCTGGAGGAGACATTGGGGTCGCTGGAGGATCTGAAAGCAGGGACGGGGCACAATGCTCCTCCTGGTGGCAACAGGGGTTGCCCAGAGTCCTGAGATAGCAACTGAGGGGAACCTAGAAGTAAACCTTGCACCCAGTGGTGGGAGTGGAGGGGGTTATGGACCCTCATCAGAGCTAATGGTTCACCTTACTCCCCAATCGCAATTGCAGGGGCAGGCGGTCCCCCCACCTGTTCTACCTCCAGGTGAAGGCGACCCAACCTCACAAGGGACCCCGGAGGTTGGGCACAAGGGCTCCAATAAAGTGCACGCTGGACAGACAAGTCAGCTCTCGCAAGCTCCCCTCGGTCCGGATGTTCATAGAGATGTCTGCCATCATAGGGCATCAAGGCCTAAGAAAACAGGGGCCCACAGTGAACGAGAGCCGGATTCAGATCTGTTCTTTTCCCTATCGGATGCCACCTGGTCAGATGTGGGCTCAGCTTCAGGGTCCAACTCAGACTCAAGTGAATCAGAGAGCCTCCCTGGTACTAGCGGTATGGTCTCCACAGCCACCACTCCGAAGTTACATAACAAAGCGGGTAGAACAGACAACCAGGGGTATAGGGACCTGAAGTGGGACTATTCACTTTGTGACCGACTGGTGGGGGATAACAACAAGCCCCCTTGCGATAGTCAACTCGCACCCGCCCCCACATTGGATACTATTCTGCAATGTGTGATTGCACATCGTGAAGAGACCCGCCAGGAGAGCAGACGCTCGCAGACGGCAGCTCGCAAACTACAGGGCGCGGTAAGGAAAGTTGCCAAAATATGCAATGCCATCAGTGAACGGCTGACCGATCTTGAGACTAGGATAGCTGCCCTCGAGACGGATGTGGCTGACACCAGAGGTCAAGCAGAAGCATGCACAACTCATAGACACCCAGTGGAAACTCGAGGACAATGAAAACCGGCAAAGGCGGAATAACCTGCGGTTCCTTGGAATTCCTGAAGTAAGAGAGGGATCAGATGCCTGGACATATCTGGTCCAGCTATTACAAAAATCATTTCCAGAACTAGATGGCTGGAACTAGGTACATGAAGTGCAGAGGGTGCATCGGGTCCCATTTATTCTCCGGCAGCCCGTCAATCCAGACGCTAAACCACGCGCACTTTTGGTGTACTTTGGTAATTTCCTTTTGCGCCAAACCATCTTTGAAAAGGCTAGACCAGAGGCTCAGAGGGCCAGGGATGGATTTTTATTTTTTACAAGACCTGATTTTTGTCACGTTACTGTGGAACGTCGGTGGCGCTTGCACCAAATGATCAAACCCTTCCAGGTAAAAGGGGCACAGGCCTTCCTACTAAACCCGGCCTGGCTGAAAGTAATCTGGGGTGACAGCACCAGATTTTTCACTTCGGAAATCAAGGCCAAAGAGTTTTTGCCCTCAGGCGGGAGATAAATGTCTCTTGGACTCATTATGGGTTAATAGTCCTAGGCTCTAGGAGGGACCCCAAATAGACCCTAGATAGGAAGGAATGTGAATGGAAAGGAAGTACTGGATCATTGTAGACCCCCCGTGGCAACAAAGGGGGGGAGTTTTTCTGTTGTTTGTTTTTGTTTTCGGTTTTGGTCTTCCCTTTTTCCAGCAAAAGAAAGGGGGAGAAAAAAAAAAAAGGGGCTAAAGGTAGGGGAATAAAAAGAAAGTAAGGGGGGGATATATATATGGGGGCCCGATCTAGTAACACCCATTGCCCCACATCCCGACTCTATAGGTAGAGGGAGTAGGTTTAGGACCTTCTTTTTACAGCAAGGGAGGGATCCTGGAGGTATAAATCCAGAATGGAATGGAACGGGAGGGAAAGAAAGGGGGGAAAAAGAGAAAGAAAAAGGAAAACATATATAATATACTTTCTAAAAAAAAAATGTAAAAAAAAGTAAGAGGGGAAGGGAAAATAAAAAAAGAAAAGAGGGGAAAGAAAAAAAAGAAAAAAAGGGAGGAAGAGAAGGAGGGGAGAGGAGAGAGAGAAAAAAAGAAAATTGCATACAATAAACAGAGAGGGGCCTAGTGGCCAAATCACCTAAATTATTCTCCTTTTCTTTTCTTTTCTCTTCTTCACTCCTGGCTTCCGAGGTCACTGATGGGGTATACAGTCACTAATTTGCTCTTTTATTTATGTTTGCACAATAGGCCACTAGTTTGGAAGATGCACCGCTGCTCATCACTCACAGACCAGGCTAGGTCTGTTTTTCCAACGTTTGGGGGGTTAGGGGTGGGGGTAGGGCGGGGAAAGTGTGGGGGGTGGCTTTGGGGGTGGGTAGGGCAGGGGTGCGGGAAGTGGGTGGGGGGTTTGGGAAGGAGGGGGCTCAGGGTGGAGCTGGGGGGGGTAAAGCTAGAAAAGCAGAAGGATATGAACAACCGCAGGAATCAGATTTGCTCCATTAATTTTTTAGAAATGTATGGTAATTAACCTAGGTTAGCAATCTGCTTCAGCAATGGGTAGGTTATCCATTTGCTCAATTAATGTTGGGGGACTAAACGATAGGGGGAAGAGGGCTAGAGTAAACGAGGCACTCAGATCGTTGGGGGCAGATGTAATCTGTCAACAGGAAACCCACATCCCCTGGCAGCAAAGAGGGCTCATTACAATCCCAGGATACACTCAGGCAATCTGCTCTACCCAGACTACTACGACTAGAGGCGTCGCAATCCATATCTCAAACGACTACCTCCTGTAAAACGGACGTTATCAGATAAAGGGGGCCGCTGGGCAATAGCCTCGCTATCAGCTGGCCCTACGGTATGTACGGTTTATGGGCCAAACTTAGATGACCCCGGGATGCTTGAGGAACTGGAGGTAGAACTACCTTCCTTGCCCTCTCCTCTTATTATGTGTGGGGATTTCAATATTAATTTGGCTGCAAGTGGCCCCTTCACCAATGAGTACCAGAGGAGGAAGCCCCAGGTGTCTAAAGCCCTGGTCGCTCTGACATCCAGCCATGGGCTGGTCGATGTTTGGGCCTGCAGGAATCCAAGGGATTTAGGTTATACCTATTTCTCCTGCCCCCATAGGAAATATGTTAGGCTCGTTTATTTCTTGGCTTCCTCTGATCTCATGGATGGTGTGAATATAAGGAAGCTGCCAAAGGTATTGTCGGATCATAATCCTTTTATTTTAGAAGTCACGGCGCAGGTCCATCAACGCAGTGTAACAATGTGGACATTCGACAGGAAATTATTGGCTACAGAGGGATTTGTGGAACATATTAGGGGGTGGACACGACAGTATTTTGACATCAACAGGTTCAGTGCCTCTAGGGAAATAGTATGGGATGCGTTCAAGGCCGGCTTAAGGGGGGAGATTGTTAGCTTCATAGGGCAGTGTAGGGAAAATCAGCAGGAGAAACTACGTCAATTAACAGATCAGCTGGCGAAATGTGAGGAGGAGCACACAACCGCCATCGCTCAAAAATAGGTGGACTCTCAAGCTCAGCTGCAACTAGAGGTCATAAAGATAAAGGCTGATATAAATGTTTTTTTTAATAAATCATTAGCTGAAGCTTTCCATATCTATTCTAGGGATAGCTATGAGTATGGGGAAAATGCAGGCAAACATTTAAAACTTCGCCTTAGACAGAAGGCAGTTACGAATAACATCTTAAAGGTAAATAGGAAAGATGGGACGTTGGCAACAGATCTGCAAGAAGTTCTAAGTGTGTTTGCGGAGTTCTATGGGGACCTCTATCAAACAGAGGATGAACCAACAGAGCCCACTGGGCTCGCAGGTGATAGGAACCCCCCCATTCTGGCTGAATTGGAGGTGGATATTACGCTCAGTGATGTTACAGATGCCCTACTTGCGATGGCGGCAGGGATAGCAGCAGGCCCGGATAGAATCCCAATGGAACTGTACAAAGTACTACAAGCAGAACTATCCCTTCTGCTCTTAGATCTATTCCTAGCTGTACAACAGAAGGGGCACCCTCCTCAATCCTGGCAGGGCACCGACATAGTCGTGTTTTTGAAGAAAAGTAAACAGCCTGAGGACCCGGTCTCGTACCGCCCCATCTCCTTGATCAACGCTGACGAGAAGTTATACTCGAAGATTCTTGCACTTTGATTAGGTAAAGTCTTTACTTCATTGGTGAGCCCATGACAACATGGATTTATCCCAGGGAGAGACACTACAGATCATGTATGCCGGGTAATCTCACTGTTTGATCTAGCGGACCTCTCGGAGGAACAGATGGCTTTGATTCTCCTAGATGCCCAAAAAGCATTTGATCGAGTTGAGTGGGCATACCTTTGGGACAACTTAAGATCCAATGGGTTTGGGCCTCGTATCCCATCAGCTATAGGAGCCATGTATGTACAACCATATGCAAGAATACAATTGATGAGCAGGGAGTCCAAAAAGATTGTGGTCACTCGTGGGACTAGACAGGGATGTCCCTGCTCACCAATTCTCTTTGCCTTATATATTGACCCGCTAATTAGATCAATTATGCAAGATCAGCTGATCAAACCAATAGTGGTCAGGGGGTACAATACAAAGGTTCTAGCCTATGCTGACGACATAGCTGTCGTCACGCCGGACCCAAGGGGATCAATGGTGAGTATTGAGGCCCTGGCTAATGAGTTTGGTAGGTGGTCGGGCTACCGCTTGAATGCCGATAAAACTAGGATTGTCTGTACAAAAAGTATCACTTGGCAGGATCCTCGCAGGTCTGAGATAGCCACCTACCTCGGGATTGACATCTCCGCAGACGTGGGTTCTATTTGGAGAACGAACTTGGCTCCACTTATTGATAGGATTAGTCAAGATCTAAGAAGAATAGATAAGTTACACATGTCCATAATAGGTAGGTGTAACGTACTTAAAATGACCATGTTTCCTAAAATTTTATATCTACTTCGTTGTATCCCGCTGGAGCCAGAGTCAGCATCCTTTAAAAAACTTGCTGGAATTTTTTCTCAGTTCATCTGGCAATACCAGAAGGTCAGACGATCACTGAAATTCCTGACCCTACCTCAAGATCGCGGGGGCTGGGCGGTCCCCAACCTGTTATTTTATTACTGGGCCATTACTTTACAACGAATGGCTATCTTGTTTAAACCTAATATGGGGCCAGATAACTGTGGGGGTACACAGGAAAGTGAAGCCCCCCCTCAATCTTTGAGCTTGCATTAGGCGGGGTTGCATCGGGGGTCCTACTCAGGCAGCTAGAGGCCAGTTACTATAAAGAAAACACGGTTCAAGCCTCTTATAGCTGCCTGGAACGCTTGGCATAAAGCTTCCAAGCTCGCAAATATTCCCAGGCTCCAGAAATATCTTTTCCTGTGGCGCGCTCTGGTTTTTTCGGCACCGCTTTTTGACGGGATGGGAAAACATTGGGAGCGGGCAGGTATTAGTAGAATTGGGGACATTATAGACGGCAATGGGATGATTCCCTTTGTTGAGCTACAGCGGCAGTATAAAATTGATCCAAGATCATACTTCAAGTATGTTCAAATCAGGAAAACTATTAGACCCTTCTTGTCTAATATTATTTCCACTGGCAAGATTCCATTGTTAGAAACTATCCTATATAAAAGTCCCCATATCAAGGATATCTATTGCTTTTTTACAGAAGCTACCCAGGACGACTTAGCAAAAACGGAATCTGCTTGGGCAGGCAAGGTAGAGAATCAGGATGTGGATTTAAGTAGGTCCCTGGCTCTCTCTAAGAAGGTCTTCCTATCCGCCAACCTGAAGGCCCAACACTTTAAAACAGCTTACAATCTGTATTTCACTCCGGCAAAACTGTTTAGCTGGGGAAAAAGGGAAAACGACCATTGTCCAAGATGCAGTCTGGGCCCAGCAGCCCTAGTTCATATGTTTTTCGAATGTACTACACTTGACACATTGAAAGAGGGCATCGAAACTTTTCTGTATAAGGTACTAGGAAAGGAAGTGCCTATTTCTCCAACTCTGATGTTATTGGGTTTTGACAAAAGAGCCCAACTAGGAACAACTCAGGTATATTTTTGTTTTATGGCAATGGCAGTAGTACGTTTGCTGATTGCTTTAAAGTGGAAGGACGCCGACCCTCCGGCGTATCAAGCTTGGTATACTAGACTGCTTCACATATATAGATTTGAAATGGCATTGTATAATTGCAAAGGAAGGAGGGCGAGGAAACGGGGTAGGAAAATCTGGGCCCCCCTGATGGATCAGGCTTGAGTTACTAAGCAATTCAGTTTTTTTTTCTTTGTTGGTTAATTTTCCCATCTTTTGATATAGTTTCATTGTAATGTGCATTGGCATGTAAGTTTAACATGTTTATGGTTATGTTGTTCAACTAATCTATATTGATTTCCTCCTCTTCTTCTCAGCTTCCTCTTTTCTTCTTCCTCTTTGTTTTTCCTTCCTTTTTCCTTCCTCCTTCTTATACAAGAATGAACACATGTTAAACTGTATATGATATAATTGTAACATTTTCTGTAAATATTGCTTTTCTAGTGAAAAAAATAAAATAAAAAAATAAAACAGAGGTTTCAGGGAGGTTATAGTTATTAATTAGCTTTTAAAAACCCTTAGAAATTCACAGAAAAAAACACAGGTTTCAGGGACGTTATAGTTAGTCTGACATTTCACTCGTACAAAACCAGAGAAATTCAGCCGTTATAGTTAGCTGAGCTAACTATAACTCATGCCTCTACAATGCGCTGCTGATGATGTCACATATTACATCACTCATGACATGGTCAGTGACATCACTGATGACATCACTGATGACATCTCAAATTTCATCACTGATGACATCATCCACTTAATATCTGACGCACCTCCTCACACCCTAATATAACCTTTCATACACCCACTTTAAAATACAGACTATCATACACGAAACCATAGACACACCAATACCAGTTAGTACATACCCACTCACATCCACTCACTCAACCATACAGACACTCACATACTGCCACTCAGCCACAGAGATACCCACACACCTAGTCAGTCACGCAAAGACACAATCACAATCCCATTTACTCACCTATACAGTTATACACACACTACCTTATTTATTCATACAGATACTAACACATACTTACTCTCTTATACAATCACTGACACAAGCACACACTCATCCATACAACCACTCTCACAATCACTCACTCTCACATATAGTCACTTATATA
The DNA here is from genome assembly GCA_963921515.1 of Calotriton arnoldi. NCBI lineage: Eukaryota > Metazoa > Chordata > Amphibia > Caudata > Salamandridae > Calotriton > Calotriton arnoldi. Next base: position 812,741 of record CAWUFW010007044.1, on the reverse strand, counting down.
CTCCAACACTCACATATACTGCCTTTCACATATGTAGTTACTCACACATATACCACTGAGACATCCATTCGCTCACCAACACAGCCATACGCATACTCACTCACCCATACAGCCTCTGGCAGACCTACTCATGAACCCATACACCCACTGAATCACCCACTCACACATCCATGCAGGGAGTCACACACACCCCCACCCAACCACACAGACACTCAGGCACCCATACAGGTAATCAGACAACCAATCATTAACCCATATAGACACTCATGTAGCTACTCACCAACCCATGCAACCAATTACACACCAACTGACAGACTGATACAGACATTCACACAGATTAGTCATTCACCCATGCATTCACTAAGACACATTTAATCACTCACTTATACAGTCAGTCATGCACCCAGTAAATCATCCATTCAGACACTCATGCAGCCACTCATTCTTCAATAAACCTTGGCGTGTATATATATAACACTCTTTAACTTTTTAAAAACACTCAGTCACTGGATGATGTCATGAGTGATGTCATTTGAGATGTCATCAGCAGTGCATTGCGGGGCGCCAGTTATAGTTAGCTCAGCTAACTATAATCTCTGGTTTTGCACAAGTGAAATGTCAGGCTAACTATAAAGTCCCTGAAACCTGTGGGTTTTTTTCCGTAAATATATATATATATATATTATCTACTGGCGGTCGCCAGTAGATAGTTATAGTTAGGACCTATTTTCCATAGGAAATCCGCAACATTCTATTTGAAATAACTTTGGCGCTGGTTGACGTATCTTCGTGAAATTTTCAAAACTCGTGGGGCGCTCTGGTCCGCTCCTATCCTGAAAGTCTCGGGGTGATTCGTCAAGTGGGGGCCGAGAAAAAAGGGGGTCCCAAAGCGTGTTTTCCCATGCAATTTTCCATAGGAACCTTTCATCGCAGCTACAGCCCGAACTGGTGAACGGAATTACACCAAATTTGGCAAAAGGTAGCCCTTGGTTCAGAGTCGTGCCTTTTGGTTAAATGGTGTAAATCCGTTCAGTAGTTCCTGAGAAAATCAAAAGTAAAATCACATATATATCTATGCCGCGTAGGGTCCGCGCACACTCCTGAAAACGAGCTGTATGCTAATTGGCTGTCAACACTCCAAACCAGGAAGTGTTGGCAGCCATCTTGTGCCTCGGTAGAACCAAGGCACAAGAAAAGAGAAAAACAAGTGCGCAAAACGCAAAAAGGGGGCAGGGTAGAAACACCCTGACTCCCTAGGCCTGCTCAGGGGGTCCCACAAGGACCCCCAGGGCCCCACAAGGACCCCCATGGCCCCATTTTTTAAAAATCGACGGGATGCGCTTAGGATGCGCGGATCTCGCCGTGAAAAAAAAAAAACGAAGCGCGGGCTCCCGCGCTTCGTTGTTATTTGGACCCGGGTGGGCCAAGTCCCGGGGCATGCGGGGGTTTATAAAATGAGTGGGGGCCTCTAAGGCCTCTCAAGCCCCGGGACCACCACCCCCGGGGCTTTGATTTTAAATGGTGCGGGAGGGCACTCAGCCCTCCCGCAGCCCCAGGGGCCGCCACCCCCCGGTGCTTCTTTTTTTAAAATTTTAATTACCTGTGTGGGGGGGGCTCGAGCGCCCCCCCACATGCCCCGGGGACCGCCACCTCCCCGGGGCACTAAGAATTTTAAATTGGGGGTCCGTTTTGGACCCCCGAAGCCCCGAGGACCACCGCCTCCCCGGGCTTTGAACATGTTGGGAGGGGGGCTGCGTGGCCCCCTCCTGGAGCCCTCCATGGCCCTGGGGACCACCACCCCCCCAGGGCCGGCTCCTGCAGTGTCCCGGGGTGCCTACCCCCGGGACACTGCTGTTGCTATGACAGGGCGGGAGCCTCGCGGCTCCCGTCCTGTCATAGCAAACTTGCTTTGGATTTTGGAAGAGAGAGCAGGGAACCTGCTCTCTCTTCCAAAATTCAAAGCAAATTGCTTTTCCACACTGGGAGCTGCATCTTAGCAGCTCCCCATGTGGAAAAGCAATGCCGGCTCCCGAGGGACGCGGGAGCCGGCGGGACCGTGGGGGTATTGGGACCCCCACGGTCCCCAACGGATAGGGCCGGCCCCGGGGGATCGGGTCCCGGGGCAAGTAGTGGCCCGGGAGGGGGCCACGCGGCCCCCTCCCCAAAAACAAAGGCCTGCCCCGGGGGATGGGGTCCCCGGGGCAAAAGGAGGCCTGAGGAGGGGGGCCACGCAGCCCCCTCCTTTAAATTTTTTTTAAAAAAACGATTGTGCTGCAGGCCCCGCCCCCTTCCTTTACCACTCTGCAAACGTGCCCCGTGGCGTGTTTTAAAATGGGGAATTAATTCCCCTTCAATACTGGGGGTCCCTGGGGGCCAACTAGCCCACCAGGTACTTCCAGTAAGCACCACAGGGCTGCGTTGCAGAGAGGTGGTCCAGGCCACGCCCCTTTACACCTCTCTGCAACGCAGCTCTGTGGCGCTTACTGGAGGTACCTGGTGGGCTAGTTGGACCCCAGGGACCGTCAGGATTCAAGGGGACTTCATCCCCCAACTTAAAACGCGCCACAGGGCATGTTTGCACAGTGGTGAAGGGAGAGGTCGGGGCCTGAGGTGACTTGTGTGCAAACACGCCCTGTGGCGTGTTTTAAGTTGGGGTATTAAGTCCCCTTGAATCCTGAGGGTCCCTGGGGTCCAACTAGCCCACCAGGTACCTCCAGTAAGCGCCACAGAGCTGCGTTGCTGAGAGGTGTGAAAGGGGCGTGGCCTGGACCACCTCTCTGCAAGGCAGGCCTGTGGTGCTTACTGGAAGTACCTGGTGGGCTAGTTGGGCCCCAGGGACCCTCAGGATTCAAGGTGACCTAATCCCCCAACCTAAAACGCGCCACGGGCAGCGTTTGCACAGTGGTGAAGGGAGGGTGGGGCCTCAGGTGACATGTGCGCAAACCCGCCCTGTGGTGCGTTTTAAGTTGGGGAATTAATTCCCCTTGAATCCTGAGGGACCCTGGGGGCCAACTAGCCCACCAGGTACCTTCAGTAAGCACAACAGAGTTGCGTTGCAGAGAGGTGAAAAAAGGTGAGTGGCCTCGGAACGCCTCTCTGCAACTCAGCTCTGTGGTGCTAACTGTAGGTACCTGGTGGGCTAGTTGGTCCCCAGGGACCCTCAGCATTCAAGGGGACTTAATCCTGCAACTTAAAACGCGCCACGGGGCGCGTTTGCACACATGTCACCTCAGGCCCCCCCTCCCTTCACCACTGTGCAAACGCGCCCCGTAGCGCGTTTTAGGAGGTAGTTTTAATCCCCCTGCCCTATTATGTACTAGGGACTTACAGAGGAGGTCATGCTAATCACAGGGGTACCCCAACGCATAGTGTTCCCTAGTGTATGTAGGTGTTTTCACTGTATTCTAAGTGTCTTTTAGCATAGCACTGGCTCCGGTTAGTCAAAGTCAGTTACCACCAGTACCCATCTGAAAAAGTTGTGGGCACAGGATGATTTTGCAACAAGGCCTCTTTCTGCTCCTCTGTTGGTTCTTTCTCCACATCTTTTGCTTCTTCCTGCACTTTTCTTCATCTTTGTGGACTTCTGTTGCTTCTTTCTGCATTTCTTTTGCTTCTTTCTGTGTGTTTTATCTTCTTTCTTCACATGTCCTATCTCTGTAGGCATAGTTAGAAACTAGCATTTAAAAAACCTTTGAAATTCACTTAAAAAACCATAGGTTTCACGCACGTTATAGTTAGAAATTAGCATTTAAAAACCTTTGAAATTCACTGAAAAAACCATAGGTTTCAGACACTTTATAGTTAGAAATTAGCATTTAAAAACCTTTGAAATTCACTGAAAAAACCATAGGTTTTAGGGAAAGTTATAGTTAGTTGGACATTGCACTCGTACAAAACCCATGAAATTCCCCGTTATAGTTAGTTCAGCTAACTATAACTCGCGCCCGCAATGCACTGCTGATGACGTCACATATTACATCACTCATGACATGGTCAGTGATATCACTGATGACATCTCAAATGACATCACTGATGACATCATCCAGTGATTGTGTGTTTCTGTAAAGTTTAAATATGTTTCATATATATAGGGAAAGGCGTATTGAAGAATGAGTGGGTGTATAAGTGTCTGAATGGATGATTTAGTAGGTGCGTGACTGACTCTATAAGTGAGTGATTAAACGTATCTTTCTGAATGCATGGGTTAGTGACTAAACTGTGTGAATGTCTGTATCCGTCTGTCTGTTGGTGTGTAAGCGACTGCATGGGTTTGCAAATAGCTACATGAGTGTCTATATGGGTTATTGATTTGTTGTCTCAGTATCTGTATGGGTGCCTGAGTGTTTGTGTGGGTGGGGTGTGTGTGACTCTGAGCATAGATGTGTGAGTGGGTGATTCACTAGGTGCATGGTTTCAAGAGTGCATCTGTGATGGACTGTATGGGTGGGTGAGTGTGTTTGTGGGTGTGTTAGTGAGTGAATGTATATCTCAGTGGTACATGTGTGAGTAACTACATATGTGAAAAGTAGTATATATGTGTGTTGGAGTACATAATTGGCTACAAATGAGAGTGTGTTATTGTGAGAGTGGCTGTATGGATGAGTGTGTGCTTGTATCATTGATTGTATAAGAGCGTAACAATGTGCTAGTATTTGTATGAGTAATTTTAGCTGGTGTGTGTATAACTGTATAGGTGAGTAAATGGCAGTGTGACTAATTATTTGCATGACTGACTAGGTGTGTGAGTACCTCTATGGATGAGTGGCGGTGTGTGAGTGTCTATATAGGTGTATGAGTGCATATGATAGTCCTGTACTGAGTGACCATAAGTATGAGTGACTGTACGGGTGAGTGAGTGGATGTGTGTGTAGACCTAAGAATCAGTGAGTGGGTATGTAGTTATTGGTATTAGAGTGTCTATGGTTTTGAGAATGGTAGTCTGTAATTTAGAGTGGGTGTATCAAAAGTTATATTAGGGTGTGAGAAGATGCATGAAATTTTCACATGGATGATGTCATCAGTGATGTCATCAGTGATGTCATTTGAGATGTCATCAGTGATGTCACTGACCATGTCATGAGTGATGTAATATGTGACGTCATCAGCAGTGCATTGCGGGGCGCAAGTTATAGTCAGCTGAACTAACTATAACGGGGAATTTCACGGGTTTTGTACGAGTGCAATGTCCAACTAACTATAACTTTCCCTAAAACCTATGGTTTTTTCAGTGAATTTCAAAGGTTTTTAAATGCTAATTTCTAACTATAACGTGTCTGAAACCTATGGTTTTTCAGTGAATTTCAAAGGTTTTTTAAATGCTAATTTCTAACTATAACGTGCCTGAAACCTATGGTTTTTTAAGTGAATATATATATGTATATAGATATATATATACTACTGGCGGTTACCAGTAGGTAGTAGTTTCTATAGGAAGAGAGCTTATTCATTACCAATAGCTTTGGCATCGTTTGACAAATCTATGTGAAATTTGCAAACTAGTTTGCCACTCACTCCAGCTGCTGTTTTGAAAATGTCGTGATGATCCTTCAAGCAGGGGCCGAGAAAAAGGGGGTCCCAAAACGCATTTTCCCTGTGTTAATTTCCATAGGAAAGTTTGGACACGGCTACCGCCCGAACTGCTGATCGGAATTACACCAAATTTGCCAGAAAGGTAGCTCTTGGTCAAGAAAGTGCCCTTTTTGTTAAATGGTGTAAATGTGTTTAGTAGTCAAGGAGATAAACATTTCTTAGAGTTACAAATGAGGCCACGGTGGATCAGCGACCTCTCCCGATCTCATGTCTGACATTTGATTGGCTGCCAATAATTCAAACCAGGAAGAAGCCAGGTAGAAACATCCCGCCCTCAAGGCCACATGGGAGGAGGATCCCACAGGACCCCCCATGGCCAAAAAAGCATTTTTTAAAAATTTTCGGCGGGAGCCGCACTGGATCCACCACTCCTGCTGAAAATAAAAAAAATAACAAATCACGGTCTCCTGTGCTTTGCTTAATCTAGGCCCTGGGTGGGGCAGGTCCCAGGTGCAAGTTTAAATAATGATGCGGGTCCGCAGAGGCCCCTGCAGCCCTGGGGACCGCCACCTCCACGGGGCAAGTGATTTTGAAATGCAGGGTGACATGGTGCCCCCCCACAGCCCCGTGGACCACCAGCTCCCAGGGGCTAGATTTGATATTAAAGTGGTGGGGACTCCGGCGATCCCCCCTCCACTGCCCCAGGGACCATCACCTCCCCGGGACACACTGTTTCTTTTTTTAGGTAATGCGGAGGAGACCATAGGGCCTCCCCAACTGCCCCAGGGACTGCCACCTCCCGGGGGGACATACGCTAATTAAAAAAAATTATGGGGGAGGCCGTATGGCCTTCCCCACAGCCCAGGGTACTTCTGCCTCCCCTGGCACAAATAGAATAATTAAGGGGCTCTGTTGCAGACCCCTGGCCATGGGGACCACCACCTCCCCTGGGAAAATATGAAGAAAGGAGGGGTGGTGCGCAACCCCCCTCCAGGAGCTCTACATGGCCTTGGGTACCACCACCCCCCAGGGTCAGCTCCAGCAATGACCCAGGGTTCTCACCCCTGGGACATTGCAGTTTACTATGGCTTGGCGGGAGCACCGCTCCTGCCAAGCCATAGCAAGCAATGCTCCACTTCGTGGAAGCGAGAGCATGTAAAATGCTTTTGCTTGCACGAAGCGGAGCAGAATTGCTTTTGGACAGAGGGAGCCGAATATTAGCAGCTCCCTCTGTCCAAAAACAATGCCGGCTCCTGCAGGAGGTAGAGAGTTGGTAGCGACCCCGGGGAGCTTCAGGCTCTCCCCGTGGTCTCCAACTGTAAAAACTGGGTGCCCACGGTGGGACCAGGGCACCCAGTAGTAGTGGCCTGGCCCCGGGAGATGGGGTCTGCGGGCCAACATCGGCCCGGGAGGGGGGCTGTGAGGTCCCCCTCCCATGTGAATAAAATAAACATAATTTTTTTTTTTTAACGGGCAGGTCTCGAGGGATGGGGTACCCGGGGCCAAAATCGGCCAAGGGAAGGGGGCCTCCCCTTCCTTTATTACAATAAAAAAGGGAAAAATGAAAAGTCGGACCCCGGGGGAAGGGCTAAACCAGGGTCATAATCGGCCTGGGGAGGGAGGCTGTGCTGCCTCCCTCCCTGTTTAATAAAAGACTTGCCCTGGCGGATGAGGTACCCGGGACCGAAATTGGCCCAGGGAAGGGGTGCTACGCAGCCCCCTTCCCCCAAAAAACTATTTAATTTAAAAAAAATCTCCAGCAAGTCACCGGAGGCCACGCTCCCACCACTCTGCAAACTCACCTCCTGGCGCCGTAGTGGTTGGAGAATGAAGTCACCTTGATTGCTGAGGGTCTTTGGGGGCCAACAAGCCCTCCTGTTACCTTCAGTAAGTCCCAGACAGTGTGATTGCTAAGTAGACTTGGAGGACATGCCCCCTCTCTCCACAACTCTGCAAATGCACCTCCTGGCCTGATTCTGGTTGGGGAATGAAATTCACTTTACTCCTGAGGGCCTCAGGACTAAAGTAGACTACTTCCCCCAACCAGTAGTGCACCAGTAGGCGTGTTTACAGAGTGGTGGAGAAAGGGGGCATGGCTTCTGTCAACCTCTCAGCAATCCAGCTGTGTGGGTCTTACTGGAGGTGACAGGAGGGGTAGTTGACCCTCAAGGACCCTCAAGAGCCAAGGGGACTTCATCTCCCAACTAGTAGTGAACCTGGCAGCACATTTTCTGAGTGGTGAAGAAAGGGGGCGTGGCCAAAAAACACCTCTCAGCAAACCCACTGTGTTTGGACATTTGGGACATTTCTATGCATCATTGCAATCCATTTCTCATGGATTGTAAAATGAAATTTCCTGAATTGCTCCTCAACATTTCTTTGCTTGCCAAGTGGCAAGTATTTTAATATGGAACATGTTGCAGTGCCAAAGTCACCTAAAGTGTCACCCAGTGTACTCTCAAGGAAATGTTTCACATCTACACCAACTAACGCTGAACACTTGGTAGACAAGGGTGTTTTCAGACTCTAGTTTTTTGATTATGACCACCACAGCAGTCATGTTTTCCCGTAACTATCTAAGAATGCAGTAGAGTGTAAATTGTTTCACGTCACTCTCAATATGTGACCGAAGATCCTCACATTTCTTGGCTTTGCCATTATCACTAAGCAAAAATCTGTAAACGGTCGCCACATGGATAATATAGCATTCACGGCTTCCAGGACTCATAATCACTGGCTAAATGACTCCGTTGGGATGACCAGAATGGACTACAAAGTCAATAGCATTCTTCATTAACTCTGAACACTGTAAAGATACTTTCAGCATACAATCTACCAAGTGGCAAGGATCTCTTACAGGGAGGCACTTCAGCTCAGGTATCAATTTTGACAGTTCATCACATAACTTTTTCAAATAGGTAGCTGAATCACTGCAAATACAAACAACATCACTCCAATATTTGTTGAACTTGGTATGAACTTTCTGCATAAGCATTCCAAGTGCTACTGCATTCCATGTTTTCACCACTATCCCAGATGCTTGTTGACAGCACGCCTTTCACATATACCTGTCACTACAACTAGCATTGAATGCTTAAAGGCTGGGGTTTTTGGCAGTTCACCTACTATCAACACTGACTCGCTAGAAAAGGGAGCTGATGTATCAAAGGGTTTCACCCATTCTCTGTGGGTAAATGTGATGGTACTTATTGGGAAAGATTCTTAGGAAACCAGCATTTTGCCTATCAGTGAAAGATTCAAACGTAGCCAAAATATCAAATAGGATTTTGATATTTCCTGATTCTCTACAGTTTCTAAAATAATTAAATAAGACCTAAAACATGCTTCCAACCCCTGCATCATTAAACCAAAGACCACAAAACTGAAAAAAGCAAACGGAAGAAGAAAAAATATTTTAGTGACATCCTTAAACAACAAAACTCAAGCAGAATGATGTTAGCCCAGTCATTCTTGCTGCTATCTTGTATAACAAAGTTACATTGGATTGGCCCCTTCAAGAAGAAATAAAAAATGGTTTTCACTCTCCTTTTCCTTTCTTTGAATGGCATTTATTTTGTGGTTGTGCAGGTGTTTTTTCAGTGTTTGTGTGTTTACACTGGTGAGGGCTATTTCCCTTTCGCTGGGGTTTTATCAGTTATTATGGTTTAAACCTAAAACAGGACAGCCTAATTATATTGAAGGTGGTGCATAAATTATAAATTTAAGTTATAACTATATCTTTAGAATTTTTAATGTTTGTATACTTTAAGCTGGGTTTGCATAGAAAGAATAAAAGTTTTATTATATAAATATATATATATATATATATATATATTACCTACTGGCGGTCGCCAGTAGGTAGTTATAGTTAGGACCTAGTTTCCATAGGAAAAGTGTTTTTTGATTTGTCAATATCTTTGGCGCCATATGAAATCTTCACAATATTTTCAAAACTAATGGAGCGCTCCGGTCAGTTCCTGTCTTGAAAGTTTTGGGGTGATTCGTCAAGCTGGGGCTGAGAAAAAGGTGGGGTCCCAAAACGCGTTTTATCTATGTTAATTTCCATAGGAAACTTTAGACAAGGCTCCAGCCCGAACTGCTGAACAGAATTACACCGAATTTGGCAAAAAGGTAGCTCTTGGTTCAGAAAGCAACCTTTTCGTTAAATGGTGTAGATCCGTTGAGTAGTTTTTGAGAAAATTTAATATTTACAGATATCTATATATGGATCCGAAGGATCTGCGAACCATCCCGATCACTAGCCTTGCAATCTGATTGGCTGCCAACAGTTCCAACCAGGAAGTACTGGCATCCATCTTGTGACTCAGTTGAACCGAGTCACAAGAAAAAAGGTGATAAAATGTGAAAAGAGGGCAGGGTAGAAACACTCTGACCCCCTAGGCCTGCTCAGGGGGTCCCACAGGGACCCTGAGGGCCAAATAAAGCTTTAAAAAAAAAGAAAATTCAGCAGAAGTCACATAGGGTCCACAAATCCTGCCATTTTATTTTTTTTAAATGAAGCGCGGTCTCCCGTGCTACGTTTTCTTGAAGCCCCTGGGAGGGCCAGGTCCCAGGGGCAATGGTTATTCATGATGCCCCGGGTATCGCCACCTCCCCGGGACTATGCCAATAATATGTTGGGGGCCACACAGGCCCCCGCAGCCCCAGGGAATGCCACCTCCCCGGGGCTTTTTAAAAAAATGCATGGGGGGCTCCTGCCCCTCCCCATTCTGCCCCGGGGACCGCCACCTCCCCGGGACCTTCATTTGAAAATTAAGTGTGGGGAGGCTCAAGCCCCCCTACACTGCCCCGGGAAAGTGTATGTATTCCTTTCTGCTCATAAAACATGGCACCCGGGCATTGAATAGGCTATGTGAGAGGCTCTGCAACACCTTTGTACAGAAAACATCACGGGCTGTGCGACCGGATGACAGAGCAGAACTGACAGATTTGTCCACCAGTAGCAAAACCGACCAGGTTTTCAAGCTACCATCTTCAGATGCATAACACAAGAGACAATAGATGTAGAAGTAGACTCATACCTCACTCACAAGAGCACGCAGACCTTTAAATTTGACAGACTGCATTTTTCATTTCAAGCAGACACCATCTTCAGATGCATATACATGACACAGTAGCTGTATATCTAGACACATATGTCACTCACAAGAGCACGCAGACCTTTAAACTTGACAGACTGCATTTCTCATCTGAAGCAGACACCTAAACTTATACGGCCTACTTCAAGTGTAGCTTTCCACAAACTTATAGGAAGTAGCCTAATCAGTAATACTTCTGCCAACATATCGTAAACCTCACTTTTCTCTTGTAACTTCAGTTTTCACCAACTGCTCAGAATCTTGGGACTAGCCAAATTTAAATCAGCAATCTGAACCATGTTACTGTTTAAAGGTGCAGGTTTGCTAATGTATAAAGTACAATATTCTAAATATTTACGTTTTATTTAGACATTTCCAATGTAATTGAAAGTTTTTGTTAATTTATTGTTATGAATTTTAATATATAATTATTTAAAAAGTATCAAATTATTTAACAAACTATTGAAACTTATCTTTGTTTTTCAGATAATTACTTTTATTGGTAAAAAATATTGAGAATGGCAAAAAGATCAAGAGAAGACAAGAAAAAAACAGTACTATTTGAAGAAAAGAGGAAATTAGATGAAGTGCAAAATGTTACACAGCTAAAAAGAGTTCTGGTAGGAGAACTAAACAGTTTGTTAAAAGACGTTTACAGAGTAAAGCAATTTGAAAATGTTGAAAAGAAAAAAGAAAAGTTCTACAACAAATCAGAAGAAAAGGAAAAAAGGAGATGATAAAAGAAAATCATTTAATGGAAAAACACTGCATATTGAAAGAAGGCTGAAAGAACATAAAGATATAAGGAGGAGAATGTATAGAAGTAGAGTACTACAAAATGTATTGAAATATTGTAAAAAATATAAAAAAGAAAAGCAGCTTGTAAGAAAAAGCAAGAGATTGAAAGTTTAGTAGATAAAGCTTTTGAAATAAAACATCAATTATTTATATTAATATTGAACAGAATGAAAACATTGAATAAAACAATGCTATTTATGAAGGAGAAAAGCATTAGAAAAAGACTGTTTAATAGAAGTAACTTTTGTAAAACTTCCACTGGTGAATGGAAGCACTCTTCTAGTACTGAGCCTTTCTTTAATGAAGAATGTTATTTTCAGCAGAACTCTTTAGTACATGCAGTTGATACTAGTGGTCGATGCTATGAGATGAAAGATGGTTCTCTGATTCTAGAGGAAGAAATTATTCCTACGAATGTACAAGAAGTAATAGCTGAAGAAGTTCAAGGGAGGCATACACAAGCTCCTGTATTTAAGTGGGATTGTAGCATTATTTGCTGTATTCAACAGGAGTCTATTGACATATTACGTTTTGTTTTCCGAGACTATGCCAAAAAAAGTATTGAACAGAAGATTAAGATGTTACAAGGACTAGATCCATGTGAAATAAGAAAATATACTAAGTTGCAAGGTCATTCTCTGGCTTGTCTTTCAAGAAAAGTCTGTCAAAGTACTTTACATCATTTAAGAATGTTAGCTGTATACCACTCTGAAATGTGGAAGTTGGTAAGGAGACTCTACTATGTAAAAACTCCTGCATTATGTTTAAGTGAAATGAACACAGCTCTTTTGCATGGTTCTGTATCAGATATAGAGAAAGTTTGTAATGATATACAGTTTCGTTTTTTTGGATCAGAAGATGAGTGTAGAGAAAGTGAGAGTTTGATATGTGTGGATGTTGAAGAACAGGAGAAAGAGATTAGTATTGATGACTTTGAGGAAGAAATTACACAGTTTAACATAGTTTCATCTGGAAAACCAAACTTTGTATTTGTTGTTGTCGTACTCACTATAGAAGTCAAACTAGGAATGTTGATTTATATTTAAAAAGTGAAACAGAAAATAATAATAAATGGCAGCAATTTGGTTGCTTCTTTATTGGTAGAAGGTCAGTTTGAGTTGGCTACTGCACAAATAATAGCCATTGAATTGCGTAATTTGCACAGCTCAATCTTATACCCTTATTGTTTTGGGGTTTGAACTTGTATATTGTTCTTTTTCTTGCTATTTTAAATTGTTAGTTTTTAATAACTCATATGTATTGAACTGTATTGCACTGAGAAGAATGACACTGTTTTATCATTTTAAAATGTATACTTTGATGATCTATGTTTTCAAATTAGATCGAATAAAGTTATGTAAATTAAAGGAAATGAGTTTGCTACTCATCAAGTTATTTGTAAATACTGTTACAACAAAATAGAAGAGAACAAACTGCCAGCTAGAGCAGTACAAAACAACTTAGAGTTGGTAGCTATTCCTCAGGAACTGGCAGATTTGAATGCATATGAGTCCATTCTTATTCAATCTGTACACCCTTTTCAGGCCATAGTTCGTATGAAGCCTAAAACAGGTAAGCTGCCACCAACAGATTTACAAAACGGTCTGAAAGGAAGAGTTGTCTACTTAAGAAAAACATTGAAACTGTTGGTGTAGACAGAGAAGAAAAGGAGCCAGTAGTTATTCTAGTAAATGGTGTACCAACAAAGAGTAGAAAAATCTGGCAAGATATTCTAGATGTTAGTAAACTTCAAAAGGCTACAATATATCTGCAACAGAATAACATTTATTATAAGAATGTGAATGTTGATGAAGACGTAATATGCTTACAAGATGAAACAGTAATTTCAGCTGGACAAATTGAAAAATTGGACAAGTGCAGAACTGAAGAGATTTATGAACATTATACAATACATCCTCTGCATTCAAAAGAAATAATTGGAAACAGTATTGAATTATTTCAAATGAAAAAAGCAAAGGGCAGTCCCATAAGTGTATGGGAATAAAGTTTAGAAGCTTGTTGTTTTCCCCAGCTATTCCCCACTGGAGAAGGTGGACAATTTGACGAGCGAGATGTACAGATTCCAGCTTCAGAATACCGATCAACAAGAATATTTTGTGAAGATGCAAAATTTCAGCAGTGCATTCCAAATATATTTCATCTTCTATTTGAAAGTGATTTGTCTGCACTTTCGTATGAAGTGAATCACATTAAAAAGAGGACTTCATTTTTAACATGTTTCTGCAAAAGAGTTCATGGACAAAGTTGAACAAAGAGATGAAAATGTAGAATCTCAGTTAATTAATTTGATGGCGTGTCAACGTGGTACCAATGAGTAGTGGTATCATCGTCATGGAGAACTTAAATTCATGTTAAGAAACTTAGGGGCATATTAGCAAGACCGGCGATAAAATTATCGCCGTTTTAGCGGCAGGAAACTGCCGCTAAAGCGGCGATAATGGGCTTGCTAATATGCGTTATAGAATTCAATAGAAGCCCAGGTTAGATGTGCAGGGCATCTAACCTGGGCTTCTATTGGAATTCTCTAACGCATATTAGCAAGCCCATTATCGCCGTTTTAGCGGCAGTTTCCTGCCGCTAAAGCGGCGATAATTTTATCGCCGGTCTTGCTAATATACCCTTAGGTACTGCTACATGGTTTGTAACACTTAGCTGTGCTGAATATGCGTGGGAAGATTTACTTGAATTTCTACGAGAAGCACATTCAAATGTTAAAAACATTGAATTGAAGACAGCTGGAGAACTGTGTTCCTTGGATCCTGTAAATGTGTGCAGATATTTTAATAATAGGTTTCAAGCTATGATGTCATTTATCTGTAATAAAAATAATCCACCTCTTGGAGCGGCAACAGATTTCTTTTGGAGAAAGGAGTACCAAGGCAGAGGTGCTCCTCATATACAAATGCTGTTATGGATAAAGAATGCATCAAAATTTGGAACTGATACTGATGAAACTGTTTTGTCTTTCATCGAACAGTATGTTATGTGTGCCATTCCAAGAGATGGATGAGAAGGAGCTTGAGACAACAAGTTTTACGGTTTCAAAGTCATCGATGTGGGAAATACTGCCGACAAAAATACAAGTGTAAAGGGAAATTTTATACAAAATGTCATTTTGGATTCCCACGTCCTATAATTTCTAAAAGAAGAGTAAATAGGTTTTTCTCAGCAGTTAAGTATACAATAACTCGGAATTCTCCCAAGAATTGATACAACATAAAAAGAACAGAAGGTTCAAAGTACATAAATGACTACAATCCAGTTATATTGAAAATGTGGAATTCAAACATGGATATCCATAATACAATTGCTGTGGCTCACTATGTTACATCATATAAATCCTAATTTGAAAAGACAGAGATGAAACAAATGTGGGAAGAAATTTCAGCAGGGAAGAGTCTTTGCAAAAATTGTACAGCTTCAGCTTGAAAATGCTTTCCCATGGAGAGATTGGATCCTATGAATGTTCGGATCGCTTGAGCTCAGCCAGTTTATATTCAAAGTCAAGAGGAATCATTTGGGTAAGTTTAGGTCTTGCCTCCACACGAAATAGAGTATTGAAATTTTTACCAGAAATCGAATACTTAGCACAGAATGAACAGAAAGTACAGATATTGTTAAAACTAATATGTTGGATACATACTATCCCCAAAGGAGTCCACATCTCGAAAACCTATGTCTGTATGAAATACTTCAACATTACAGTAAAGAAAAAGTTACAGAAAATATAAAAGAAGAATAATATTCAGCAATTGGATGTGATGGATGTTTAGTAAAACAAGCCATTCTTTATGGATAAAGAATGCATCAAAATTTGGAACTGATACTGATGAAACTGTTTTGTCTTTCATCGAACAGTATGTTATGTGTGCCATTCCAAGAGATGGATGAGAAAGGAGCTTGAGACAACAAGTTTTACGGTTTCAAAGTCATCGATGTGGGAAATACTGCTGACAAAAATACAAGTGTAAAGGGAAATTTTATACAAAATTTCATTTTGGATTCCCACGTCCTATAATTTCTAAAAGAAGAGTAAATAGGTTTTTCTCAGCAGTTAAGTATACAATAACTCGGAATTCTCCCAAGAATTGATACAACATAAAAAGAACAGAAGGTTCAAAGTACATAAATGACTACAATCCAGTTATATTGAAAATGTGGAATTCAAACATGGATATCCATAATTCAATTGCTGTGGCTCACTATGTTACATCATATAAATCCTAATTTGAAAAGACAGAGATGAAACAAATGTGGGAAGAAATTTCAGCAGGGAAGAGTCTTTGCAAAAATTGTACAGCTTCAGCTTGAAAATGCTTTCCCATGGAGAGATTGGATCCTATGAATGTTCGGATCGCTTGAGCTCAGCCAGTTTATATTCAAAGTCAAGAGGAATCATTTGGGTAAGTTTAGGTCTTGCCTCCACACGAAATAGAGTATTGAAATTTTTACCAGAAATCGAATACTTAGCACAGAATGAACAGAAAGTACAGATATTGTTAAAACTAATATGTTGGATACATACTATCCCCAAAGGAGTCCACATCTCGAAAACCTATGTCTGTATGAAATACTTCAACATTACAGTAAAGAAAAAGTTACAGAAAATATAAAAGAAGAAAAATATTCAGCAATTGGATGTGATGGATGTTTAGTAAAACAAGCCAAAGGAAACCTTATCAATCACAGAAAACTCAGTTGCGAAAGTCCAGATAAGAGGGAATTTTTATATTTAGCACTTCTGCAACTGTTCAAGCCTTGGCGTATTGAAACGGAATTACTTGGAGATTTTGACTGCTATGAATATTCTTTTAATGCAGCTAAAGATAGCATTCAGTGCACAATTTTCCCAACATATCTACAAATGTTAAATGATGAGATTGAACAAGAAAGTACTATTGCAGCTGAAATAGCTAGAGAAAGTTCACAAGGCAGTCAAAGTTCTGGTCCACTCAGTCAAGATCCACTGGGACAACCAATTATCGAAAATGAAGCAGCAATAGCCTTGAATGAAGTAGAAACTGCAATGCAACAAGCACAACAGAATATTATTCAGTTGGAAAAGTTAGAAGAACAACTAAATATTGAACAAAAACAAATATATCTACAAGTCAAACAACAGATACAACATAGTTTGCTGCACAAAAAAAAGAATGCCAATGTTCATCATTTAAACCTATTCTATTGTACATCAGTGGTCAAGCTGGAACAGGAAAAAGTTTCTTAATTAAAGTTTGGACCAGTTATCTACACAAAACTACTGAATCACATTTATTGTGTGTTGTAACTGCTCCAACTCGATTAGCAGCACACAACATTAAAGGGATTACTTTACATCGATTACTTATGCTACCTGTTGAACATGATAATAAATTGGAATATCATAAGCTTTTGGGGAAGCTTGTTTTGAAGTCTCAAGAGTACTGAAGAAAATGAAACATTTAATCATTGATGAGGTGAGCATGGTCTCAAACGTAATGCTTGCCTTTGCACATTTAAGAATGCAACAGATTTTATAAACAGAATACGATGTTCTGTTTGGAGAAAAATATTTAATTATATTCGGAGATCTACTACAACTCACTCCTGTAAAAGGACAACCTGTTTTTAAAACACTTGTCCCTGAAGACACAAGGAAGTCTTTGGGAAGTATCGGAAATGTCAACATTTGGTTACATTTTGAATATGCGACAAGCAAGTGATGAAAAATATGGAAATATTCTACAAGACATAAGAATTGGTGTCTTGATGGAACAAGGTAAGCAAGTTTTAGAAAGTCAGGTACTAAGGAACTTGTTTACAACTGGGAAAACAGCAGCTGAAGTAATGTACAATATGCTTGGAGAAAACATGTCTATAGTTTGCCTAATGCCTACACTGCAAGAGTGTTCTACATTTAATCAACAACTGCTGAAACTGGAAAAACTACAAATTGTGGAAATTCGAGCTATTGATAAAGTCGAACACCAGGGAGTGACTCTTCTTACAGAGAAAATACAGGCTAAATTGCATTCTTTAGAAAAGTCTATATCTAAAACTGCAGGCGAACTTGCCCATGCAGTGGCAATGGGCGCGGCCATCTTGTTTTTCACTCTATTGCTATGGTTCTGGGCCTGCTTTTCAATCCTCCCTCTATCTTTTCAATCCTTTGTTTCTGGAAACTTTGTTTTGATCTTTTTTATTTATTATCTATCTCTCTATTTTCCTGATTCTATATTTGGAGTTTTTTTCTACTTTTTGTGTGTTTTTCACTATTTTTTCACTCTTTTTCTATTACCTGCTTTTTCATTTCTTTTACTTACTTTTTTAATTCCTACCTTTTCTTTTCCACCCCCGCCTACCCAGAACCATGGCAAAGGGCCACAGGGCTCGTAGCCAGAGCTGTGACCGCCTTCCTTGCGGAAGGCGGCGCCAAAAAGGGGTGCAGGTGCAGGCCTTATTTGGTGAGGTGGAGGTGGCTGCACTGGTATTTTTTTGTGCAGCGCCACCTCCCCTTAACCCTGGCAGCAGGCGGCAGGCCTTGGTCCGGGTACGGGCTCCGGGAGCGTCGGCAGCGGTGGGGCAAGGTGCGTCGGGCAGTGTTTCGCTGCTCTGGTGTCCGGCGCACCAATGACCAGCTGACGCACCGGTGGTCCGATATTCTGGACCGGGAGCAGGACCTGCTAGGAGTGGAGGTCCCGGGGCTTGGTGAGTAGCTATTTAATATTACTACTTTGGGGTCGATTCCGATTCGGGCCGGAAAAAGCACCGACCGAGTCGGAGCCGGAATTTATTCCAACAGACACGTACCTGTGGCGCCCGACACGCCAAGTACGATGCAAAGCGTGCAAAATCCGACCGACACGTACCGAACCCAAGCCGAACGACCGAGCCGCACGGAAAACAGCAATCCGGCCGGAAAAACACGCGAATCGAACCGACCGACACGCACCCGGAACAAATCCGACCGAAACATACACGCGAACTCCAAACCACAAAGTACGATGCAAGGCGCGAAAACCACGACCGAGTCGGACGGAGGACAAGCCGTACGACCGACACGCATACAAAACCGAGCCGAAGTAACACAAAACACCGCAACCGACGCGTACGCAGCATAGAAAACTGCACAAACACTGCGTGAGCGAAGCGGAGAACACCGTACGAGACAAATGCAGGGTCCGACTCGGTCACAAGAACGTTTCCAACATGCACAGACAGTACAAAGGAAAAATGACACAAAAAAGGCCAAACAAGCAATTACAAAGCCAATAAATACTGGGGGGGTGGGGACAGAGAACAAAGACACACCCACAACTCCACCCATATAAAGGACACAAATCCCAACCATGATCCTTTGCAAATGCCATTCCACTGCCAGCACCCAACAGACAGCAACCACACACCCACAGCTCATCCCTCACACAAGCCACACACCATCAGCACACCAACAAATACCTACCTCACATACACCCAGCAAAACACACACTCACACACCCTCACCTGCACACCAACACACACATCACTCACCATCACCACCCATCACCATGCCCCCAAGAAGAATCACAAGTTCCTAGATTGTGAATTGGAAGTCATGGTAGAGCGAGATCCTCAGGGTAGAGCCACAGCTGTTTGGCACACTGGTCCAACAGACCCCCATCTCCCACAAAAAAAAGATGTGGGAGAGGATCATCAACAGGGTGAACGCACAATCACCATGTCTGCGCACAAAGACCGACATCCAGAACAGGTGGTATGACGTGCGCAGGAGGGTACGGGACCTGCTCAAGAAAGACTACCTCCTGAGCCAATACACCGGCAGTGGCCCTCCTGCCAAGCTAGTATACCTCAGGACCTGGGAGGAGAAGGTGCGGGCCATCCTTCCGCCAGTGAGCGTATATGGACTACAGAACATCCCAGAGCCTGGTGAGTACACAACAAATGTACACAATATTCTGCCACAATACACACACACATCACTGTCAAGGGGAGAGTCAAACCATGCACTCATAGCAATTACACAGCAACCAGAACAGAATCATCCCAAAATGTGTATGTCAGTCAGAGAAACACAACACATGCCATCTCAAAGTTACATTCAACCGTGCCATCACATGTACAAACACAACTACAACTACAGCTAGGCAGTGGCACAAATAGAACTAACAAACACATCCAGACATGTAGCCACCACAACAACACCAACACACAGTGAAGACCACTGAAAGGAAGGAATTCTGTGTATGCTGGCCAAGTCAGTGTAGCCAATAGCATCATGGGAGTCGTAGTCACACATATTGCCCCCCCACAACTGTCCCATCAACACCACCATGAACCATGCGCACATCACAGGGAGTGGAGAAGGACTCACAAGATGGCTGACACTGGCAACTGCTGTGGGGAGCACAATGCCCTGCTGGCAACTGTGCACCAACAAACAGCAGGACACCACTGACTGACATCCTGAGAGACAACTTCCACTCCCTGCAATGGAAGCACGTTCCATGGTGGGATATCTGGCTGGCTGGGTGGGAAGGAGGACTCGCACCACTGACCATAGTCACAAGCACCTCCCCTCACACACACCCTCAACACATACTCCACAGAACCCACCTGGGAGAATGCAATGCCACACATCCTAACTCAAGGTCCCACAAAGAACCTCCACCCTGGGTTATGTCGTGTGAAGCACAGGGACACTCATGGGACGTTCAGCCAAATAACTGCCAGGACAACACTCCCAGCCATCCTGTCAGCACAGGCAGCCCACCCCACAGGGAAGCAGAGTCAAAAGGAAGGAAGCATGGGCATGCTGGGAAGGGGGGTGGAGGCAATAGCATGATGGGAGTCGTAGGCACAGCTCTACATCCCCCACCACATGGCCCAGCAAGCTCACACTCACGCATGCACATCCCACAGACAGTGGAAAGGCCCATCAAAGATGTCTGACACTGTTGCTGTGTCGTGGGGAGCACAAGGGCATGCTGGGAACTGCACACCAACCAACAGCAGGACACCACTGTCAGCCATCTTGCCATTGCTCTCACACCCACACACACTGAACTCCCCACAAAACCAAGTAAGTATGGGAATGCTGGGAAGTGGGGTGGAGGCAATAGCATGATGGGAGTAGTAGTCACAGATATTGGTCACCCCCACAACTGTCCCATCAACACCACCCTGAACCATGCGCACATCACAGGGAGTGGAAAACAACTGACAAGATGGCTGACACTGGCAACTGCTGTGGGGAGCACAAGGTCCTGCTGGCAACTGTGCACCAACAAACAGCAGGACACCACTGACTGACATCCTGAGAGACAACTTCCACTCCCTGCAATGCAAGCACGTTCCATGGTGGGATATCTGGCTGGCTGGGTGGGAAGGAGGACTTGCAGCACTGACCATAGTCACAAGCACCTCCCCTCACACCCCCCCTCAACACAAACTCCACAGAACCCACCTGGTAGAATGCAATGCCTCCCATCCTAACTCAAGATCCCACAAAGAACCACCACCCTGGGTTATGTTGTGTGAAGCACTGGGACACTCTTGGGACTTTTAGCCAAACAACTGCCAGGACAACACTCCCAGCCATCCTGTCAGCACAGCCAGCCCACCCCACAGGGAAGCAGAGTCAAAAGGAAGGAAGCATGGGCATGCTGGGAAGGGGGGTGGAGGCAATAGCATGATGGGAGTGGTAGTCACAGATATTGCTCAGCCTCACAACTGGCCCATCAACACCACCCTGAACCATGCTCACCTCACAGGGAGTGGACAAGGACACACAAGATGGCTGACACTGGCTACTGCTGTGGGGAGCACAAGGGCATGCTGGGAACTGCACACCAACCAACAGCAGGACACCACTGTCAGCCATCTTGCCATTGCCCTCACACCCACACACACTGAACTCCCCACAAAAGCAAGTAAGTATGGGAATGCTGGGAAGTGGGGTGGAGGCAATAGCATGATGGGAGTCACAGTCACAGACATAGCTCACCCCCACAACTGTCCCATCAACACCACCCTGAACCATGCTCACATCACAGGGAGTGGAGAAGGACTCACAAGATGGCTGACACTGGCTACTGCTGTGGGGAGCACAAGGCCCTGCTGGCAACTGTGCACCAACAAACAGCAGGACACCACTGACTGACATCCTGAGAGACAACTTCCACTCCCTGCAATGCAAGCACGTTCCATGGTGGGATATCTGGCTGGCTGGGTGGGAAGGAGGACTTGCAGCACTGACCATAGTCACAAGCACCTCCCCTCACACCCCCCTCAACACAAACTCCACAGAACCCACCTGGTAGAATGCAATGCCTCCCATCCTAACTCAAGATCCCACAAAGAACCACCACCCTGGGTTATGTTGTGTGAAGCACAGGGACACTCTTGGGACTTTTAGCCAAACAACTGCCAGGACAACACTCCCAGCCATCCTGTCAGCACAGCCAGCCCACCCCACAGGGAAGCAGAGTCAAAAGGAAGGAAGCATGGGCATGCTGGGAAGGGGGTGGAGGCAATAGCATGATGGGAGTGGTAGTCACAGATATTGCTCAGCCTCACAACTGGCCCATCAACACCACCCTGAACCATGCTCACATCACAGGGAGTGGAGAAGGACTCACAAGATGGCTGACACTGGCTACTGCTGTGGGGAGCACAAGGCCCTGCTGGCAACTGTGCACCAACAAACAGCAGGACACCACTGACTGACATCCTGAGAGACAACTTCCACTCCCTGCAATGCAAGCACGTACCATGGTGGGATATCTGGCTGGCTGGGTGGGAAGGAGGACTTGCAGCACTGACCATAGTCACAAGCACCTCCCCTCACACCCCCTCAACACAAACTCCACAGAACCCACCTGGTAGAATGCAATGCCTCCCATCCTAACTCAAGATCCCACAAAGAACCACCACCCTGGGTTATGTTGTGTGAAGCACAGGGACACTCTTGGGACTTTTAGCCAAACAACTGCCAGGACAACATTCCCAGCCATCCTGTCAGCACAGCCAGCCCACCCCACAGGGAAGCAGAGTCAAAAGGAAGGAAGCATGGGCATGCTGGGAAGGGGGTGGAGGCAATAGCTTGATGGGAGTGGTAGTCACAGATATTGCTCAGCCTCACAACTGGCCCATCAACACCACCCTGAACCATGCTCACATCACAGGGCGTGGATAAGGACACACAAGATGGCTGACACTGGCTACTGCTGTGGGGAGCACAAGGGCATGCTGGGAACTGCACACCAACCAAAAGCAGGAAACCACTGTCAGCCATCTTGCCATTGCCCTCACACCCACA
The DNA here is from genome assembly GCA_963921515.1 of Calotriton arnoldi. Lineage (NCBI taxonomy): Eukaryota > Metazoa > Chordata > Amphibia > Caudata > Salamandridae > Calotriton > Calotriton arnoldi. The sequence continues at coordinate 789,998 of CAWUFW010007044.1, read as the reverse complement.
CACACTGAACTCCCCACAAAAGCAAGTAAGTATGGGAATGCTGGGAAGTGGGGTGGAGGCAATAGCATGATGGGAGTCACAGTCACAGACATAGCTCACCCCCACAACTGTCCCATCAACACCACCCTGAACCATGCTAACATCACAGGGAGTGGAGAAGGACTCACAAGATGGCTGACACTGGCTACTGCTGTGGGGAGCACAAGGCCCTGCTGGCAACTGTGCACCAACAAACAGCAGCACACCACTGACTGACATCCTGAGAGACAACTTCCACTCCCTGCAATGCAAACACAGTCCATGGTGGGATAACTGACTGGCTGGGTGGGAAGGAGGGCCGGCTGTCAACCAAATACAACCAATGCAGACCATGTTCACACCCCAACAAATACATAGAAATGCCCAAATAATGCAGGACAATGTGCCACACCAATATCAACCCCTGACTGTGACGACTTAGGACAATGCAATGTACAGGCCCGCACCCAGAGGCACAGTCACAACTGTCAGGTGTGTCAACCATTGATGCCTGCAGAAACATAACATACATTGTGTGTGTCTCCCAAAAACAGGTGATGATGGGGACACAGCAGCAGACGCTGAGGAGTCCCAGTCCCAGGCTCAAGAGGATGCGGAGCTCACTGGTGTCGTACAGCCTCTGCCCTCCTCGGACGAAGAAGACCAACCTGGCACATCCGGTGCAAGTCTACATGCAGCACCAGCAGGACCACCAGCTGCAGCACCAGCAGGACCACCAGCTGCACCCCCTGCACCCACCCCTCCAACGACTGTCACCACAAATACCATCCCTGCCGACATGGACAGAACAAGGAGCAACACCAGCACAGGGACCCTGGACCAACCTGGGGCCATGGACACCACCACCACCACCAACCCCCAAGGTGGACCAGGGTCATCTGTGCGTGCCACTGCATGCACTGCACATGTCAGCAGGGGTGGTGGGAGGGGTGGGAGACAGAGGTCGCTGCTTGCAGAGGTTGCTGGTGAGCATGATGACCCACAACTGGTACGCATAGCTGATGCATACCAGTCCAGCACCGGAGATCTCAGCCAGGTACTGGGGCTCCTCAGAGACATGAAACAGCAGCAGGCTGCCCATCATACCCGCTTGGACTCTCACATGTCCCACGTGGAGTCACACATGTCCCGCGTGGACTCACACATGTCCCGCGTGGAGTCCAAGTGGGATGCACTGCATGAGATGACGGCGGTGCACAGGGACATTTTACAATGCCTCCACCAGATGAACAGCAACCAGTCCACACCTCCCTGTGTGCCAACAACATCTGGTGCTGAACAAACTGCAACTGCCACAGGGAGGGAGGATGACTCTGGCGGAGAGTCCCCTGCACCGCAGCAGCCTGTACTTGAGGGCCCCCAAAGAAGAGGGGTCGTCCGAGGAGGGGCAAGTGAGAGGCCGATGGCCAAGCGCAACTCCCAGGAAGCCTGAACCTGTTCTGGATGTTCACCTTTGTGCACAGACTGTTCACCCTGTTGACGGCAACACTACTCCCACACATTGCATGGGGAGTACAAGTTGGACCAATGTCTCAGACAACTGTGGCCCCGGTACTGGGGATTTTGTCTACCAGGACTTTCAATTCACCTAGGAACTTCTGATTGCAAGATTTATGTACAGCACTACCCATCCTATGCACTATTCACACAAATGTATCACAATAAACACACTAATACACCATACTTGCCTCTGTTGTGATTCCAACGTGGGTGCTGTTATGGGGATGATGAACTGCAAAATTACACTGTGTATGCGAACTGCAACAGCAAGTACAACACAGGCATGTGAGTAAAGGCAACGTGACACATATGAGGGAGACACACCACCAGGGCTACACAACACATACACACCTAGGCCATCTGACTCATTGCCTACACTGATGTTGCCAGGGAAGACGGTGCAATGCACAGACACCACACCCATTCCCAGTTGTAGTCAAGTAGCCCACAGGTGCAGTAAGCAAATGGCAGTCAAATGTGTGACCACAGACAACGCACATCACAAAGTGAAGCACAGGTTTATTACACAGTTGCAACATGTCGTAACCACTACAGATGCAAGGTAATCCCACCTGGCAGCGGGCACACAGTCTACAACTGTAGACGGAAGGAAGTCCATGGGTGTGGCGCACATCACGTGTAGGGACACAACAGCTACCACCCTGGAAGTGCAATCACGTTGTCGGTGGACACAGTTGACCAAACGAATCTGAAAGTACCCTGTGAAGGACAGAAATGACACACAGTCAAAAGAAATGGAGAACAGGACAGAACAGCAAAACTCATGCACAATACGTGTTACAAGATACCCACCCAGAACCAAGTTAGCATGTCAACACTGTTGGGGAGTACAGCCCACCTGTAAGCACACATCGCAACACACATCCAGTCAAGTAGCCCATGGACACACTCCAACAGCACCAGAGCACCACCTACACATATCATGCCAACTCACATCATTGACATGACACCTCAGGATACTCACATTCAGCTAAAGAAGTTGGTGATGAGCTGTGTGCGGACATCACCCTCATCATCATCATCATCATCACTGGCATCGTGGTCCAGGCCAGGATCCTCCACAGGTGGCGGATGTTGGTCATTGTCATCCTGGATGAGAGGCAACTCCTTCCGCACTGCCAGGTTGTGGAGCATGCAGCAGACGATGATAATCTTGCACACTTTCGCAGGGGCATATGGGAGGGACCCTCCCGGTCTTGTCCAGGCAGCGGAAGCGGCTCTTCAGGAGACCAAATGTCCGCTCAATCACTCTCCTGGTCCGACCATGTGCCTCATTGTAGCGCATCTGGGCTGGTGTCACAGGGTTCCTGAGGGGTGTCAGCAACCACGGCATGTTGGGGTATCCCGAGTCACCTACGGACAGACAAGTGCACATTAGCTGACTTGGAAAAGTGGGCGGAATACTACAGATCAGATCACTCACAATGGCACAAAGTCAGTACACACCGACAAGCCAGGCACGCTGGTTCTGCATCTGTGCCATCATCCTGGGGATGCGACTACTCCTCATCACAAAGGCATCGTGTGCTGAACCAGTGAAACGGGCACACACGTGTGTGATGGTCATATCTGCAAGACACACCACCAGTGCATTGACCGAGTGGTAGTGCTTGCGGTTCCTGTAGGCCTGCTCCTGGGCCTGTGGTGGTACCAAAGCCACATGTGTCCCATCAATGGAGCCAATGACATGCGGCATCCTCCCCAGGGCATAGAAGTCACTCTTCACATCAGTGAGTCGTTGCAGTCTAGGGAAATAGATGTACCGGTTCAGGAATAGCAACATTGCCGCCAAAACATCGCGGAGCACACGGCTCAACATGGTCTGTGACATCCCACCAGCAGTCGCCACAGTATGTTGGAAGGTACCGGTGGCAAAGAAGTGTAGGGCTGCCATCACCTTCACCTTGGGGGTCAGCGCTGTAGGATACGGCCGGCCAGGCTGCAAATGTGGGGCCAACTGCACTGCCAAATCCTCAATCAGCTGCCTGGTGAAGCGGTACCGTCGGATGCTGTCCCGTTCCACCATCGTTGCCAGGTCTGGAAATGGTTGATGGACAGCAGGAGCCCTGCAGTGCAGAGTAGAAGTAAGCAAGATTGTCAGTCAGCCCACATATGCGGCATTGAACACACTCAATATCCCAACATACATCATTATGAGGCACAACTACATGAAGTGTGCAGTTCCGTAAGGACATGTATGGTACATACATGGCCAACATCTGTCATCACGGTCCAACAAGTGGCATCAATAAGTCCCAGGTTGGCCCATTGGATATCATGAGGCCGTGTCACAGTTCCCATCTCCTGCTGCCGTGTCACAATCACCCCCACAGTGACATGTGAGGACAGATGTGCCCCAGGCATCACAGCTCAACGACAGGTACATTCCCAGGGACCCTGTATTGCCACATGGACACTGGCATTACATGGAGTATCATGTATACACCACAGCAAAACAACTATGACCCCCACAGGTAGTGGTCCCACTTGCCACTGCAGGACAGACATGGACGTCTGTGACACACACACGCACAACATCAAAGTCCATGCACACACAACGTGGATGTGGAGACTGTCTCCCATTGTGCACATGAAATCAGAGACATTGTAAACACTACATGCACACAGACTGTGGAGGACCATCACTATTGTGCCACTGGGACACCCTGGCTCAAACATACCGTCCCACATGGGACTCACGGGGTATGTGACATGACATACACATACACCACCGTGAAATGTGACCATGGCACATGCACAGATATGAACAGTTGCACATCACAGTGGTCATGTACACGTAACACCCAGGATCCTGTCCCCATGAACACGTGCACAGCCTGGGGGTGGCTGCCCCAGGTGACACCCACAGGACAACATGTACACCAACATACACACAATAGGAAATGCAGCCTTACATGCCTTATCATACAGTTTGGACAGGCTGTCGTGTTGTAGGTGTGCCCCTCACTCCCTGGGAGCTATCTGTGGCTGGCATATGTCCATCTGAGACAGGCATGGTGACATATGCCAGTCACTTGTACAGGGATGCGTTGAACAGCAATGGACCGATCGGTGCACCCGGCCGGCCCATTGCATTCAATGTGTGCGGGTGCGCGTTGTGCCCCTGTACGCGTTGTACCGCAATGGACCGATCGGTGCCCCGGCCGGCCCATTGCATTCAATGTGTGCAGGTACAGCGTTGTACCCCTGTACGCGTTGATCAGCAATGGACCGATCGGTGCCCCGGCCGGCCCATTGCATTCAATGTGTGCGGGTGCAGCGTTATTGCCCCTGTACGCGTTGTACCGCAATGGACGATCGGTGCCCCGGCCGGCCCATTGCATTCAATGTGTCGCGAGTGCAGCGTTGTGCCCCTGTACGCGTTGTACCGCAATGGACCGATCGGTGCCCCGGCCGGTCCATTGCATTCAATGTGTGCAGGTGCAGCGTTGTACCCCTGTACGCGTTGATCAGCAATGGACCGATCGGTGCCCCGGCCGGCCCATTGCATTCAATGTGTGCGAGTGCAGCGTTGTGCCCCTGTACGCGTTGTACCGCAATGGACCGATCGGTGCCCCAGCCGGCCCATTGCATTCAATGTGTGCAGGTGCAGCGTTGTACCCCTATGCAGCGTTGATCAGCAATGGACCGATCGGTGCCCCGGCCGACCCATTGCATTCAATGTGTGCAGAGTACGCGTTGTGCCCCTGTACGCGTTGTACCGCAATGGACCGATCGGTGCCCCGGCCGACCTATTGCATTCAATGTGTCGAGTGCAGCGTTAGTGCCCCTATGCGCGTTGTACCGCAATGGACCGATCGGTGCCCCGGCCGGCCCATTGCATTCAATGTGTGCGGGTGCAGCGTTGTGCCCCTATGCGCGTTGTACCGCAATGGACCGATCGGTGCCCCGGCCGGCCCATTGCATTCAATGTGTGCAGGTGCGCGTTGTACCCCTGTATGCGTTGCTCAGCAATGGACCGATCGGTGCCCCGGCCGGCCCATTGCATTCAATGTGTGCGGGTACGCGTTGTACCCCTGTACGCGTTGTACCGCAATGGACCGATCGGTGCGCACCCATTGACAATGGCCTTGCCTGGCAACGGACGCGTTTTCGAAATTCGAGCGAGTCGGTTGCTGGAAATTCAGTTGGTCACCCACAACAATGTTGCAAAATCATGTATGTCATGAAGTTGAAGATTTGAAGGATGCCGTGGGCGTGTATTGGTGCTGCTATTCCATGGATTGGCCAGATTCAGAAGATGCAAACGACTTGGACCTATCACTTTGGACACAAGGGACAGTATCTGCCTCTCCAGCACATATATATTGCTGGCTGTTCCCCTGAGAGCTCACTTGCCTGCACTACATGCTCCAGGACGACATCTGCCACTGCACTGCTGCTGTCTCTGCCCCTCTGGACCCTGCAATGGCACGTACTGTGGAGAGAGCCCCAGCCTTCAGCCTTGAGGAGAACCAGGCCCTGCTGGACAGCCTACTTCCACAGTACAGCAAGCTGTATGGGACACCAGGGGAGCAGGTGAGTGTTCTGTGCACTGCCTTTCTGAATGTGCATTTTGTCTGACTAGCAAGGCTGAAAGTCTGCACGCCACTGGCTAGCAGGCTCACTGAGTAGTTGTCACCCCCATAGTGTGTAGTGACATGCACTGGACAGGTATGGTGCAGTGACAGTGCATTTGAACAAGGTTTTACTTCCCATGCAATGATACCATGTAGTGACGTCTGGCAAACTGTCCATGGGCAGCGTTGCACTGCCTGTGTACATCATGTGCCCCTGTGAATGAGACATGTATATACAACTGTGTCATGCACGGATATGTTGCATGTGTAGTAATGGCCTTTTCACTTTGTCATCCTGACAGGTTAATGCCCATCGGAAGCAGGAGATCTGGAAGGACATCGTCCGGGCTGTCCGGTCCGTGGGGGTCTACAAGCGCCGGATCCGCAACTGCCAGAAGAGGTGGCAGGACCTTCGGGGCTGGACCCGGAGGATTGCACGGGTTCAGCTGAAGCTGTCGCCTCCTCGCAGGAGGGCGGAACACGGACCCTGACCCCCACATGCTCCAGATCCTGGCGGTGGTGTTTCCAGACCTGGATGGGCAGCTGAAGGCCAGACAGCAGCAAGGAGGGGGTGAGTCAAAGACTGCACTGTGAACTCTGTATTACATGCTTTGTGCCCTCCTCTGGCCTGGTTCAACTGCCACAGTACAGCAGTCATGTTGTCCAGGAGCCATGTCCCTCTATTGTGCACTGCCCACTCCTCATCTGATACCCAGGTGTGGCCCTTACATTCAGGGAATTGTGTCACTTGGGACTGTGTCCTTGCAGTTTGCTTCACTAAAGGTGGGGGACAGCATCTGTTTCCCTAACTCTGTTGTGGGCATCATGGGTGGGTCCATTGTTCACACAACGCCTGTGTTCGGACATGTAATCTGCGTGTTGCTTTGATATGCGGTCCACTTGCTGAGCTGAGCCACCACATGTGCCTGGGGTATGTGGCACACGCCCATGCAGCGGGTGGGAACAATGTTTGGGCCCCAGGAGTGTGCAGATTACGTGTGTCACACATACATAGCCAGCTATCCACTGTCCAGGGCTCATCCCTCATTCATGTGGGGCAGGACAGTCATGCCTACTCCAGGCCATGCAATGCACTCTGTACTCCCACTCCCGTGTATCAGCTGACACATTGTGCGCAGTGATTTGACCCCTCAGGTGTCTGCCTCTGTGTCAGTGTGCTGTGGATTAGTTGCCAGGACTGCTGGGGTGTTTCTCGGTAGGGGCTCAGCATGCCACTGGAGATGTGACCATAGGAGACGATACTTGTGTGTCACATAGGTGTTTGATCAGCTGCCCGTGCAGACTGGGGTATGCGAATGTGAAGTTCAGGCAGCTGTTCCCCATTCACAGCAGATTGTGAGGGCTCAGGTTCAGAGGGTAGTGTCACAGGTCTCCCATATGTCCAATCGGTATGACCTGGACAGATGAGGGTTAAGATGATGTGTTGTGTGGGGGATGTACATGTGCACTTGTGCAGCTCCAGGACTTGCATTCCCCATGACCTACTATTGTGACACAGTGCAGAGTGTTGTTGTCTGGCTGCCAAGTCATACATCACTGAGACAGTGATGTATGACTTAGCAGTCATGCCTCCGCCATGGCATGTGTCTACTTATTGGTGATCCTGCAGGGGAGTGACATGTGCTACATGCACACCATTGTGGCGATGGCTATCAGGACATGGGTGCATCATGGTGTCTGTCGCTGGTATGCATCACATGCATATCCTATTTGACTCTGGGCGTCCCTTTCATCCGGAAACCTGTACTGACTCAGTGGCAAGAGTTGTGATGTGTGCATGTCCACATGCTACACCGTGTCCTCTGCACTGTCCAACTACTGTGTAGTTGGTGCATGTGTCCACACTGGGGTGTTGCTATCCAACAGACACCAGACAGATGGGTGCAAGGCCATGTGGGATGTGAGTGCCATGGTTGGCATCAGACTGACAATTGGCTTCTCCTGTTCAGTTAGGGCACTTTTAGCAATGTACAACTAATGATGCCAGGGCTTGCTCTGTAATGTGCTGTGCTCACAGTGGTGTGTGCGTTTGGTGCAGGTGACTGATGTCTGTCTGTTTCCCCATTGTTTGCAGATACATCCACGGCCACGGAAGGGGACAGCTCCACGGACCAGGAGGAACCGGAGAGCCAGACTGGGTCAGCAGCCGAGGAGTGGTCGGAGGGACCCAGTGGCACGGAGGGCGAGGGAGCCACACCGAGGAGTCCTCAGCACCATCCACCTCAGCTGAGGACCAGAGCAACTCGGAGGATGACTCCCTTATGGAGGCGGGTGTCAGCAGCCACCACACCCCAGCTAGTGTTGCTGTCCCCGCCACCACCAGCACCACCACCGCCCTCCCATCGGCTCCCATTCCCCAGGTCCGTGGAGGCTCCCATGTCTGGGAGCGTGTCTCCTTTGGGCCAGGCACCGCACCCCCTGCCCCTGTGTCCCCTGCTGCCCTGAGTGAGGAGTCTGTGTACCTCCTTCGCCAGCTCCATGTAGGGCAGACAGCCATGCTGAGTGTCCTCCATGCGCACACCGCTCTGTTGACTCAGCTGGTGTCGTTCATGGAGGGCATCTCATCGGGCATGTCTGACCTACAGAGGGGCAATAGGTCCATGGACTCCTCCCTGACGGCAGCAGTGTCCCTCCTCAGACAGTCCCTCACCCCTCCTGCCTCTGCTCCATCCACACTCCCCAGCACCTTACCCGTCCCAAGCACACACACACCGGCACAGGCACACACCAGCACACACACATCCAGCACACAGACACACACGCCACAAACAAAACGCACACGCACGCACAGTCAGGGGACTGAAACCAGACTCACAGGGGATGGGGCCCTGGAACACACACACGCATCCACGAGCACTGCGCAGTACTCAGTTGCCTCTCCCTCCAAAACACCCTCCCTTGCCTCACCTGCAACCCCAAAGACCCAGCGGCTCTTCCTCAGTGACCTCGGCCTCTTCCCCTCCGATCCAGCTGATACAGCATTCAGGGGGAAGAGGAAGCCCACCCACACGGAGCAGAGTGCCCCTCGCCCCCGGACACCCTCCCCCAGGCGCAGACAGACTGAGGCCCCCACCCGCAAGTCCCCCGGAGTCGTAAGAGCAAGACCCCGCCGCCGCCCTGCAGCTCAGGCACCAGGTCTCCTTCCTCCATCCCTCAGGCCCCCACTCCACAGGTGCCCCCACCACACCCTGCCCCAGGTTCCCCCACCCACAGATATACCATCCCCAAGAGGATCCGGCCTTCTCCCCCTGCCACTTGCTCTCCCGGCACCACACCCCCGCTGCGCTTGTCTGTGCCACTGATGTGGTGAGGGTGTCCTCCCCCTCTGTCCAGCCCACCTTGCCTGTTCCCCATTCTCCTCCCCTGGTGGTAGGCACTGCAGTGGAGTCCACTACCACCCTGTCTGACTTGGGCACTGCAGTGGCGGACCTGTCCACTCCATCTGCAGGGTCCACTGCAGTCGTGCCGGCACCCACAACATCTGAGTCATGCCCCCAGTTGTGCCGGCACACACCATGTCAGACACCTCCACTGCAGTTGTCAGTGGCTCTCCAGCACCCACCACCCCTTCCCTGCTTCCTCCTGGTGAGCCCTGATCCTGTCCCTGCGGTGCCTGGCCTGCCCCCGGTTGCCCCTCCTAGTGGATTGTCCCTGGTTTTGTGCAGGCATGCGTGGGGTGACATCTGCCACTGTCACCCAGTTTGGACTTTGACAATGGACTGGCCATTGGCCTTTGTGTTTTTCTGGACTTTGTTTTCATTACACACATATGCTGAATAAAGCAACTTTCTGTTCTCTAGTGCTTATGCTTCTGATGTACATGTTGTTGATGATGCTAACCATGCCCTTGCTGCAGTGATGGTGATATTTGGTCTCATGATAATGAAGTGTTACTGTGCAGGAACCCATGTGGTCCAGGGGGAATGTGTCCTATCCTGTGGTGTATCCATGTCATCCATAGCAGCATCTGAGGGTGTCATGTGTTCAGTATTTGGCAATGGGATTTCCTACTTAGATTAGCTATTTCACATCTGTGGCTTCCACCCCTGCACATCTGTTGTGCCTGCCATTGTTCAATTCGTCTACTTCCCTGACCGTGTGGCCATCTCCACTGGACATGCAGGTTTGGGCATCAATGGGGAAGGACTCATCCGTGTTGTCAGTGCAACATTGCTATACAAGTGTGTTGGATCTGTGCTGATGATTACGTTGGCACTTCCATGACCAGGCTGATGTGACGGGAGCCCTCATTTGGTGCTAATTGTTGATTGTGTGACCAAGTGCTCAGCTGACATGATGGGGCCCTACTGAGGCAACATATGGCACAGCTTTCCTCACACAGGAGTGGAGTCCCCTCATGGCAGTGTGTACTCCTGTGACATTGCCTGCGCCCAAGGTGTGTGTTGTATGTGCATGTCTGTGTGTTCACTTCCGTTTAGCTGTGCATGCTGTGATCCCTAGTGTTGTACCTGTTTGTGATGCTTGCTGAGTTGACCTATGTTCCCCCAAAGTCTTCTCCCTGGGTTCTCTGTGATGTGGGTGCATGGCACATTACTGGTCATCAGGGTGTCACCCATAGGTGTGTTTGCTGTCAGGGCTGAGTTTGTGTGCAGACGCAGATGGGTCACAGTCAGGTTTCCCCTTGGCACTTGTTGTTTGCCCCTGTCATGTGATTTCCAGTTTGTGTCATCTTTCAGTGATTGTGACACGTTGTGTGTGTGACTGCTGGCACTCCTCAGGGTCCGGGCTGCAATGTTGGTTGTTGTCTATGTGTGTTCTTTGTGGGTGACCTTGGCTTCTTCATTGGTGTGTGACTGTGGCTGGGATCCCATTGGTTGGTGTGGTATTGCCGTCATGTCCATGTACAGCGTAGTCTGCAGTGTGTCAGACATTCAGGAGTCTTGTTGAGTGGCCATGTGTGATGTGTTTCTGCACCTTGTTTCCCACCCACCACCCTGGAATAGTCATGGGTGCATGTGCAATGTCACCAGTGCATGTGTGCTTCACTGCTGCACATTGTTGGAGGTCGAGGGTGTGGTGTTGAGTGTGTGCAGATGAGAGTTGTTGCCCGGCTAGGCCCCTGCCTCCATGTTGGCCTTGGCTTACTGGCCATGCTGATTGATTTGTGCTTGTGTAGGTGTGATGGTAGTTTGTTGCTCAGGACACATGACTGTGGTTCACAGTGTGAACGACATTTAGCTTTGTCATCACAGTGGGATTGTAATGCAGCCCAGGGTCACCACATTGTGGGGGCCCTGGGGGTAGTGCTGTGGTGTGTCTGTGTCTTGCTGTGTCAGTTGCTGTTCCTACATGCCTGTGTGACATGTGTGATTTGTGCTCCCTCTCATCTGACAATGCCTGCTTGCCCACATAGGGGATTTGGATCCATGAGTTACCTTTGTGTGGCACTGTATGCACATCTGTATGATTGGTATTCAGGTCTCCTCATGTGTTGTGTGGTTGCCTGGGGACACTGGCACCCCCTCACCTGTTGTGTATGATGTGCAGTGTGGGTCTGCCTGTTTGTGTTTGTGCATCTGCACCACTGCATTGGCATATCTTGGGTGTGCCATTGGCTGTATGTAGTTTGGTGGGTTTCCCCTGCTGTCCCTGGGACTCCTAGGTCATCGGTCAGCACAATGATCATGGTTTGTGTGTCCCATTGCTGCCATGGTATGGTATCTGTTCAGCCTCACATCTACAGTCTCCACAGGGTATCTGCATTTGTGTGCCCATTGGTGCAAATATGTGGGTCTGCATTCTGATGGTCACTTCTGTCATTGTGTCATTGATGAATGTTGACAGTGTCAGCCCCCATGGGTGTTGTTTGTCTGCACATGGCCAAAGGTATGTCTTATTTGCACTGCAGTATTTGGCTCCCCCAATTTATGTTGCAATGGGACACATGCACTACTTTGCCACTGATGTGTTTGTTGTTCTGTGACCAGGAATCATCCATGCAGTTTGGCAGTTGCAGCTCTTTCTTTGTCAACACTTACCTTTTGGTCACTGTGATGATGGGGGTTTGGACCCCATTGCCACAATGTTCAAAATGTGCTTCAGCTATGGACCCCACACTTACCTTTTGGTCACTGTGGTGATGGGGCGTTGGACCCCATTGCCACAATGTTCAATATGTGCTTCAGCTATGGACCCCACACTTACATTTTGGTCACTGTGGTGATGGGGCGTTTGGACCCCATTGCCACAATGTTCAGAAATGTGCTTCAGCTATGGACCCCACACTTACCTTTTGGTCACTGTGATGATGGGGGTTTGGACCCCATTGCCACAATGGTCATGGCCTGCTTGCATTGTGGGTGCCACACACATATATGTGTGGCACATGTGCTAGGGGTCACATTGTATGTTCAAAGTCATGTTCAGTGTTGTAGGCATTTGACACAGTCTACACACGCTTGTCATGGTGTTGGGGGATGTCTTCTTCTTGCATTCCCTAGGTTGTGGTGTGCTGGTTGTGTCATGCATTGTCCATCCTATGAGTGGGGGTGGTAGTGGTGGTAGGCATCCAGCCCCCCTGGGTGAGGGTGGTAGTAGTGGTAGGCATCCAGCCCCCATGGCTGAGGGTGGTAGTAGTGGTGGGCATCCTGGCACCACCCTGGCTAAGGGTGGTAGTAGTGGTAGGCATCCAGCCCCCCTGGGTGAGGGTGGTAGTAGTGGTAGGCATCCAGCCCCCCTGGGTGAGGGTGGTAGTAGTGGTAGGCATCCTGCCCCCCTGGGTGAGGGTGGTAGTAGTGGTAGGCATCCAGCCCCCTGGGTGAGGGTGGTAGTAGTGGTAGGCATCCAGCCCGCCCTGGGTGAGGGTGGTAGTAGTGGTAGGCATCCTGCCCCCCTGGCTAAGGGTGGTAGTAGTGGTAGGCATCCTGCCCCCTGGGTGAGGGTGGTAGTAGTGGTAGGCATCCAGCCCCCTGGCTAAGGGTGGTAGTAGTGGTAGGCATCCTGCCCCCCTGGGTGAGGGTGGTAGTAGTGGTGGGCATCCAGCCCCCTGGGTGAGGGTGGTAGTAGTGGTAGGCATCCAGCCCCCCTGGGTGAGGGTGGTAGTAGTGGTAGGCATCCAGCCCCCTGGCTAAGGGTGGTAGTAGTGGTAGGCATCCAGCCCCCCTGGGTGAGCGTGGTAGTAGTGGTAGGCATCCAGCCCCCTGGGTAAGGGTGGTAGTAGTGGTGGGCATCCAGCCCCCCTGGGTGAGGGTGGTAGTAGTGGTAGGCATCCTGGCACCCCCTGGCTAAGGGTGGTAGTAGTGGTAGGCATCCAGACCCCCTGGGTAAGGGTGGTAGTAGTGGTGGGCATCATGCCACCCCTGGGTAGGGGTGGTGGTGCGCATTCAGGCCCCTGTGTGCATATGTGGCATTGGTGATGGACATCCCGCCCCTATGGTGCTGCTGTTGCTGGTGTAAGTATATTCTGCATCCCTGTGTGTGTGTGTGATGTGTCGTGTACGTGTTGTATGTGTTTCGTGGTTGGTGTCTGGCTTACCTTCTGCGCCGTACGCGTCCGTGCCTGTTCCGGTAGTAAATGTAGAATATTGGTATGATCGGGACGAAGGGATTCATGGTTGGTTCGTGTTGTTCGTCCTTCTCGTTGCTTCACGTCGTCCTCGTCGCTTCGCCTCGTCCTCGTCGCTTCGCCTTGTCCTCGTCGCTTCGCCTCGTCCTCGTCGCTGCCGTGTTCGTCTCGGAGCCGTGGATCGTGTTGTGGCGCGAATCGGAGCTTATGTGCGCCTCTCCCGGATGCTTTGACGTGCCGTGCGTAGCGACGGGTTCGGCGCGTACGGAAGCGCATCGTACTTGTCCGGCCGGACGGGGCTGCATTTTTCCTTCCGTGCGACTCGATTCGGCGTTTCCGGATTCGCCTCGGTCGGAGAACAGGACCTGGTTTGGGTGAGTACGGCTCGGCCGGATTCTGTGCTGTTGTACGCATCGTACTTGCTCGTTCGGTGTGCTGTACGGATCGGTCTGGAAACAGGCTTTCGCATGGCTTTTTCCCGACCGAATGGTATTGGGTGCGCCTCCGACCGAGATCGGAATCGGCCCCTAAACATATATAAATTACTATTCCCACTCCAGTCAGTATTAAGTCATAGAAGGTGCTGGACACTAAAGATATATAATTTACTATTCCAACTCCACCAAATATTAAGTCCAAGAAAGTGCTGGACAGTAAACATATATATAAATTACTATTCCCACTCCACTGAGTATTAAGTCAGGGAATGTGCTGGACATTAAACATATATAAATTACTATTCCCACTTCAGTTAGTATTAAATCACAGAAGGTGCTGGACACTAAAGATATATAAATTACTATTCCCACACCAGTCAGTATTAAGTCATAGAAGGTACTGGACACTAAAGATATATAATTTACTATTCCAACTCCACCAAATATTAAGTCAAAGAAAGTGCTGGACACTAAACATATAAAAATTACTATTCCCACTCTAGTCACTATTAATTCAGGGAAGGTGCTGGACACTAAACATATAGAAATTACTATTCCCACTCCAGTCAGTATTAAGTCAGAGAAGGTGCTGGACACTAAACATATAAAATTACAATTCCCACTCCAGTCAGTATTAAGTCAGGAAAGCTTCTGGACACTAAGGGGCCGATCCCGATCCCGGCCGGAAGCGCACCTAACAGTATTCGTCCGGAAAAAAACCAAGCCGAACACGTGTTTTCCGACCGATTCGAACAGTCGTCCGAACGAACAATTACGATGCGCATAACAGCCCAGATTCCGAGCGAGCCGTACTCACCAATTCCAGCTCCTGTTCCCCGCCCGAGCCGGATCCGTAAACGCCGATTCGAGTCGCACGGAAGCAAATAAACAGCACCTTCCGGCCGGACTAGTACGATGCGCCTTCCGTACGCGCCGAACCCGTCGCTACATCCGGCACGTCAGAGCATCCGGGAGAGCTGTACATAAGATCCAATTAGCGCCACAAGACGATCCATGGCGACGAGACGGACAAGCCAGCGACGAGTACGAGTCCAAGCCACGAGAAACCCGAACGAGACGACCCAACCATGAATTCCATTGCGCAGGTCCTACCAATACTTTACATCTATTACCGGGACCGGTACGGACGCGTACGACGCAGACGGTAAGTCAAACACCCACAACACAAACAAACGACACGTACCCGAAATATGTCACACACACATAGGGATGCACAAATGACGTACACTAGCAACAGCAGAACCATAGGGGTGGGATGGCTATCACCAATGCCATACACACCCATAGGGGGATGGATGCCTACCACTAATACCATCCCCACTCATAGGGGGATGGATGCCTGCCACTACAACCATCCCCACTCATAGGGGGATGGATGCCTACCACTACCCCTACTCAGGGGGGCCTGGATGCCTGTCACTACTACCCTGCCCACCCATAGGGGGATGGATGCCTACCACTAATACCATCCCCACTAATAGGGGATGGATGCCTGCCACTACTACCATCCCCACTCATAGGGGGATGGATGCCTACCACTACCACCACCCCTACTCAGGGGGCCTGGATGCCTGTCACTACTACCCTCCCCACCCATAGGGGGATGGATGCCTACCACTAATACCATCCTCACTCATAGGGGGATGGATGCCTGCCACTACTACCATCCCCACTCATAGGGGGATGGATGCCTGCCACTACTACCATCCCCACTCATAGGGGATGGATGCCTACCACTACCACCACCCCTACTCAGGGGCCTGGATGCCTACCACTACCACCACCCCTACTCAGGGGGCCTGGATGCCTGTCACTACTACCCTCCCCACTCATAGGGGGATGGATGCCTGCCACTAATACCATCCCCACTCATAGGGGGATGGATGCCTACCACTAATACATCCCCACTCATAGGGGGATGGATGCCTACCACTACCCCTACTCAGGGGGGCCTGGATGCCTGTCACTACTACCCTGCCCACCCATAGGGGGATGGATGCCTACCACTAATACCATCCCCACTAATAGGGGGATGGATGCCTGCCACTACTACCATCCCCACTCATAGGGGGATGGATGCCTACCACTACCACCACCCCTACTCAGGGGGGCCTGGATGCCTGTCACTACTACCCTCCCCACCCATAGGGGGATGGATGCCTACCACTAATACCATCCTCACTCATAGGGGGATGGATGCCTGCCACTACTACCATCCCCACTCATAGGGGGATGGATGCCTGCCACTACTACCATCCCCACTCATAGGGGGATGGATGCCTACCACTACCACCACCCCTACTCAGGGGGCCTGGATGCCTACCACTACCACCACCCCTACTCAGGGGGGCCTGGATGCCTGTCACTACTACCCTCCCCACTCATAGGGGGATGGATGCCTGCCACTAATACCATCCCCACTCATAGGGGGATGGATGCCTACCACTAATACATCCCCACTCATAGGGGGATGGATGCCTACCACTACCAGCACCCCTACTCATGGGGGCCTGGATGCCTGTCACTACTACCCTCCCCACTCATAGGGGGATGGATGCCTACCACTACCACCACCCCTACTCAGGGTGGCCTGGATGCCTGTCACTACTACCATCCCCACTCATAGGGGGATGGATGCCTGCCACTAATACCATCCCCACTCATAGGGGGATGGATGCCTGTCACTACTACCCTCCCCACTCATAGGGGGATGGATGCCTACCACTACCACCACCCCTACTCAGGGGGCCTGGATGCCTGTCACTACTACCCTCCCCACTCATAGGGGATGGATGCCTGCCACTAATACCATCCCCACTCATAGGGGATGGATGCCTGCCACTAATACCATCCCCACTCATAGGGGGATGGATGCCTACCACTACCACCACCCCTACTCAGGAGGGCCTGGATGCCTGTCACTACTACCCTCCCCACCCATAGGGGGATGGATGCCTACCACTAATACCATCCCCACTCATAGGGGGATGGATGCCTGCCACTACTACCATCCCCACTCATAGGGGGATGGATGCCTACCACTACCACCATCCCTACTCAGGACGGCCTGGATGCCTGTCACTACTACCCTCCCCACCCATAGGGTGATGGATGCCTACCACTAATATCATCCCCACTCATAGGGGGATGGATGCCTGCCACTACTACCATCCCCACTCATAGGGGGATGGATGCCAGCCACTACCACCACCCCTACTCAGGGGGGCCTGGATGCCTGTCACTACTACCCTCCCCACTCATAGGGGGATGGATGCCTACCACTACCACCACCCCTACTCAGGGGGGCCTGGATGCCTGTCACTACTTCCCTCCCCACTCATAGGGGGATGGATGCCTGCCACTAATACCATCCCCACTCATAGGGGGATGGATGCCTACCACCACCACCACCCCTACTCATGGGGGCCTGGATGCCTACCACCCACACAACCCCTACTCATAGGATGGGTAATGCATGACACAACCAGCATACTCCAACATAAGGAATGTCTGAAAAATACATCCCCCCCAACACCATGACAAGCGTGTGTAGTCTGTGTCAAATGCCTACAAAACTGAACATGACATTGAACATACAATGTGACCCCCTATCACATGTGTCACACATAAATGTGTGTGGCCTCCACAATGCAAGCAGACCATGACCACTGTGGGAATGGGGTCTAAACCCCATCATCACACTGACCAAAATGTAAGTGTGGGGTCCATAGCTGAAGCACATTTTGAACAGTGTGGCAATGGGGTCTAAAGCCCCATCACCACAGTGACCAAAATGTAAGTGTGGGGTCCATAGCTGAAGCACATTTTGAACATTGTGGCAATGGGGTCTAAAGCCCCATCACCACAGTGACCAAAATGTAAGTGTGGGGTCCATAGCTGAAGCACATTTTGAACAGTGTGGCAATGGGGTCCAAAGCCCCATCTCCACAGTGACCAAAATGTAAGTGTGGGGTCCATAGCTGAAGCACATTTTGAACAGTGTGGCAATGGGGTCTAACACCCCATCACCACAGTGACCAAAAGGTAAGTATGAGGTCCATAGCTGAAACACATTTCGAACACTGTGGCAATGGGGTCTAAAGCCCCATCACCACAGTGACCAAAATGTAAGTGTTGTCATGGGAAAAGCTGCAAATGCCAAACTGCATGGATGATTCCTGCTCACACAACAACAAACACATCAGTGGCATAGTAGTGCTTGTGTCCCATAGCAACATAGATTGGGTGAGGCAAACAGTGCAGTGCCAATGAAACATCGCTTTGGCCATGTGCAGACAAACATCACCCATGGGGGCTCACATTGTCAACATTCACAAATAACACAATGACAGAAGTGACCATCATAATGCAGACCCACATATCTGCACCAATGGACACACAAATGTAGATATCCTGTGGAGACTGTAGATGTCAGGTGAACAAATACCATTCCATGGCAGCAATAGGACATACAAACCATGATCATTGTGCTGACTGATGACCTAGGAGTCCCAGGGACAGCAGGGAAAAGCCACCAAACAACATACAGCCAATGGCACACTAAAGAAATGCCAATGCAGTGGTGCAAATGCACAAACACAAACAGGCAGACTCACACTGCATATCAAACACAACAGGTGATGGGGGTGTGTGCCAGTGTCCCCAGGCAACTACACAACACATGAGGAGGCCTGAATCCCTATTACACAGATGTCAATACAGTGCCACACAAAAGTAACTCATGGATCGGATTCCCCTATGTGGGCAATCAGGCATTGTTAGATGAGAGGGAGCCCAAATTACAAATGTCACACAAGCTTGTAGGAACAGCAACTAACACAGCAAGAGACAGACCCACCACAGCACTACCCCCAGGGACCCCACATTGTGGTGACACTGGCCTGCATGATAATCCCACTGTGATGACAAAGGTAGATGTCGTACACACTGTGAACCACAGTCATGTGTCCTGAGCAAGTAACCACCATCACACCTACACAAGCACAAATCAATCAGCACGGCCTGTCAGCCAAGGCCAACATGGAGGTAGGGGTCTAGCCGTGCAACAACTCTCATTTGCACACACTCAACACCACACACCTTGACCTCCACCAATGTGCAGCAGTGAAGCTCACATGGACTGGTGACATTGCACATGCACCCATGACAATCCCAGGGGTGGTGGGGGGAACTAAGGTGGAGATACCCATCACACATGGCCAGTCAACAAGACTTGTGAATGTCTGACACACTGCACAGTACGCTGTACATGGGCATGACGTCAAATCCACACCAACCAATGGGATCCCGGCCACAGTCACACACCAATGAAGAAGCCAAGGTCACCCACAAAGAACACACATAGACAACTTCCAACATTGCAGCTCTGACCCTGAGGAGTGGCAGCAATCACACACACACAACGTGTCACAATCACTGAAAGCTAACACAAACTGTAAATTACATGACTTGTGTAACCAACAAGTGCCAAGGGGAATCCTGACTGTGTCTCATCTGCGTTTGCCCACAAACTCAGCCCTGACAGCAAACACACCTATGGATGACACCCTGATCACCAGTAATGTGCCATGCACCCACATCACAGAGAACCCAGGGCGAAGATTTGGGGGAACATTGCTCAACTCAGCAAGCATCACAAACAGGAACATCACTAGGGACCCCAGCCTGCGTAGCAAAATGGAAGTGAACACACACAGACATGCTCACACAACACACACCTTGGGCTCAGGCAATGTCACGGAATTACACACTGCCATGAGGGGACTCCACTCCTGTGTATGGAAAGCTGTGCCATACGTTGTCTCTGCAGGGCTCAATCATGTCAGCAGAACACTTGGTCACTCAGTCAACAATTAGCACAAAATGAAGGCTCACGTCACATCAGCCTGGTCATGGCAGTCTCACCGAAATCATCTGCACCGATCCAATACACATGTATAGCAAGTTGCACTAATACCACAGGTGAGTCCTTCCCCATTGATGCCCAAACTTGCATGTCCAGTGGAGATGGTCACACGGTCAGGGAAATAGACAAATTGAACAATGGCAAGCACATCTGTTGTGCAGGGGTGTAAGCCACAGATATGATTTTGCAAAAACATGTAGGGAATCCCATTGGCAAATATGAAAAACATGACACCCTCATATTGCTGCAAAGGATGACATGGCTACACACCAGGATAGGACACATTCACCCTGGACCACATGGGGTCCTGCACAGGAACACTTCATTTACCTGATAGCAAAAATCACCATCACTGCAGCAAGGGCATGTTTAGAATCCTCTAACCCTGGGCAAAGCAGTACGCTACGCTCGCGTAGTTTGCGAAGTTTGCTCTACTTCGCACAACGCGAATTGCACGTAGCACAGTGCAAACACGCGTAGCGTAGCGTAGTGCAGCGGTCATTTTTTGCTTGCTCGCGGTCCTCAACGTCAAGTTGGCAACCGCGAGCAAGCAAAATGACATCCCGGCGAGACTTTTTCCTCGTTCGCGATCAGCAACATCAAGTTGCCGATCGCGAGCGTGGAAAATAAACCTCCCGGCGAGATTCTCAACGCGGGGAGGTCAGGTTTCTCATTGCGAGTGATCGCGTATGCTCGCAACCGCTCGCGATGAGAAACTACCAGTCCGCGTTGAAAGCTGCCGCTCGAGTAAAAATCTACTCGAGCGGCAGTAAAGACAGCTCGCACTGTGCAAGATGCCGTTTTCAATGATTGCACAGTGCGGACAAGCATCCAGCACTGTGCAATCATTGCGAACAGTGCACTACGCAGTTCGCGTAGTGCTACGCGTAGCTCGCGTAGTGCGAACTGCACTTTGCGTAGCTTCGCGTAGCGCTACTTCGCGAACTATGCCCAGGCTTAGAATCCTCAACATCATGAACATCTGAAGCAAAACCACTGGAGAACTGAAAGGAGCTTTATTCAGCATATGTGATTTTAAAATAGAAAGTCCAGACAAAACCCAAAGGCCAGTCCATAACTAAAGTCCAAACAGGGTGACAGTGGCAGATGTCACCCTCAGCTTTCCGGCACTGCTACTAACCAGGGACACTCCCCTCGGAGGGGCATACGGGGGGTCAGGCCAGGCACCGCAGGGACAGGATCAGGGCTCACCAGAAGGAGGCAGGGAAGGGGTGGCTGGTGGTGGAGAGTCACTGACAACTGCAGTGGAGGTGTCTGACATGGTGTGTGCCAGCACAACTGGGGGGCATGAGTCAGATGGTGTGGGTGCCGGCACAACTCCAGTGGCCTGGCCAGATGGAGTGGACAGGTTCCCCACTGCAGTGCCCAAGTCAGACGGGGTGGTAGTGGACTCCACTGCAGTGCCCATCTCCGGGGGAGTAGAATGGGGTTCAGGTAAGGTGGGCAGGACTGAGGGGGAGGACACGGTATCCACACCAGTGGCACAAACATGTGCAGCGGGGGTGTGGGGCTGGAAGAGCAAGTGGTAGGTGGAGAAGGCCGCATCATTTTGGGGATGGTGTGTCTGTGGGTGGGGGAACCTGGGACAGGGTGTGGTGGTGGAACCTGTGTTGTGGGTGCCTGAGGGATGGAGGAAGGAGACTGTGTGGTTGACCTGCAGGGTGGTGGCGGGGTCTTGCTCTTCCGGGCCTGGGGGGACTTGCGGGTGGGGGCCTCAGTCTGTCTGCACCTGGGGGAGGGTGTCCGGGGGTGAGGGGCACTCCCCTCTGTGTGGGTAGACTTCCTCTTCCCCCTGTATGCTGGATCAGCGGGATCGGAGGGGAAGAGGCCGAGGTCACAGAGGAAGAGCTGCTTTGTAGGTGGGGTTGCAGGTGAGGCAAGGGAAGAGGCCTTGGAGGGAGAGGATTTTGAGGACTGCGGAGTGACTGTGGATGCCTGTGTGTGTGTCTGTTCCCCATCCCCTGTGGGTGTGGTATCAGTCCCCTGAGGATGCTTGTGTGCACGTTTTGCCCTTGTTTTGTGTTTTTCTGTGCTGCTCGTGTCTGTGTGTTTGGGTGATTGTGCAGGTGTGCATGTGCTTGGGACAGGTAGGGTGCCAGGAAGTGTGGATGGGGCAGAGGTAGGAGGGGTGAGGGACTGTTGGAGGAGGGACACTGCTGCCGTCAGGGAGGAGTCCATGGACCTATTGCTCCTCTGTAGGGCAGACATGCCCGTCGAGATGCCCTCCATGAACGACACCAGCTGTGTCAACAGAGTGGTGTGTGCATGGAGGACACTCAGCATTGCTGTCTGCCCTACATGGAGCTGCCGAAGTAGGTACACAGACTCCTCACTCAGGGCAGCAGGGGACACAGGAGCAGGGGGTGCGGTGCCTGGCACGAAGGAGACACGCTCCCGAACACGGGAGCCTCCACGGACCTCTGGAATGGGAGCCAATGGGAGGGCGGTGGTGGTGGTGGTGGTGGCGGGGCCAGACATACTAGCTGGGGTGTCGTGGCTGCTGACACCCGCCTCCACAAGGGAGTCATCCTCCGAGCTGCTGTGGTCCTCAGCTGAGGTGGATGGTGCTGAGGACTCTCAGTGTGGCTCCCCTTGCCCTCCGTGCCACTGGGTCCCTCCGACCACTCATTGGCTGCTGACCCAGTCTGACTCTACAGCTCCTCCTGGTCCTTGGAGCTGTCCCCTCCTGTGGCCGTGGATGTATCTGCAAACAATTAGGGAAACAGACAAACATCAGTCACCTGCACTGACGTCACACACCACACTAAGTACAGCACATTACAGAGCAAGCCCTGGCATCCTCAGTTGAACATTGCCAAAATTCCTCACACAGATTAGGAGAAGCCAATTGTCAGTATGATGGTCAACCATGGCACTCACACCCCTCCTGCCCTTGCACCCATCTGTCCGGTGCCTGTTGGATGGTAATACCCCAGTGTGGACACATGCACCACGTACACAGTTGTTGGACATTGCAGAGAACACGGTGAAGTATGTGAACATGCACACATCACATCTCTTGCCACTGAGTTAGTACAGGTGTCCAGATAAAGGAATGGCCAGAGTCTAATTAGAAATGCATGTGATGCATACCAGCACCAGACACCATGATGCACCCATGTCCGGATAGTCAATGCCACAATGGGGTGCATGTTGCACATGTCACTCCCCTGCAGGATCACTCTTAGGAAGTTAAATGCCATGGCACAGGCATGCCTACAAAGTCATACATCACTGTCTCCAGTCACATGGGCATGGCAGCCAGCCAACAACAGTCTGCACTGTGTCACAATCCTAGGTTATGGGGAATGCAAGTTATGTAGCTGACAAGTGCACATGTCCATCCCCCACAAACCACATCATCTGAACTCTTATTTGTCCACGTCATACCAATTGGACATATGGGAGACATGAGACACAACTCTATGAACCTGAGCACCTCACAGTCTGCTGTGAATGAAAAACAGCTGCCTGAAGTTCACAGTCGCATACACCTGTGTGCATAGTCAAGTGATCAAACACCTATAAGTCACAGAAGTATCGTCTCACCTCTCAGATGGCATGCTGAGCCCTAAACGATAAACATCCCAGTAGTCCTGACAACAAAGCCACAGCACAATGACACAGAGGCAGACACCTGAGGGAACATTTCACTGATCACAACATGTCAGCTGATACACGGGAGTGGGAGTACAGAGTGTATTGTATGCCCTGGAGTAGGCATGACTGTCCTGCTCCACCTGAAAGAGGGATGAGCCCTGGACAGTAGGCAGGTGGCTAAGCATGTGTGACACACTTGATATACATACTCCCAGGGACATGTGGTGATTCAGATCAGCAAGTGGACCACATATCAAAGTTACACCCAGATTACATGTCAGAACTTAGGCATTGTGTAAGCAATTGACCCACCCATGAATCCCACAACAAAGTCACGGGAACAAATGCAGTCCCCCACCTTGATCGAAGCAAAATGCAAGGACACAGTACCCAAGTGACACAATTTCCTGACTGTAAGGGACACACATATGCGTATCAGATGAGGAGTGGGCATGTCACAATTGAGGGACATGGGTCCTGGACCACAAGACTGATGTACTGTGGAAGTTTAACCAGGCCAGAGGAGGGCACATAGCATGTCAGACAAAGTTCACAGTGCAGTCATGGACTCACCCCCTCCTTGCTGTTGTCTGGCCTTCAGCTGCCCATCCAGGTCAGGGAAGACCACCGCCAGGATCCTGAGCATGTGGGAGGTCAGGGTCCGGTGTCCGCCCCTCCTGCGAGGAGGCGACAGCTTCAGCTGGACCCTTGCAATCCTCCGGGTCCAGCCCCGAAGGTCCTGCCACCTCTTCTGGCAGTTGCGGATCCGGCGCTTGTAGTCCCCCACGGATCTTACTGCCCGGGCGATGGTCAGCCAGATTTCCTGCTTCTGGTGGGCATCAACCTGTGAGGATGACAAAGTGAAAATGCCATTACTACACATGCAACATATACGTGCATCACACAGTTGGATATACATGTCTCAATCACAGGGGCATATGATGTACACAGGCAGTGCAACGATGGCTATGAACAGTTTGCCAGCAGTTACTACATGGTATCATTGTCTGGGAAGTAAAACCTTGTTGGAATGCACTGTTACTGCACTGTACCTGCTCAGTGCATGTAACTACACACTTTGGGGGTGAGAACTACTCAGTGAGCATGCTAGCCAGTGGTGTGCACACTGTAAGTCTTGCTAGTCAGACAACATGCACAATTAGTAAGGCAGTGGACAGCACACTCACCTGCTCCCCTGGTTTCCCATACAGCTTGCTGTACTGTGGAAGGAGGCTGTCCAGCAGGGCCTGGTTCTCATCAAGGCTGAAGGCTGGGGCTCTCTCCACAGTACGTGCCATTGCAGTAGCCAGAGGATGCAGAGACAGCAGCAGTGTTGGTGGCAGATGTCGTCCTGGAGCATGTAGTGCAGGCAAGTGAGCTCTCAGGGGAACAGCCAGCATTATATGTGTGCTGCAGAGGCAGATACTGTCCCATGTGTCCAAAGTGATAGGTCCAAGTCGTTTGCATCTTCTGAATCTGGCCAATCCATGGAATTGCACCACTTATACACGCCCACAGCATCCTTCAAAAGTTAAACTTCATGACACCCCTGAATTTGCAACATTGTTGTGGCTGGTCAACTGAATTCACTGCATCAGACTCGTTACAGCTTCGAAAACGCGTCCGTTGCCATGCCAGGCCCTAGCCAATGCATGCGCACCGTCCGGACCATTGCTGTACAACGCGTATTTAAAAAAACAACACGTACACGCTCACATCAAATGCAATGTCCAATGCGTGCGCACCGATCGGTCCATTGCTGTACAACGCGTACCCGCTCACAACAGATTCAATGGCCAGTGCGTGCACACCGATCGGTCCATTGCTGTACAACGCGTATTCCGGGAAACAACGCGTACCCGCTCACAACAGATTCAATGGCCAGTGCGTGCACACCGATCGGTCCATTGCTGTACAACGCGTACCCGCTCACAACAGATTCAATGGCCAGTGCGTACACACCGATCGGTCCATTGCTGTACGACGCGTACCCGCTCACAACAGATGCAATGGCCAGTGCGTGCACACCGATCGGTCCATTGCTGTACAACGCGTACCCGCTCACAACAGATGCAATGACCTGTGCGTGCACACCGATCGGTCCATTGCTGTACAACGCGTACCCGCTCACAACAGATGCAATGGCCAGTGCGTGCACACCGATCGGTCCATTGCTGTACAACGCGTACCCGCTCACAACAGATGCAATGGCCAGTGCGTGCACACCGATCGGTCCATTGCTGTACAACGCGTACCCGCTCACAACAGATTCAATGGCCAGTGCGTGCACACCGATCGGTCCATTGCTGTACAACGTGTACCCGCTCACAACAGATTCAATGGCCAGTGCGTGCACACCGATCGGTCCATTGCTGTACAACGCGTCCCTGTACAGGTCACTCGCATATGTCACCATGCTTGTCACTGGTGAACGTATGCCAGCCACATATACTTGCCAGGGACTCAGGGGCACACCTACAACACCACAGCCTGTCCACACTGTATCCTAAGGCATGTAAGGCTGCATTACCTTTTCTGTGTATGGGGGTCAACATGTGGTTTTTGGGGTGGCACTTGGGGGCAGCCACTCCCAGGCTGTGCACGTGTTCATGGGGACAGGATCCTTTGTGTGTTGTGCACATGACCACTGTGATGTGCAACTGTTCATTTCAGAGCATGTGGCATGGTCACATTTCCAGGTTGTGTATGTGTATGACATGTCACATACCCCCAGAGTCCCATGTGGGAAGGTATGTACGTCACAGGGTGACCCATTGCCACAATAGTGATGGCCCTCCACAGTCTGTGTGCATGTTCTGTTTCCGATGTCTCTGATTCTATGTGGGATAATCAATGTGGAGGGAAAAAGAAGTTGTGATCCATTCGGCTTCCAATGGTTGGTACACTAATCAATGAGAGGTGAGAATGGACCACTTGTCCTGTGTAACCAGGGTCTTCATATATAAAGAAACTTTCATAAAAACCCTCAAACAAGTACACAGGCCGTTGGCGGTATATCTTGATTTTCCGCCTTAATGTACTGTTTCAGCATCATCATTGGGTCTTTTTTGTAAGTTGCTGACCTCCACCTGGAGGAGGACCTACTGGTTTTACAGTAGTGGTCAGAGAAGTGAGGAAGTGCTCGTGCTATTGGTGTAGTGAATTAAAATTCCCTACATCGCAATCAGTGATAATATTTTATTTGTGACGATGGCGATGTGGGAAATTAAAAACAAAGGGGGTGCGTTATTAGATCAAGTTACTAATCTGTTGCACTATCATGGTCAACATGTTTCAGCCCCATGGAAACTCTAGAGGCTTTCGTCAGGACCGGAATATTTCATATGGAGATTATATTATCTCCTATGGAGTGGTGTATTCGCCACTCTTGTGGTGTAAGGATCAGACCGTTAGTATCTGTACCTTGTTGTATCTAAGTGCGGCCTCCTCGGGGTTCCGTCGAGTTAGGAAATCCGAAATCGATTCCTGCAAGTCATTCTGCTTGTACTGGCTCTTCGAACCCGGGGTAACGTTCGAAGAGCCAGTACAAGCAGAATGGGGCTGAAACATGTTGACCATGATAGTGCAACAGATTAGTAACTTGATCTAATAACGCACCCCCTTTGTTTTTAATTTCCCACATCGCCATCGTCACAAATAAAATATTATCACTGATTGCGATGTAGGGAATTTTAATTCACTACACCAATAGCACGAGCACTTCCTCACTTCTCTGACCACTACTGTAAAACCAGTAGGTCCTCCTCCAGGTGGAGGTCAGCAACTTACAAAAAAGACCCAATGATGATGCTGAAACAGTACATTAAGGCGGAAAATCAAGATATACCGCCAACGGCCTGTGTACTTGTTTGAGGGTTTTTATGAAAGTTTCTTTATATATGAAGACTCTGGTTACACAGGACAAGTGGTCCATTCTCCCCTCTCATTGATTAGTCTGATTCTATGTGCACAATGGGAGACAGTCTCCACATCCACGTTGTTTGTGCATGGACTTTGATGTTGTGCGTGTGTGTGTCACAGACGTCCATGTCTGTCCTGCGGAGGCAACAGGGGCCACTACCTGTGGGAGTCATGTTTGTTTTTCTGACGTGTACATGATACGCCATGTCATGCCAGTGTCCATGTGGCAAGACAGGGTCCCTGGAAATCTACCTGTCAATGAGCTGTGATGCCTGTGGCGCATCTGTCCAGACATGTCACTGTGGTGTGTGTTTGGAACGTGACAGCAGTAAATGGGTACTGTGACACAGCCTAATGGTTTCCCATAGCACAACCAGGAACCTGTTGTCAACACATGTTGAACTGAGATTTTAGATGATGGCCATGTAGGTGCCATATATGTCCATACAGAACGGCACACACATCAAGTACTTGTGTCTCGTAATGATGTATCATGTGATATTGAGTATGGTGAATGGCACATATGTGGGGTGACTGACAATCTTTCTTTCTTCACCTATGCGCTGCAGGGCACCAGCTGTCCATAGACCATTCCCTGACCTAGCAACGATGGTGGAACGTGACAGCATCCGACAGTACCGCTTTACCAGGCAGCTGATTGAGGATTTGGCAGTGCGCTTGGCCCCACATTTGCAACCTGGCCGGCCGTACCCTACAGCGCTGACCCCCAAGGTGAAGGTGATGGCAGCCCTACACTTCTTTGCCACTGGTACCTTTCAACACACTGTGGCGACTGCTGGTGGGATGTCACAGACTATGTTCAGCCGTGTGCTACGCGATGTTTTGGAGGCAATGTTGAGATGCCTGAACCAGTACATCTATTTCCTAAACGTCAACAACTCACTGACGTCAAGAGTGACTTCTATGCCCTGGGGAGGATGGCACATGTCATTGGCTCCATTGATGGGACACATGTGGCTTTGGTACCACCACAGGCACATGAGCAGGCATACAGGAACAGGAAACATTATCATTCGATCAATGCTCTGGTGGTATGTCTTGCAGATATGAGCATCTCACATGTGTGTGCCCGTTTCCCTGGTTCGGCGCACGATGCCTACGTGATGAGGAGTAGTCGCATCCCGAGGATGATGTCACAGATGCAGAACCAGCGTGCCTGGCTTGTCGGTGTGTACTGACTTTGTACCATTGTGTGTGTTCTGCTATGTTGTATTCCGCCCTCTTTTCCAACTCAGCTAATGTGCAATTGTCTGTCTGTAGGTGACTCCGGATACCCCAACATGCCGTGGTTGCTGACACCCCTCAGGAACCCTGTGACACCAGCCCAGATGCGCTACAATAAGGCACATGGACGGACCAGGAGAGTGATCGAGCGGACATTTGGTCTCCTGAAGAGCCGCTTCCACTGCCTGGACAAGACAGGAGGGGCCCTCCCATATGCCCCAGCAAAGGTGTGCAAGATTGTCATCGTCTGCTGCATGCTACACAACCTGGCAGTGCAGAAGGAGTTGCCTCTCATCCTGGATGATGATGACCAACATCCGCCACCTGTGGAGGATCCTGGCCTGGGCCACGATGCCAGTGATGATGATGATGATGATGATGGTGATGTCCGCACACAGCTCATCACCAACTTCTTCAGCTGAATGTGAGTATCTAGAGAGTTGTCATGCCAATGATGTGAGTTTGCGTGATATGTGTTGGTGGTGCTCTGGTGCTGTTTGAGTGTGGCCATGTGCTACTTGACTGGAAGCGTGCAGCGATGTGTCCTTACAGGTAGTGTGTACTCCCCAACAGTGTTGACATGCTAACTTTGTTTTCTGTGAGTATCTTGTGACATGTATTGGCCATGAGCATTGCAGTTCTGTCCTGTTCTTTAGTGCTTTTGACTGTGTGTCATGTCTGTCCTTCACAGGGTACTTTCAGAGTTGTTTGGTCAACTCGGATCCGCCGACACCATGATTCAGCTTTCAGGGTGGAAGCAGTCATTTCCCTACAGGTGATGTGCCACACACCCCTGGACTTTATTTCTTCTACACTTGTTGACTGTGTGGCCACTGCCACGTGGGATTACCTTGCATTTGTAGTGGAAACAACATGTTGCAAATGTGTAATAAACCTGTGCTTCACTTTGGGATGTGTGTTGTCTGTGGTCACACATCTGACTGATATTTGCTTATTGCACCTGTGGGCTAGTTAACACAGACTCTGAATAGGTGTGGTGTCTGTGCATTCGACTGTATTTCCTAGCAACATCAGTGTAGGCGATGAGTCAGATGGCCCTGGTGTGTATGTGTTGTGTAGCCCTAGTGGTGTGTCTCCCTCATATGTGTCACGTCGCCATGACTCACATGACGGTGTTGAACTTGCTGTAGCAGTTAGCATGCACAGTGTCATTTAGCAGATCACCATCTCCATGACAGAAACCACGTTGGAATCACAACAGAGGCAAGTATGGTGTATTAGTGAGTTCATTTCCATACATGTGTGAGGATAGTGCACAGGATGGTGGGTGCTGTACATTGGGATTGGAATCCAAAGTTCCCAGATGAGTTGGAAGTCTTGGGAGCAGAAATGTCCTGAGTAAAGTCCACAGTCATCTGATACATTGGGCCAACTTAAGCTCCCCATGTCATGTGGGAGAATTGTGTTGCATTCGACAGGGTGAACAGTTTGCACACAAAGGAGAATTTCCAGAACAGGTGTTGGGTTCTTGGGGGATGTACATGGCCATCGGTCTCTCAGTTTTCCTTCCTCGGACGACCCCTCTTCTTTCGGGGGGGACCCTCACGTGCAGGCTGCTGCGATGCAGAGGGCTCTCTGCCAGAGTCATCCTCCCTCCCTGTGGCAGTTGCAGTTGTTGCAGCACCAGATGTTGTGGGCACACAGGGAGGTATGGCCATGTTGGTGCTAATCTGGCGGAGGCATGTCAATATGTCCCTATGCACCGCTGTCAGTTCTTGCAATGTGTCCCACTTGGACTCCATGCCAGACATGTGTGTCTCCACACGGGACATGTGTGTCTCCACACGGGACATGTGTGAGTCCAAGCGGGCATGATGGGCAGCATGCTGCTGTTGAATGTCCTTGAGGATCCCCACTACCTGGCTGACCTCTCCGGTGCTTTTCTGGTACGCCTCAGCAATGCGTGCCAGTTGTGGGTCATCATGCAGTCCAGACCCTTCTGCAAACAGCGACCTATGTCTACCACCCCTCCCACCACCCCTGGTGACACGTGCGGGACCTGTGGTGGCACGCACAGGTGACCGTAGGCCCACTTGGGGGTTGTTACTGGGGTCGTTGTCCGTTGCTCCATGTTGGGCCGGGGTCCCTGTGCTGTTGTCATCGGTGGTCCTTGGTCTGTCCGTGTTGGCAAGGGTGGTCTGTGTGTTGGCAGTTGTTGGAGGGGTGGGTGCAGGGGGTGCAGATGTTGGTCCTGCTGGTGCTGCATGATGACTCACACCGGAGGTGCCAGGTAGGTCTTCGCCATCCGAGGAGTGCAGAGGCTGTTCCACACCAGTGAGCTCAGTGTCCCCCGGAGCCTGGGACAGGGGCTCCTCATCGTCTGCTGCTGTGTCCCCATCATCACCTGTTTTTGGAAGAGACACACAATGTATGTTATGTTTCTACGGGCATCAATGGTTCACACACCTGACAGTTGTGACTGTACCTCTGGATGCGGGCCTGTACATTGCATTGTCCTCAGTTGTCACAGTCAGAGGTTGATATTGGTGTAGCACAATGTCCTGCCAACCTGAAGCTTTTCAATGTGAATGTTGAGGTGTGTGCATGGCCAGCATTGGTGGTATTTGGTGGACATCCGGCCCTCCTTCTCCCCCCAGCCCAGTTATCCCACCATGAAGCATGCCACCCATGCAGTGTGTGCAGGTTGACTCTCAGGATGTCAGTCAGTGGTGTCCTGCTGTTGATTGTTGCACAGTTCCCAGCAGGGCCTTGTGCTCCCCACAGCTGAGGCCAGTGTCAGACATCTTTGAAGTGGCTTTTCACTGCCTGTGAGGTGTGCATGCTTCAGTGTGATCTTGCTGGGCCATGTGGGTGGGGGATGTTGAGCTGTGACTACCACTCCCATCATGCTATTGCCTACACCCCCCTTCCCAGCATGCCCATACTTCCTTCCTTTTGACTCTGCTTCCCTGTGGGGTAGTGTGCCTGTGCTGACAGGATGGCTGACAGTGTTGTCCTGGCGTTTGTTTGGCTACAAGTCCCAAGAGTGTCCCTGTGCTTCACACAGCATAACCCAGGCCGGTGGTTCTTTGTGGGATATTTAATTGGAGTGTGAGGCATTGCATTCTCCCAGGTGAGTTGTGTGGAGTTTGTGTTAAGGGGGTGTGTAAGAAAAGCTGCTTGTAACTATGGTCAGAGCTGTCAGTCCTCCCTTCCCACCCAGCCAGATATCCCACCATGGAACGTGCTTCCATTGCAGGGAGTGCAAGTTGGCTTTCAGGATGTCAGTCAGTGGTGTCCTGCTGTTGGTTGGTGCCCAGTTCCCAGCAGGGGCTTGTGCTCCCCACAGCAGTACCCAGTGTCAGCCATCTTGTCAGTTGTTTTCCACTCCCTGTGATGTGAGCATGGTTCAGAGTGGTGTTGATGGGCCAATTGTGAGGGTGATCAATATCTGTGACTACAACTCCCATCATGCTGTTGCCTACACCCCCCCTTCCCAGCATGCCCATACTTCCTTTCTTTTGAGTGGACTTCAATGTGTGTGAGTGTGACAGCAATGGCAAGATGGCGGACAGTGGTGTCCTGCTGTTGGTTGGTGCACAGTTCCCAGCAGGGCCTTGTGCTCCCCACAGCAGTACCCAGTGTCAGCCATCTTGTCAGTTGTTTTCCACTCCCTGTGATGTGAGCATGGTTCAGAGTGGTGTTGATGGGCCAATTGTGAGGGTGACCAATATCTGTGACTACAACTCCCATCATGCTATTGCCTACGCCCCCCTTCCCAGCATGCCCATACTTCCTTCCTTTTGAGTGGACTTCACTGTGTGTGAGTGTGACAGCAATGGCAAGATGGCTGACAGTGGTGTCCTGCTGTTGGTTGTTGCACAGTTCCCAGCAGGGCCTTGTGCTCCCCATAGCTGAGGCCAGTGTCAGACATCTTTAAAGTGGCTTTTCACTGCCTGTGAGGTGTGCATGCTTCAGTGTGAGCTTGCTGGGCCATGTGGGTGGGGGATGTTGAGCTGTGACTACCACTCCCATCATGCTATTGCCTACACTCCCCTTCCCAGCATGCCCATACTTCCTTCCTTTTGACTCTGCTTCCCTGTGGGGTAGTGTGCCTGTGCTGACATGATGGCTGACAGTGTTGTCCTGGCGTTTGTTTGGCTGCAAGTCCCAAGAGTGTCCCTGTGCTTCACACAGCATAACCCAGGGTGGTGGTTCTTTGTGGGATATTTAATTGGAGTGTGAGGCATTGCATTCTCCCATGTGAGTTGTGTGGAGTTTGTGTTAAGGGGGTGTGTAAGAAAAGCTGCTTGTAACTATGGTCAGAGCTGTCAGTCCTCCTTCCCACCCAGCCAGATATCCCACCATGGAACGTGCTTCCATTGCAGGGAGTGCAAGTTGGTTTTCAGGATGTCAGTCAGTGGTGTCCTGCTGTTGGTTGGTGCCCAGTTCCCAGCAGGGGCTTGTGCTCCCCACAGCAATACCCAGTGTCAGCCATCTTGTCAGTTGTTTTCCACTCCCTGTGATGTGAGCATGGTTCAGAGTGGTGTTGATGGGCCAAATGTGAGGGTGACCAATATCTGTGACTACAACTCATGCTATTGCCTACACCCCCCTTCCCAGCATGCCCATACTTCCTTCCTTTTGAGTGGACTTCACTGTGTGTGAGTGTGACAGCAATGGCAAGATGGCTGACAGTGGTGTCCTGCTGTTGTTTGGTGCACAGTTCCCAGCAGGGCACAGCTCCCCACAGCTGAGGCCAGTGTCAGACATATTTGAAGTTGCTTTTCACTGCCTGTGAGGTGTGCATGCTTCAGTGTGAGCTTGCTGGGCCATGTGGGTGGGGGATGTTGAGCTGTGACTACTACTCCCATCATGCTATTGCCTACACCCCTCTTCCCAGCATGCCCATACTTCCTTCCTTTTGACTCTGCTTCCCTGTGGGGTAGTGTGCCTGTGCTGACAGGATGGCTGACAGTGTTGTCCTGGCGTTTGTTTGGCTACAAGTCCCAAGAGTGTCCCTGTGCTTCACACAGCATGACCCAGGGTGGTGGTTCTTTGTGGGATATTTGATTAGAGTGTGAGGCATTGCATTCTCCCAGGTGAGTTGTGTGGAGTTTGTGTTAAGGGTGTGTGTGAGAAAAGCTGCTTGTAACTATGGTCAGAGCTGTTAGTCCTCCTTCCCACCCAGCCAGATATCCCACCATGGAACGTGCTTCCATTGCAGGGAGTGCAAGTTGGCTTTCAGGATGTCAGTCAGTGGTGTCCTGCTGTTGGTTGGTGCACAGTTCCCAGCAAGGCCTTGTGCTCCCCACAGCAGTACCCAGTGTCAGCCATCTTGTCAGTTGTTTTCCACTCCCTTTGATGTGAGCATGGTTCAGAGTGGTGTTGATGGGCCAATTGTGAGGGTGACCAATATCTGTGACTACAACTCCCATCATGCTATTGGCTACACTGACTTCACCAGCATACACAGAATTCCTTCCTTTCAGTGAGCTTCCCTGTGAGGTGGTGTTCTAGTGGTGGCAAAATGTCTAACTGTGTTTGTTGGTTATATTTGTGCCACTGCCTTGCTGTATTTGTAGTTAGGTTTGTACATATCATGACACAGTTACATATCACTATGAGATGGCATGTATTGTGTTTATCTGACTGACAGACAAATCTTGGGGTGATTATCTTTTGGTTGCTGTGAATTTGCTAAGGGTGCATGGTTTGACTATCCCCTTGACAGTGATGTGTGTGTATTGTCACACAATATTGTGTATATTAGTTGTGTACTCACCAGGCTCTGGGATGTTTGATAGTCCATATACGCTCACTAGTGGTAGGATGGCCCGCACCTTCTCCTCCCAGGGCCTGAGGTATAGTGGTTTGGCAGGAGGGCCACTGCCGGTGCGCTGACTCACGATGTAATCCTTCTTTATTAGGTCCCTGACCCTCCTGCGCACATCATACCACCTGTTCTGGATGTCTTCCTTTGTGCGCAAACATGATGATTGTGCGTTGACCCTGTCGACGATCCTCTCCCACATCTTGGTTTTCTGCGACATGGGGGTCTGTTGTACCAATGTACCAAACAACTGTGGCTCTACCCTGAGGATCTCATCTACCAGGACTTCCAATTCACTGTCTAGGAACTTTGGATTCTTCTTTGGGGGCATGGTGATGGGTGGTGGTGGTGATTGATGTGTGTGTGTGTGCAGGTGAGAGTGTGTGAGTGTAGGTTTTGCTTGGTGTATGTGAGGGTGCTATTTGTTGAGGTGCTAATGGTGTGTGGCTTGTGTGATGGATGAGCTGTGAGTGTGTCTGTGGTTGCTGTGTGATGGTGTTCTGTGCTGGCAGGTCAGTTGAATTTGCAAAGGATCATGGTAGGGATTTGTGGCCTTTATATAGGTGGAGTTGGGGGTGTCCCCTGTATTTATTGACTTTGTCATTGCTCGTTTGGCCCTTTTTTTTGTATTTTTTCCTTTGTATTTTTTGTGCATGTAGGAGACGTTCTTCTGACCGAGTAGGACGCTGCAGTTGTCTCGTGCGAGCTTCTCCGAGTCGTTCACGCTGTGTTTCTGCTCGGTTTATTGTGCGACGTACGCGTCGGTCGCCGAGTATTGGCTTCCTTCGGCTGGCTTTTGTATGCGTGTCGGTCGTACGGCTTGAGCTCCGTGCGACTCGGTCTGGTTTTCAACGCATTACATCGTACTGCGCGTGTCGGAGTTCGCGGGTACGTTTCGTTCGGGTTCATTCCTGGTGCGTGTCGGTCGGTTCGAATCGCGTGGTTTCCCGGCCGGATAGCTGGTTTCCGTGCGGTTCGGTCGTTCGGCTTGTGTTCCATACGAGTCGGTCGTGATTCACATACATTTCATCGTACTACCCAGGTCGGGCAACGCCGGTACGTGTCGGTCGGACTATATTCCCATACCGAGTCGGTCGGTATGTTTTCCGGCCCGAATCAGAATCAACCCCTAAATATATATATTTTACTATTTTAACAACCTCACCATTTTCCCCTAATAACCCATCATCCCAGTACTAAAACAAACATATAATTTCCATTTTTAATTAACTTTATTTGTTAAAAATAATTTCAATTTTCTAAATTTAAATTTAATAATTAATTTTATAGTAATATTTTAAAAACACTTCCCACCCTTATCTCCTAATAACCCAACATCCCACTCCTAAAAAAAATATATAATTTCATTTTTAAATTTCAATTTCTAATTTTAAAATAATTACAATTTAAAAATGTTTAATTAAATATTTCAATTCATATAATTATTTTTAAAACACTCCCCACCCTTCTCCACTAATAACACAAGATCCCACTCCTAAAACAAAAATATAATTTCAAATTTTAAATTCATATTTCTTATTTTAAATTATTTTCAAAAGTCGAAATTTTAATTTAATATATAATTTTATACTAATATTTTTAAAAACTCCCCACCCTTATCCCCTAATAACCCAACATCCCGCTCCTAAAACAAAACATATCTTTTATATTTTTAATTTAAATTTCGTTTTTTTAAATAATTTCTAATTTCAAAAAAATTTATTTAATATGTAAATTTATACTAATATTTTTAAAATACTCCCCACCCTTATCCCCTAATAACCCAACATCCCGCTTCTAAAACAAAACACATATCTTATATTTTTAATTTAAATTTCTTTTTTTTAATAATTTCTCATTTCAAAAAAGTTATTTTAATATGTAAATTTATACTAATATTTTTAAAATACTCCCCACCCTTATCCCCTAATAACCCAACATCCCGCTCCTAAAACAAAACATATAATTTCTAATTTTTATTTAAATTTCTATTTTTTAAATAATTTCTAATTTCTAATTTTTTATTTAATATGTAAATTTATACTAATATTTTTAAAACACTACCCACCCTTATCCCCTAATAACCCAACATCCCGCTCCTAAAACATATCTTACAAAAATTATTTTTATACAATTTCAAACAAATATTCATACAATTAAACTAATAATAAATTAATAACAATAAAGAATATTTAAATATTTACAAAAAAATGATATTTTACACATTCTATATATTTTTTTCAATATTTTTTACAACACTAACAAATCGATATTATCTACTAACGATATTACTTATTCGATATTTTATACTTCGATATTTTTTAA
The DNA here is from genome assembly GCA_963921515.1 of Calotriton arnoldi. Taxonomy (NCBI): domain Eukaryota; kingdom Metazoa; phylum Chordata; class Amphibia; order Caudata; family Salamandridae; genus Calotriton; species Calotriton arnoldi. The sequence goes on along the minus strand of CAWUFW010007044.1, from coordinate 753,022 downwards.
TTTAAAAAAAACGATATTTTTACTACGATATTCATTACTTCGATATTACAATACAATCGATATTACAACTTCGATATAACTGCAATTCGATATTTATGATTCGATATTATGTCCATTTACCGTTTCCCTCACCAGGCATATTAAACATCTTTTATAAGGTCTCTCGCTTATAGTTACAAGGCCCCCACCCCTGGGGCACCTAGGGGGTATGTAAAAATAAGGTAGATTATCACTTTTAAAGTGCCTGTACCACCAAAGTAAGGGGCCGATTATGATGGCGGGCGGACTTTGTCCGCCCGCCATCGCCCCGGTAAATGGGACCGCCCGCTATGTGTGCGGCGGTCCCGCACATGTGATTAGGATGCCACCGCCACGGTGGCGGTGGCATCCCCCATTTCCAGCATTGTGGCGGGCGGTGCTCCCAACACCGCCCGCCACAGTGCTGGAAATGCATGTTGTGCATCTGCATGCACAACGTGACAGGCACTGTGCGGTGCCTGCCACCTTGTGCATGCAGATGCAGGGGGGTACCATAGGTACCCCCCATGTGCAGCCCCCACCGCCCCAACACCCTGGGGGCCCGCAACGGGCCCCCAACAGCAAAGACCGCGAGCCTTTCCATGGCGGCGACGCCACCATGGAAAGGCTCATCTCTGCCGGCATCATAATATGGATGGCTGTGTCTTGCAGACACCGCCACCATATTAAACCCTTTTCCGCCCGGTCGACTGTTCGGCCGGGCGGAAAACCTGCGGACGGTCTTACCGTCTGCCGGGCTCCCCTCTGCCATGGTAATATGGCGGGGGGAATTTGTTGGCGGACGGGCGATTATGGCGGGCGGATCGCCACCGCCATGCGGGCGGTGGCGATCCGCCCGACATCGTAATCGACCCCTAAGATTTCCGTACAATTTACTTTTAAAGACAGTCTGCAAAGCAAGGCTGCCTTTAAAATGACAGAAGGCACTCAGCAGTGCACACATGCAAGTGCAGGAAATCTGCTGGGCCTCTAAACTTCCATGCCGTATTATATACTAGGGACTTATATGTATTTTGAACCACTTGGCCCTACTGACTACTAGGGACTTTAAGGGTCTGTCAATACCAATTGTGAGAATTTACTTTTAAAGACAGGCTACAAGGGCGGACTCCATTTAAAAGGACAGCAGGCACCCAGCAGTGCACACATTCAAGTGCAGGAAATCTATTGGGCCTCTAAACCTACATGCCATATTATATACTAGAGACTTACAAGTAGCGTAATCACCCCGACGCCCAGGACATATTATTTGGGGTCAAGGGCAACAAGTTTTCATGGGTATTTTGTCCTTCGGACAATTAGGCCCAACCCCCTATAGCACAAAGCTTTTGGCTGCCAGTTTATAGTACCACATCATAGATCAGGGAAGGGCATTGTCTGTAGTTAAGGTAATATTTGTGTCCATGTGCTAATGCTATTCAAACTTGTATTTATGGTTCATTAATGCAAAGCCTTTATTATGAGGGTGAGTGCTCTAAGTAAATGTTGTAAGCTCGGACTGCACTACTGACAGTGGCTCCAGTATAAAATTGTGCACACACGTTTTCAAAGTTTAGCAATATGAGGCTATGTATAATGCTAATGTGGCAGTGGTGCTTAACTCAGCGGCATCCCCCTGGGCACAGCTGAAAATCCTGCGTGAGGCAGGATAAAAGTCACTTAACTAAAGTTTTCCAACAAAGTCGTTTAACGGTTCATATTTAGAATTCTTTATTCATTCTTGTGATCTCGTTGATGCTTTTCAAATTAAATCAATTGATTCTTATTGAATCTGTACATCCATATATACATATCTCCCGATGCATTTCGGGCAGGTCGCCCTTCGTCAGGGGAAGTATCTGTAAAAGCAATAAGCGTAAAATCCCTTAATGGTCACCAAACAAAGACAGGGATAGGTTGTCCCTGCACCAATACACCTGGTGTCTTAAGAGTCCATATAGCGATTGCCTTTAAATTAAAAGTGATGAGTGTGCATTAATCATGCTGTTATACCACAAGTGAACGATGCGTGAAGAAGAAAAGGAAAGAAATCATAATAGGATGTGAAACAGTGAGGGTTGGAAACAACGAGAGATTTGTTAGCGTCATGCTAACCTTTTGTAAAATAATGGCGTGTACACGATAGGAAGAAAATGTATGTGCCTTCGTTCTAATAAACATGCAGTACGCGTGTAGAATACGCATGCAGAGATGGGATATCTCAACAGTCTATGCTGAAAACAAGCTGTTAACGTGCGTCAATAAGCGAGGTGTGTGAACAGTTAGAAACGAAATGCGTGAACAAAGTTAAATCTCATATCGTGAACACACGTAAAGATTCGTGCAAACAACGAAAATGCTCTGGAGCAATGTTATCAAAACTTACATATCGGGTGATCAGCAGTGGCGTTAATGAAAGCTGGTGTGTAGCTTGACCCCACGTGAATGGTGTCTATAAAATATCGGTGAGCAATGTGATAAACATGGAAGAAGGACTGAAGCATGAACCCGGCTGCTGAGCCCAAAACTTCAAGCGCCATCTTGGAATGTGCGATAGTGTGAGTAATTAAACAACTTGCAAAGTGTAAATGCTGATTCAATGAACACATATACAGGAAAATAATGATTAAACAATTCTCAGTGTGTCTGGCACACAGTGCATGGATGTTTGGGGTGGGCACCACATGTGCCCCCCTGAGCCCATCACAGAAGCCATTCTGTCTGCCTTTACATGGTGGTCGGACCGCCATGTAAAGCAGAGGGAAGAGGGACATCGTAATCCCTACGACGGCGCCGCCGCAGGCACCACCCCCATTGTAGGGATTACGGTCGGACCGACACTCCAACTGGCTCCTTGAGACTGTCGGAGGCGTCAGTTGGTCCCTCCGCCCGCTGCAGTCTGACCAACCACATCCTAATGTGGCGGTCGGACCACTATGCTGGATGTCGGTGGGACCGCCACCGACGGCCTGTTGGTGGTGGTCCCACCGACATCATAATCGTGCCCTGTGTGTGCTGATATGCTCCTAGTGAAATAGCATAATATTGTCACTCACAGTGAAGCCAGCCAATAGACAGAGAGAGAGACAGAATTTTAATAAACACAAAAGGTCATGGTTAACGCCAGACCTAATTATGGGGCCAATTATTAAGGAAAGTTTCAAAGTGCACCCATGGTATATGTCCTTGCATTATGTGCAGATTTACGGCTTTCGTGAATTCACAAGAATTTACAGAAGCAGGCCAAGAAATAGTACTCCTGGAAAATATTTGTGAACTGCATTTTAGCGGGAGCAAATATGCATGTGTAGATTTGCTGATGCGAAAATCATTTGAGTGTTTGCAAGTTCACTTTACCTCCAGCCCTGGAAGACGTTTTACGTCTGCCATTGTCGGGAGTAAATTTCCAACCTTTCTCAGTATGGGAAAATATTAGAGAAGAGTTTGTGAAATCCCTTAAAACATGCAAGTTAGTAGGTTTGCACATACTCAAAAGGGCATTCCAACCCTGGAACTATTGCTTACCACTACCTTCAACCCCAGTATGTATATGTGCGGAAATGTGGCAAAAGAAGGGAATTGCTAGTATTTAAACCCTACTGTGGTATGAGCCCTGGCATAATCAGAAAGGCTGTATCAGAGCTCTTATATAATGAGATTGCTGCCATAATTTGTCTCCGCATTATGTGGCACAAAAGGGACAAGTGGATTTTGTTACAGGACAAATAGATTTATGAAACAACCTGCCCAATGGACAAGTAGATATTGTATTAAATTCCACACCCCTGTGACCCCATTATTTAGTAGGGACTTATAGGGTCTGTTGCGGGCAATTGTAAGTGTACCCAATTACATGTACGTTTTTAATCAGAGCACTGGCCCTGGGCCTGGTTAGCAGAGCCTAGGGCGCAGTCAGAGTCAGGTACCAACAGTACCAGTCAGCAAAAAATGGGGGTGTGCAGGGCAAAATGATGACTTTCTAACAGCTAGGAATAATAAGTATTGCCTTTCTGCATTCTAGGTTCAGTTGCAGAGACGTGAGGTAGACACAGGCCATAATACGACCGGGCTAAACATAAAATAGAGGTCAAGGACTAGGTCACTTCCAAAAAATCCTTTGAGATCTGCTGCTTCCAAGAAACGTGGGCCATAGAAGAACTAACCGTGGATGGTTTTACCCCATATTGTGTTCCAGCAATCAAGTCAATAGGAGGTTTGATCACATGGTTTCAGTCAAACTTGATGTTAAGATCCAAAAGAACTCAATAGCAAATAAAAATATACACCACCTCATGCTGGGAAGTGAGTCCATGAGTGTTGATATCTTTAATATCTACTTACCTCCAGACAAAAAAGAGGCAGATGACAATGATTGAAGGTCCTGGAATCTGCAATCATTCAAATGTGATCAACAACAAAAAGAGCTGACTCAAATAGGAAATTGACCAAAATAATCCCAGTCTGTGGCGACTTTAGCAATACACCACACGCATCAATGTCCAAGATAGATCTCTTTGAAGAGGAAACTTAAGGGGTATACCTGATTTCTCAACAGACAACTTTAGAAATACTAAGGAAGGACATCTATACACGTTATGTGTACTGCACATCTTGAACAGACAAACTATATCAGACAATCCAGAAAAGGAAACATAAAGAGCTGACATTTGTGCAAGTCAGAGTAACTATCTTCTAATTAAAATAAATCATGGCACCATGTCATTGGCATGCTTGTGGAAGGGCGAGTTCAAAGTGATCATGACCTGTTAATTGCATTACTTGATCAGGCTCCATAGCTCATGCATCAGAAGGTAGAGTCATCTGATACTCTTAACATAGTAATGAAGTGCCCGTGGAAGAATCAGCTGGCAATCAACTACTTTAGTCAGCCAGAATTATAAATCAGATTAATCCTTCAAGGAAAAATGTGAAAAAATGACTAATCTGAGCGAAAATGCAGAGATGAAAACCAAAACTTTGCACAGTTTTGTTGAGACCCTGTTCAGTCTGGTTCGCCAATCATGATACAAGGATATCGTTCTTAGAAACCCTGTAAAAATCAATGTCAATAATCTGGAATAGTACGGTGATGACTGTCTAAAGGAGAAACAGGTACTGAGGGAAACCCTGAGAAAAAGACATTTAAATCCATTGGAAGAATAAACATTTAGAGACCTAGGAAATGCCTTTAAGCTTTTACTCAAATACAAAAGAGGCAGCTGCACAAAAAAGTATGGGTCTTTTAAGTCTGCTTTGAGTACCAAGTTCTCAAAAAATTCTGGGACCTTGACAACTGGGACTCTGAGGGACCTCCATCAAATGTGGACACAGGATTTGGCCCTAACAATGGCTGGACACCTTTGTTCCCTATACCAGACATCAACTTCTTTTGGAACAGAAATGATAAAGCATCACAAAAAAACCTCTAAGCACATCCATGGATCTGAAACTTACCAAAAAAAGAAGTAATTTTGGCAACTTATAGCCAAAAATCCCACAAAGCCTTAAGGACTGGACTGAGTCCCCTCGGATGTTTTTGGATGAAATATTCTACTATGTGCCCTACTTTAAAAATTGCTTATATTGCAGCCCTGAACCTTGGAAAGGTCCCCAGCTCATGAAATCAAGAATTATCATCTGATTTTTGCTCTTCAATGGAGTTGTAAAAAGCTATGGGAAACTTATCTTTAATAATATCCAGGACTGGATTGAAAGTGATCTGATTCTCTCAAACCTCCAAAAGGGCTTCAGAAAAGGAGTTATAACTAAAGAATAAGTGATGAGATTTTATCTCATGTGCATCAAATACACAAAGTTAAGGAGGAATATGTTTTTGGCCGGCATTTAAAGATCTCAAATGGCATTAGACTCAGTCAACAGAAACCTTATTTGATCCACTCTGAGAAATCAGGAGGTCCTGCATAACCTTCTGGGTGCATTACAGCTTCATCAGGAGACTACTGCCAGGGCAGATATAGACCAAAGGAGGAATGCACACCAGACTTCCCAATACACCAAGGAGTCCGCCAAGGCTGTTATAAGCATCAAAAATATTCGACCCATACATAAATTACATGGGAAGGTTCCTTTCAGACAAAAAATAGGCATCCCAGTGATGGGAAGTGAGAAAGTCCACTTCCTCGTTATTACAGAGATGTAGTCCTGCAGACACAAACCTAGCCAGCTATGCATTTTCTTACTGAATGACTGATTTTTTGCGGAATCCAAAAACTTAACATTGGGGTGGTGTGGCTTGACACCGTAGGGTGATGGCCACCATCTGCTGAGGCTCCAGTGTGGTCGCTGGTAAAGGATGGGCAGATGCTGGCACACAACCGCATTTCCTATAAAACGGACTGGCCTGCCTATCGGAACATTGGCTGAGCATGGAGGGGAATTGTGGTACTAATTTTCTGCCGCATTGAAGCACTTTTGGCGGTTAAACTGGCAGGCGTGCTGACAGGAGGATTGCGCCCGCCCTTTTGTTTTTTTTCTCATGCGCACTGACTGTGCTATTTTCTCCTAGTTTCTCCTCGTTTTTATCAACTTAAGGTACATTACATAGTTCTGAAATACATAGAGAAGGTATTGGGTGACGTTTTTAATGCATTATTTTTTCATGAAGTTTTCATTGACTGTGAGGGGCGCACTGGCTGGAATCATGTACCACCATTTTCCTTTACTTACTAACTTGAGCAATACTGCTTTACAGCATTCTCCTCATTGTAAGATCATCTTGCTTTCTGCAAAGGACAAATGATCATTTCAGTGACAATATCTTCTTCAAGAGTATTTTTGGCATATAGTAGCATTTTTTGGTAATATGGCAAAGATATCTTATTCTAGCTCTGTCATATTTTATTAATTGCTCAATTACATAGAATTATTTTTACTCAAAGATTTTGCTGTGGTGATTTCTTTAACTGGACATGCTGATAACTCCACTGATGGGAAAAACCAGGAATCTCAAACTGCATGTCTCTGCAACATCCGTTGTCAAGTCCACTGTCAAATTTGATACCTTTAATTTATTTTCTGTTTTGGAGAATATAGAGAAGAATGTGGGTAACATTCATGAACTTTTGACATCTTCCTCTAAAATGTCTGGTGCACCCACATCTAACACTAAGGTATTCTCCAAGTTCACTTCAACATTTACTCTCTGTGCAACCAAAAGAGTCAAAAAAGATCCTCCTTCCCCCATTAAAACTTGTACGACAATATCAACGGAGCTGCTTCTTGAGGCGAGTAGGGCACTTAAGTCCTAAGTGGAAGATACTAATAATCAGCTTTAACTTTTGGATGATAAATGATCTCATGTAGAAAACTGTCAGTCAAATAGAACCGTGGTTTGAAACTTTCGCGGATTCAATGCAGACTGCTAAAGTATTGCAGGCTGAAGTGACATCTCTAAATATGCATGCTGAAGACATGGAAAACCGTAACAGAAGAAATAATTTACGTATTTATGGTCTGGTTGAAGGAGTGGAAGGTTCAGACCCCATCTCTTTCTTCAAAACATTTCTGCCTCGGATTTTGGATCTCTCTTCCTTGACTTCTTTAAGCATACAGTGTGCACATAGACTTGGTCATCCCTCTAGTATCGCATCAATATCGCACAAACCTAGAGGAGTTATCATATACTTCTTGGAAAATCTTGATATTCTTACAGTCATCAAGGCAGCCAAAGCTAAAGGTTGCATTTCATGGTCTGGTTGTAATCTGCACAAGATATTTCAAAAGCCAAAGTGGAGAGAAGGAAGAAATTCCTTCATATGCATCAGCCCTTTGTTTGCAAAATGCTAGATTTGGTAGTTTCCACCCTTATTTATTAAAAGTAACTTATAACAAAAAGAATGCCACATATGGGGATCCTTTTCTTCTTCAGAACTTTATTGATACCCGCAGAGGAGCGACGATGGATACTTCTAACTTATAATGTCACCTGATGTTTCTGAGTACAACTATTGTTTTTTTAGGATATGAATTACATTTCAAGATGGTATTTTTCCAGTTCCTGATGGCTTTGTAATTTGTTTGTTTTATGTATTTTTTTTCTAACGTATTATTATTATGTTTCTCTTCCCCTTTTTCCTAAGATATGTTCCGTGTGTCTATAAGAATTTATTGAAGTCCTTTATGCAGTCTGATCCTTTCCCATGTGTCGACCGCTTTGGGTTTCAGTTGTGTCATCCCCCCTCATGTGGTCTCACGACCCTCAAATAATTGTTTGTTATATAGGTATGTTACTTTTGTTGTTATTTGTATCCTATTTGTTATTTTCTATCTACCCTCTTTTTCATTTTTTCTCTCCTCTTCTCTCGACTCTTTTTCTTTTTGTCTTCCTTTCTCCTTTTCTATTATACATTCTTTACTCAATCTTTTCTTCTAAATGCTAACTATTTATTCTCAAGTATACTGATATGTTATTTATTCATTGCTTCTTTTCCCAAATCGTTTATGTTAACTAGAAGATTATTAACGTTTAACTTAAAATGTTTTATGATGGCTAACATGTTTAAAAATACTTACTATAGTATAAATGGTTTTAAGAGTTATTTCTTGGAATATTAAGGGTTTGGGTTCTCCTATAAAGCATAAAAGGGTATTAACTCATCTTCATAAATTAAAAAGTGATATTGTTTTATAGCAAGACACACATGTGGTAGAATCAAAAATTGTTAAACTTAAAAAGCAATGGGTTGGTCATATTTTCTCTTCCCCAGGCACTGGCAAACGTAATGCAGTGGCCATACTTTGTAATAAATGTTTAGACATTAAAGTTATCTCTCAAGAACCAGATTCTAATGGTAGATGCATTGTTGCTTCCATCATTATTATTGAAATCCCGATTCAATTTTCAATATATATGCTCTCACACAGCTTGAGAAATCCTTTTGGCCTGATGCTTTATCTAAATTAATGACCTCACTGATAACTATTTAATTTTGGGGGGTTCTGGATCTCTTCATTGGCAGACATTACAAATTCAAATTGGTTCCTTCATCCATGCATTAACAATTCCCCTCTACAATACAGCAAAGATCATTAACTGATACCTGGAGATTTGTAATCCGACCCTACAGGAATATACGTTTTTTTCTCCAGTTTATTTCTCTTAATCAAGAATTACCTATTTGTTTGTGTCACAACCCTTAGTACAACATATTATACAATCTGAGATTGGCTCGACAGTAATTTCTGATCATGCTCCAGTTACATTAGACTTGGATCTTATTCCATCCATTTATGAGAACAGAAGATGGTGGTTTAATAATTCTCTTCATCTTAATACTCAATTAACTCAAGCTTTTCAACAGTTTGCAACTGTTTTGTTCGTTGATAATGAAACACCTAATATTTCTCTCCAGGCGGTTTGGGACACTTTCGAAGCTGCATCGAGGGATTTTATTTTTCCTTTTGTGTCCCAGAGGAGTTAATCATGTTCTAAAAAATTACTTAAAATTATGAATCGTATATAACAATTGGATCATAAATATTATACCTCTAACTCAAAGGAATGTTTAGATAAATTAATGCAAGCTACATTTTCCTTTCATAAACTTAACAGAAATTGACAATTCATATCTCCTCAAACCCAGCACTAAATATTATGGAGGACAAAATAAATCAGGAACATTACTTGCTAACTATCTTAAAATTTAAAAGGATTGTACTAAAATAGACTCTATTTTATCTTCAACTCATAAAAATGAGGACATCGTAACTCAATTCTAAAATTATCCAGTACTCTATATACTCCTGAATCCCAAATTTTTCAAGATGATATTTTACAATATTTGAATTCCATCAGACCTCACTCTTCAGAAATTAATTTTTCTTCCACGGATAATGAAGATATTCTATTTGCAAAGTGATCGCTTTAAAATGGGAAAGCTCAACATCCCGATGACTTTACCATAATATTTTATTTGCATTTTTCTAAACTTTTAACTCCAAAATTATTTCACCTTTTTACTCATTTTGTATCATCCAAATCTGCTGGAGGTTCGTTTCAAGATGCTCTAATTTGCCTTATTCCCAATGAAATTAAAGATGTTACTTTGTGCAAAAGTTATTGGGCCACTTCCTTGCTAATTTAGATTATAAACATTTTGCTAAAGTTGTTGCCCTTCAACTTGAACCTTTACTTTCCCACTTAGGGGCTGATTCCGATGTCATTCGAATGGGCTCCGAATCGGATTCGGGTTTGCCGAACCCGATCCGGAGCCCTTGTTTCCGACCGATTCGTTCCCAGTTCCGAATGACCAAGTACGATACCTGGAATCCGTTAGGGCCGACCAAATCAGTTCCGAAAGGCATTCGGACAGGTAGAGCGTTTCCGGAGCCGATTCATACAGCTCTATGGACTCGGTTTCCGAGCGAGCGAGTACGATGACCGATTCGGACAGCTGTTCCGATTCGGTTTGCCCGGAACGAAATGGCTGGCCGAATCGGTCTTTGGGGGCCCTTAGCAGCCCCCTCTTCACCCGGGGCCCTCTGAATCAGACCCGTGATGGTACCAATGGGTCCCCCCTTTCCAACCATGCACAGTGTGGCAGGCACCATGGGGTGCCTGCCACAGGGTGCAAGGTTTTCCCCAACCACCCCTTTCTTCAATGGGAGCCTGTGTTCACGTTCGGAGCACAGGCTCCCCTTGAAGTCAATCAAATCCAGATGCATACGGATGCATCGTACTCATTTGGTCGAACTCCCACGATCGGAGTCGTATGGAAAGCATTCCAGAACCGATTCGGTCGGTATGCTTTCCGAACGAGATTAGAATCGGATTCGGGCTCTTAATAGGAAGGCAACAATCTGGTTTTATTAAACGAAGACATCTATTGTCAGGCCTGCTGTGATCTGGCACGTGGGTGCGGCAGGGACGAGGCATATCGCATAAGAGGCGAGCGGACGTGGCAGACAGCTGCTTGCCTTTCTAGGGTTTGCGAGCCTGCAGCTTCCTGCCGTTGGACTTTCACTTACCTTACTTCCGGGTCACTTGACTGGTCTGCGTCGTCCTCTGTATTCTTTGTCGGGATTTCTGAGGCGTCTGCATCTTTCTTCATCTCCCTTACATTCCTGGTAGTTTTCAGGGGCATTTTCTCATTGCATTGTCCTGGAGAACCTGAAAAGACAAAAAGGCAACAAAGGACATTTAAAGTATCAGTGACTTTGGAGCAAATTCACGTACTTAGCGCTAACCATGAACGTGTTATATGATTTACTTATCTGATATTGCGCGCTCTGAAGTTAAATAAGGGAGACTTTCATGATTTCTTTGGTAGCTTTTCTCCTGAAAAAAAAGTTAAAGACAAAGGCCAATTTGTAAATGTGCTAGACATTATATATGGAAGAACAGTACTCAGTTTGAAAATTCTGTAGAAAAGGCCCCATATTTTTATTTTCTCTTTAGATGCCTATTTTTTGTTGAAAATCATTACTAGCGGACTAGCATCAAGTTAATGAATGTCCTAAGTAATATCCAGTGATTCCTAGGTGGGGATTATTTTCTTGAGTCACAGAATTAGGATAGTGCAGCACATGCAGATACTGATAGGTCTTCTATTCCAATCTATCATCAAGAGGTAGGGGAGTAACAAGGTATACATGTGTGACCTTGTTTAATAATAGTAATGCAAATATAGGCACATTTGCTATCTCTCATATTCTCTAACTTCTTCTTATAGGAAAGAACTTCACTCAGCATACATAGGTAGTCTGTTTCCTGAGCCCCCTGCGAGGAACATTGTATTCGCTCTCTTCCATCACTTCTTCCCCATCAATATTAGAAAACTTTAGGTTGGGTTTCCTAGTGCGAGGGCGAAGTTGGGAATTAGCTTCATGATATCTTGTCGCTACTATGTAAATACAAAGTGAGATTCTGACATCTATCCGATAACACTAGATTATTTTTCAGTGTCTTAAGTAAATCTAAATCATATAAACAATCTTTAGCAGCCATTGAGTTAGATGCAGAGAAAGATTTTGATCGAGTTACTTGACCTTTTATTTTCTCCACTATTTCTTGGTTTAGCTTTAGCTCTACATTGATAAATGTAGTTTCTCTGTTATGCTCCTTTCCCAAAGCTTCGTTCATGGTCAATGGTATGATATCCCCACAATTGTCTCTTCATAGAGGTGTTCAATAAGGCTGTCTTTTATCTCCGCCTTTTATTTGTTTTTGCTCTAGAGCCCTTTCTAACAAAACTTTATGTAAACCGGCATATCCATGGCTTTCAATATGGTGCTCAGCAATTAAAACTTTCTGCATATGCTGATGATATTCTCCTTTTTATGGCAAATGCTCAAAGTTCTTTACCAGCTTTTTTAACAGAATTCACATATTTCATTTATATTTCAGGATATACATTAAATAAAGATAAATGTGAAATTCTTCCTTCAAATACATTTTGTTTAATGCTGATTTCATTTGACTCTAACTTTCACTGGAACAAAGATAACATCAAATATCTTGGTCTTTGGTTTCATCCCACCATTAAAGAAAACGTTTCTACTAATATAAAACAAGTTCTCTCTTCTATCATGTCTCTTTTGACTAGATGGAACCCTTTATTTCAATCTTGGTGAGTTAGATTAAACTCTTTAAAAATGATGTTAGTTCCAATAATACGTTTTACTTTATCTAATTTTCCTATAAATATTCTGTGTTCATACTTTAAAAAAATGTACTCATTATTATCCAATTTTTGTGGAATAATAAGAACATTTATAAGCCTTTACAGAAACTTAAACATCCCCAACAACTAGGCTGAGTTATTTTCCCAGATTTTCATACTTATCAAAACTGATCTCTTTCTCAAACTGCTTTTTCACTCAATGAAGATAGTACTATTCCTTTGTGTTGGCATCGCATGTTTTTTCATTCGTTCCCTTTTGTATCTGTGTATTTCTCTCTTTTTCTCAAAAACCTCTTTCTATGTCTCTTCCTATTTTAAAGAACACTTGCAAACATTTACACCCAATTTTTGGATTACATAATATCTCCAGAGATCAATTTTTACCATCCTCAATTTTGCATAAATATTTTAAAATAAATAATAAATCTATTTTTTGAAAAATTTCGCATAATAAGTGCTTAAAATAGATATATCAACTTTTTGAGAACAATTCCTGTTTGTCATTTACTGCTGCTCAACAAAGTTTTTCCCTCCCTTCTTCATTCACAATCAAGTATTCTGCTTTAATATCAGCCATTTACTCTGAATATATTCATTTGACATATAACAGCTCTCCAACCACTACCTGTCCTCTTTTATCTTCCTCTTTATTATCATTACCTTCTGCGTCACAGAAATGTGTTGCTCTTCCAGATTTTAGAGATAAGTCAGATGTGGAATTGCAATGGGAACCTGACATTGGTGCTTCTTTTTCCATACCCTTATGGAATCAAATTTGGCTCAAACTACTAAAGTCCTCAAGAGCAGCTAGCACCATTCAAACTTTATTTTGTATTTATAATCGACTAATGATTACACCTACTATGTTACATAAAATATGCCACACTTTCTCCCCCTTCTATTGGTTTTGTAATGCATCTCTTTCGGACCTCAAACATATGCTTTTTGAATGTCCCTTTACTTATCAATTTTAGCTGAAGGTTTGGAAACAAATAAATACTATATTTAATACACAAAAATATATTTTTATATATACTTTCAGAGGATTGGTCTTTTTACAGTGATAGAATTAGCACATTAGATTTACTTCTTGCAGTACCGTTTCAACAAATAACCAGATTTTAGAAAGATTTCTCTAGTATATCTTTTCAAGGATGGTGGTACATTGTTTGCTATGATCATAGACTAGAGAGCATATGTTACTCCCATATCGCTTGCTATTAAAAGAGACATGCTTTGGCTTCCTGTGACCACTTTTTTGGATTCCTCAGCACAATCCACTACCATACATGACCCTCAAAATAAAGAAGTTCCCAAACCTCCATGATTTATTGATTTATTACTTATTTTTCATAATATATTTTTTCCAGTCACTAAATATATTATGTCAGCTTGGAACATGATAAATTCATCCCCTATTTGTATTATTCTTGATTGATGTTTTCATTTTATAATCATTTATTCAACTGTTGATCTTTTTTTCTAGGAATGTGTTTATTTATTTTTGTACAACTTATTAGCTGAAACAAATAAAATATTGATTGAGATAGACAGCGAGGCATGTTATTTTCTACCAGATTGTAATCCTATTTGTTGATGGATTTCCAATGAAGGCATACTTAACAGTATGTACGGCATTGGAAACCATATTATTTATGTTTTGAACTGAGAACAGTGAAAAATGAAGTGAAAAGGGAGTTTTGTTTTTCCTTGCTTTATGTTAGGACTGTATTAATCTATATTGAAGTTGGGCAACTGAAGATGTTGTCTCAACTGCCCAACGGGTCTTTGGAGACCTTAAGGAAGTGGGAGAAATATGTTGCCCTATAAACGTTTCCCCTGTCTATACATATCTTCCTCAGCTCTGTGCAGAGCTGAAGGCGACAAGGAATTTTCAGTTGCACCAACACATTTTCTCACCTTCATCCCAAAAGTCAGTGCGGAACCACGGCTGAAATTTCTCTTTGTGCTGGCAGTAGTAATGTCAACCTCTTGGCAGCACAGTACCCACTTTCTGTGCTCTGATTGAATTTAAAAAGCTTGGACTTCTGGGTTGGAGTGAAAGAGAAGGCCAGCGGAAAGGCGGCAATGTCTCAAGTATTATTTTTTTTAAGTTGAGGAGTCTGGTAGTAAGGGAGCATTTTATTTATGATTCCTCACACTTCAATGCACTGACTTACTAGGGTGTGTATTCATGCGGGCCTACAACATGAAAGTGTAGATATTAAAAAACTATATAGAATAAACAGCTTACCTGTCAGGCTTCAGTGTGGCTTTCAGATTTCACTTGAACACTATTGGTGGAAAACAACCCTGTCATGTATGACTTGCTACCCATGCAGTGATGCTTTAACATCTCTTAACTTCTTTTCCCCATATCCATGTTCGCCTTAGGCCTGGACAAATACTTGTGGGTCAAGCAACTAACAGCATTTAGAACACTCTTGAGAGTAGCTGGAGGTTTCCTGAGCAGACTCAATAGTTCTTATTTAAACACAATACACAGGGAGCTATTGTCTGGACTACGCCTTTAGTTTGTAAGAAAGTCAATTAATAATAAGTCATATACTTAAGTTATTTATGTAACATCGACCTAGGTGCAGGGTGCAATGGAGGGCTGAACAGTTTCAAAATAAAATACAAGGTCAGAGGACAGAATGAAATATAGTACAATGAAATACCTTTACGTGACCAACAACATTAGTTAAAGGAATTAGTGAGTAAAAACGTAAGAATCCCATGTGCAAAGAACAACTGAGGGGTATATTCACAAGAACGTGTGATAACTACCGCAAGAGTAGCGTAACGCAACTTCCAATATCTCAGCCTATCGCGGGAAAATATCCCCGTGTCAACGTGGAATTCACAACAAGGCGGTACCATGCGATAGTCACCCGATAACGCGTCAAATGTCAGCGTGAAAATCAACGCCACGCTGAAAAAATGCGAAACGCGAATGCGAGAAAACATGCGATGAGGCCAATCGCGGTACAAAAAGTAGCGAAAACCAGCCTCAGGCCTGCAAATCCCACGCGCCTGGTGGGAAATTGCACAATAAAAACCACAGACACAACACACCAGAAACAAGCCAAAGCACGTAGCAACATGGATGCACCCTGACCCAGCGCAGAGGGCAACGCGAACCCCACAACCCCCACAGACCACCAGCAAGGAACAACGGGGTCGGGGAAGGCCAAGGAGAAAAGGGAGAGTAAGACGGTGCAGACTGCAGGAAAACAAGACGAAGGCCACGGAGGCGACAGAACACCACCAGCAACTGACCCACAAGCAGACCACCTGGAATTCAGTCCGAGTGCCCAGGAGGCCAATCCAGGAGGCCAAGAGGCGCCGGCAGGACGTGACAACCTAAACCAAGTATAAACCCGCTGCCAACAGGAAGGTAGCAACGGCGACAGGAGGTGGCAGTCCAGCGACACAGGAGGAGCAGGAGGAAACCCAGGCCACAGTCATCAGTGTGGAGAGGGTGCAAGGAGTAGGGAGTACGGACACAGCTCGACAGGACCTGACACAACAACAACAGGGTGAGGATCCAACAGGGACTGGGGGGACGGGGGGTGATGGGCACAATGCCACACATGCACAATGAGGTGTAACACACTGCACACCCACATTTACCCAGGGACATGTCCCCCATCCCCGTAGCACACTGCAGCACACACACACACAGCAATCACAGCACATACCATGACAATGTGGCACAAAGTGCAACACCCACACTGCAGAACAGGGGACACGACTGGGTCCACCCAGGCGCAGAAAAAGAACAATCACATTGGACAGAGCAGGGAACTGTGAGATGCACATCTACGGCTTCAACCCCACATCAGCCATGTAGGCCAAATGTACACTGTCCCAACTCAAATAGCCACCACCGCCCAAACAGTCACAATGTACATTGTCACACAGTCTGCATGTCGACAAGAACAAGGCGCCAACACAATGCCAACATGCACCTCCCCTTCACAATGCAGAGGGACAAACAACACCTCCAGCAGGTCAGAACAGACAACCCATCAGTGATGCCCAAGACGAACACCACACCCCCGACACCGACGCCCTACAACAGCCCATGGACATCCCACACAACCCACCACCAGGACCAGGGCAGACAAGCTACTCAGAGGAGAACCCAGACCCTGCAACAGACCACACAGCATGAAGCACCCGCAATCACAGCTGCCTCACAACACCTCACCCACCCACACATGGCACCCCAATGCCAGGTGGCAGAATGCCAAAAGGAGGTGGCCCAACAGGTGAGGGTGTTGCCTAACCCATGGAATGCAAACTAGAACACATACATGGGTGTCCAATACCCTTCAGGGATCACCTACACCCCACAAAGGAGACCCACACCTCCACAGAGACACATGCACATATCATGTTGAACTGGCTAAGGGCACGTGCGCCCGGCCCCTTTATTGGCAGGGCCACATGTACAGTGATGCCTGTGCTGGATGTGTGTGGGGTGAGTATAAGCCAGCCCGCACGGAGTGCTTGGTGCTGGCAACAACCTGAACAGTGGACACCAGTGTAATGGAAACAGAAAACACCAGCATAACAGAGTCAAATGCAGAGCAACATGGAGGGATCTGGAGTAAGGACAGAGGTCACCCAATATTCAGTCTGGACGTTCCGTGAGTTGCAGTGCACTGAGGTAGGGGCACTAGAGAAGAGCGCGCTCATGTGAAGGAATTGCTAGGATTGTGTCCCTTCGGGTTAGTCCTGATGCAGATGCAGTGGGGTGTGGTACACCTGCATCAAATTTCTCATCAACGTCCCAGGACTCCCACACTGCCTGAGGTGACAGTTGTGTCCGCAGTCCACAGCGCAATACCCAGTATTAGATCCGGGTGTGTAGCTTGACTACCGCCACCAGTCTGCATTCCTGCCTTGGGGCTGTTGCCTCCTGCCCTCCCATTGTCTGTGCCTTCTCCCGTCCGCACACTTGACACATCCTACTCCTCATGGTCCCAAGTCTTCCCCACTGCATGAGGTGACACTGCTGCGCAACCTCACAACAGCACAAAACTCAATCAGTAACGGACAATGGCTTGCGGTGCACTGAGTCACTGGCACCTGGAGTGCTGAGCAGGGCAGCAGGCCGATGATGGCATCCACGACAGGTCTGAGCAACTCCGCAGGTCTGTCAGGACCACCCTTTCGACTCTGGCAGATGGCGGTTGGAGGTGGTCCTTACGGTGGTGGCGTGTGCCTTCTGCGGTGATGCGACGTCCGGGCCGGTCAAGACTCGATGCCATGTGCGGGCCCTTGTGGCCCGCAGTTGGGGCCGGAGGAGGCGGACAGCGCAGGGCCACAGACACATGGCGTTGATGACCCCAAGACCATCGCTACAGAGGCCATTCAATGTCTCAGAAGAAGAGGTCCCAGGCTGGAGCAGCACAGAGTCAGTGGCCCCGGATGCACTGCGGCCGGCACAGGCACCCAGCCACGGGACGGTGACTTGCGGTGCAGTCAGATGGGCCATGCGACCTGAGCAGGTCCCCATCAATGACCGAGGTGTATGTTGCGGAGGGTTGCGGGGGACAGTGGAAGGTATCCTCCAGGGCATGATGCGGAAGGTCTGATGTTATCTAGAAGCAGCAAATGGAGGAGTGGAAAGCGCAACCCTCATTTCCACCAACAATTCGGGATCAGCTACATGAGGATGAATACTAGCCCCTAGTCCATAGACTCAAACGCCACCAATGTGCGACCAGTGAGTGTCCATGAATGTCGGGGAACACACCAAGTGGCACAGGTGCTGAGAGGGGATGCAGTCTGCGATGATGCCGGGACACAGATGTGAACTCCAACATTGCCAAATCAAGACTCTGTGACCCACTGGACCGCAGTGTAGGCCGGAGGCAGCGGTCAGCATGGGCCCACAGACACTTGTCGTGTGCCTGTGATGCATTGGTTTGCTTCACTGGAAGCCGGGAGTTCAATGATATCACCCCTGCAGTAGGCATCCGGTCACTGCCATGGTGTAATCAAGACTCAGTTCCAAATGTGTGACCTACCTGTCCGTGGTGTAGGCCTGAGACAGCGGTCAGCACGGCCCATTCGCCGAGTGTCGCCGGCATAGGTTGGATGGCCCCACCGGCCTGCGTAGTTCAGGTTCAGTAGCACCACGTGTAGCCGGCTGACGTTGAACAGGGTTAGTGGCACCACGTGTAGCCGGCTGACATTGAACAGGGTTAGTGGCACCATGTGTAGCCAGCTGACGTTGAACAGGGTTAGTGGCACCACGTGTCGCAAGAAGCCCTAATGGAACTATGCCTCACTGATCGGGGGGGTCTGGTGCTGTGGCCGCTGTACCGGATTTGGGGTCACTGCCATTCATGACTCAGGACACAGTTTCACATATGGGACCTACTGGTCTGAAGAGTAGGCCGAAGGCGGCAGTGGAGTACGTCAACGAGAAAGGAATAAAGCGGGCCTGTGTCGTGGAGGCCGTGGTGGTCTGAGGTGGCTGCCAAGGTCACGGGCCTCGGGCTTGGAGCTTGCGCCGACACGTGGTGGGCCCTCCTTGAGACACACCGGTGTCGGAAGGTGATCAGTGTGGCCTGGCTGCGCAGGGGCGGGCCTGACGGGTTCATGGTCCAGCGTGCCGGGGTCCTGCAGGCGCACGGCATCGCAGGCAACTCCGCTCATGAAGATGGCGTCAGCCTCGTGGCGAGGTGGGAGGCGCCGCCCTGGCAGAGACGTGGGTCTTTCCGGAAGAGGACCACACCCAGGCCTACGTGCTTTTTATTCACACCCCTACGCTGGCGTGGCGTACACCGGGCCATCCCACTCCGCTGACGCTTAGGGGGGGGACGTAACAGGCAACATTTCCGAGAGGTCCCCCACTGGCTGGGGTGACATGGTGGCGTCCACTGTCCACTACACTCCATACGCAGGCGGTGTATGTCACCATGGATATGGGTGTGTTCTGCATACTGCGAGGTGTCCAGCACATCTCCGGCACTCTTGGCATTGTGTACTTTCCCAATCATGGTTCTACTGCATCCTTCACACATGCCTGGTTGCCACCTCTCCCCACATTCGGCTATTATGTGGCTGAGGTGCCATGCCATTGCTGGCTCATGTTCAGGGCTTTCCCATGTGTACATTGTAAGTTGTTCTGTCGTGTCTGGTGGGTGGGCATGTTGTTGTGCCTGTTGTATGTGATTCTGTGACGTGTGCATTGCCAGAGTTGAGATTTGCATGGTTGTAGAGTTGAGGTGTGTGGGGTGTTCATTTGTATGTTGCCAAGGAGCTGTGCTATTCCCTTGTTGCCATCCGGGGAACGCTGGGTGATGATGGACTGTCGGAGGATGAAGGTAACATGCACACTGGCTGTGTATTTGAAGGCAACATTGTTGGGGGTTCCACGGTGTTCTGTTGTTGCCTGCACATTGATGTGAGACGTGTGCTTCCTGTTGCGGTGATTGTGTGCTGTGTCACCAGGGGGCACAGGTGGTACATGTGTGCTGTGTATTGCCCCCAACACATGCGTACGTCCTGCTTGGGCATATGGTCCTTGCTTGGTCTCCAGCGGATCCTGTGCATTGTGTTGTACGTATGAGGACTGGGGTACCAGGGTGATGGTGATGTCCAGGACAGGTGTGGGGGACTTGGATGTGGCTGGCTGTGAGACTCCTCCGACTCTGGCGGGTGTTGGATGGGAGGTCTCAGGGGCCAACAGGTGCAGCCATGCCATCAGCTTTGTGTGGGGTGGGATGTTGGTTGTCCGCTGTGTTGTTGCCGTAGGCCTGTTGGGCGATGATGGTCAGGATGCGTAGGTTGGTTGTCCCTTTCAGCCTGTAGTGGACGGTGACATTGTCAGATGTTGGGTCTGTGCGGCTGGTACGTTTCCTGGGGGTCCGCTGTCTTTGTCTGCGCTGCGTCTGTGGTGGTCCAGGGGGGGTGTTCCGGGTGTGGGTTGGGGTCCTGGGGTGGTGGAGGTGGGTGTTGTGGCCCTCTTGGGTGTCCGGGCTGCATGATGGGTGGCTCCATGGCATCTGTTGCCCTTCGGATGTGGCCCTGGGCTGTGCTCCCTTTTGTGGTGCTGGCTGCCGTCCGACTTTACACCAGGTCAGAGCAGGTGTAGATTTCCTGGTGCTATCGCGCCTTATTGCCTGTTTTGTGCTATTATCGCGGATGTGGCTGGTCGTTGTGAATGTTGAGGTGTGCTGTTGTCTCGGCTTTTGTCACGGGAACGCCTACTCTGCATCTCATTAGCGATATTTGCGGGGGTCCTCTGTGGCGATGTTTTTTGCGGCTGCTATCGCGGGTAAACTGGTGCTCTGGCTGTTAACACCGGCTTGTGAATGGGGAGGTAAATTTATCACGACTTTGGCTGCGATAAAGTGCCGTTAATTTGGCAATAGCTCCTTGTGAATATGCCCCTGAGTGTCTTCAACCAGTTATTTATGTTCAGTTAGTACAGGCACCCAATGTTTTGAGGAAATGAAAAGTTTAGGTATTTCCTGAATGAGAGCACAGAATAAGCAACAATGCTTTTGGGGCAGGTGGAGTTCTAAATGTTGGAGCCTGCACTTACGAGCACCACTCCAATTTTAACCTTCCCAAGGGATGGTTGGATCTTTACTTGTGTTTGTACCCAAAGGAAGTTGAAAAAATTCTTCCATATGGGCTTCCCTCAACCAACATTCCTGATGGATTTTTCATAACACAGTATTAGCTACATCAATTAAAATACCTTGCTTATTAATATCAGAAACCCCTAAAACTGATGCTGCACAAAGAAAATCTCATCTTTGAAAAGCCTTCAAATAGTTCTGACACTAGATTTCATGTCCCATATGATTTTGTACCTCTTTTATTGATGAGGTGGATACATTAATCTGTCAAGTCATGGCACAGCTGCTGAGTGGATCCTCGACATTCTTGTCAATTTTACTTAGGGCCTGCTTTAGAGTTTGGTGGATGTGGATGAGCTATCAGAAAACACCTGTTTACCCGTCTGCCTATTTAGTGTTTGGCTGTTTGACAGATTATCGTCTATCATCTGTCCGCCACCTCAGCTGCATTTTATTTACTTCATTGATGGAGGTACATCCTAAAAATGATGGAGGGAGCGATGCAAGTTTACATTCCACAACCATGCCCACAACAACCACAAAATCTACATGTTCCTGCTACTTCCAGCCCTGGAACTTTATCTGGCAGTGGTGGGTGTGCAACAATACAGTGCGCAACTAAATAGAAAGTACAACAATTTACAATATTTTAAATGTGCTATGTTAAGAATGAATCATAAAAAAGGTGATGAGAAGAATGCTTTCAATAGATCTAACCAGCGTCAATCACTCTGTGTACCATTCCAACTTGATTGACAAGTCCCAATATTGGCGAAACTGTTCTTAGTTTCCGGTTCAGGGAGGACCTGGCCTGACAGCTCGGGCGGGACTGTTCCTATTGGATCAGAGTCAAAGACCATTCTCATTCTGAACAACAAAGACTATAGCCCCTTTACCGTTGCCATTTACTAAGTGGCAGTGCTGCAGGAAGACTAATTAGCAGTCCAACCTAGCCAAATGACTTAATGGAATTTCTAGGGGAGCCTTGTCTCCTTTGTTCTCCCTCCTGCATATCTCCTGACACACTTCCACTATCCGGGAAAATATCACCGTTTCTCCTACACAGGAACAGGCCAGGGGCTTTCAAAATAGAACCCACAAGCCTCCATCACTCTGCTTCGCTTATGCGTACAATATAAACAACAATGGCCACGTACACAAACACACAAATGCAGTTGGATGGGATTAGGTGACAGGGTATAAATCTGACTGCACATTAGCGAGATACTCTCAGCCAGTGCCAAATAACTAATTTTGTGAGTGAGAGTTGATCTTTAAATAAGACCTGTTTTTTGGCGCCAACTCCCCTTGTGATGCATACAGACCCTGTACCAAGGTTGGGATACTCCAGACTATATTTAAATTCACTGCACTGGGCTTGGAACACAGCAGTTTGGGCTCTTAACATTTAAATGCTATGTACACTTCAGAATCACATATTTAAGCTGTCTGCCCCCAGATATGGAGCACTATGTATAATGTTTTTTTTTTTACAGCTTACATCCTCCGATTTCTTGCTATCTCAGAAAGCCTTATCTCACTATACCCCTAAAACCCTACTTACCTTACATGCTCTGAATGCCTTCTATTTCGGAGTATAGCCTCGTCTCTTTCTCATGCCCATCTGCCTTAGTTCTTCTTATTGTAATTTTGAAATTTTCTGATACCTCATTTTATAGATTTCAACCTATCCTCTTTCAAACTCCATCCTGTCATCTAACGTTACTTAATTTCCACCAATCATTCACCTGAAACCATATAGCCCCCACTAATGATCACACCTAACTGGTGTTAATATAATCTATCTATCTCGAAATAACTGGAGTGAATGCATGCAATTTTTTCTTGAGAGCACATGACTAATCACAATAACCACTAGATTAACTGCTAAGCTTAGGTTCCGGAGTAGCGTGCTACTCCCCATAAAGCGCTTCAATACTTTGTCAGGGGTAGTAAGTGCGCTATAAATACAATTAAAATTATAATGACATGATTCCATTGCATATGGCTAGGTCCAAACTGTGGTGACATGGTGTACAAATTAACAGTGGACTGGGATGCGGCCTGGGTAATTACCAGTGACTGAGATTAATTCAAGCATTCTATCCATCACTTTTTTTGTTTACTTCAGTGCGGTGCCCTAGGCATGAAGGGTATGCCCAGACTTCGATCTTGTGCTCACTGTTCCACTTGAACCAAGCTGCAGCTGACTAACAAGCCCCAGTGAAGGCAAAACCAGTCATGGGTTGTATGTGTTCTGATTCAGGAAAGAGCAGGCTTGGCAGTTTGGGCTGGAGTATTCCTATTGGAGGAGGGTCAAGATGTGAGTCCACTAGTTTAAACTGAGGTGGCATGGCGATTAAATAACGATGGACTGTCAGGTGACCCCAAGTTATTGCCCGTGGAAATTAATTTAAAAATTCCATTCATCACTTCAGTGATGCTTCAATACAATGCCCAAAGTACAAAGGGTATGCCCAGATGTGGGTCCCATGTTCACTGTGCCACTGGAACCAAGCTGTACTTGGCTGATGAGTCCATATCTAGGGCGAAACCAGTCCTGGGTTGCATGTGTTCTGGTTCAGGGAGGACCTGGCTTGGCAGTTTGGGGTGGACTGTTCCCATAATGAACAGGGTCAAGACTGATTTCCATATGGCTGGGTCCAAACTGAGGTGGCATAGTGAACAAAAGAACGATGGGTTGGAATGCTACCCTGAGTGATTGCCAGTGGTTAGACTTATTGCAAGCAGCGTTTCATCACCTTTTGAGAGTTTCATGTATTGCCCTAAATGGCATGGGTATGCCCAGATATGGGTTCCGTGCTCACTGTGTCACTGGAACCAAGCTGTAGCTGGCTGATGAGCCCATATCTAGGGTGAAACTGGTCGTGGGTTGCTTGTGTTCAGATTCAGGTAGGACGTGGCTTTGCAGTTCGGGGCTGGACTGTTCACATAAGGAGCAGAGTCAACACTAATTTGCATATGGCTGAGTCCAAACTGAGGTGGCATGGTGAGCAAAAGAACGATGGGTTGTAGTGCTACCACAAGCAATTGCCAGTGGTTAGACCTATTGCAAGCAGCCTTCCATCCCCTTTTGTGTGTTAGACTACTAGAATCACCATTCTACCACGTACTTCTTTTTTAGAGTATGTTAAAGATACTTGGATTGGTCTCACACACTGCTCATAGAAGAGGTGTCAACCCATGTTCCATATCCTAGTCGAATCTATACAACAGGGCACTATCCCAGGAAACCAAAACTAATTATGCAGTGGAAGGTTGGCGTACATCCTTCTAAGTCACTTTTGGACAAAGCTAACCTGCCCTATATCACATCATGGAAATGTAAAAAAAGAACATACCTATCAGGTCATGTACCAAAAGCAAACCATAGACAACAAATATGCCTAAACTACCAAACAAACTATCAAAACAATCTTGTTAAATGCATAAAATGTTAGCTACCAAAATCATACTGTCTCCAAATAACCAGGGTCTGCGCTATCTCGAAACAATTGCTATAAACTATAACATATTTCAACAGAGATCTAGAAACACTATGCTAAACAAAATAACATATTATTCAGTACAAAAGTCCAGTATGAGTAAATAATACATTTAAAATAGCTAAAATTATAAGTTATTTACCATTTTCACAATATTTTAATTATAAAAACTACAACACAAATTAAAAATTATAAAAAAATTATAAACTTATCACAAAATCCAGTGCATTCAATAATTAGACACACATAAAAGCAAATAAAGACATTTTATTAATTAAACAATTACTTAATGTTTAGTAGCCAAAGGTCCCTCAAAGCAGAAATGCAGAAATTCTATTCCCTTTGTGAAAAAAATCCCCAGCTTAAAAAAACTCCAAACCAAATGCTTTGAGTCGCTACAAAACTCCAAAAATATATTTACAAAGAATATTCAAGGAGAACCAAAAACAGTAACAAAAGAAAATAAGTGCTAAACTTTAGATATAAAATAATTCAAACCATTTGCTTGAAAAAATAGGCATCTTCAATTAAAAAAAATATTTTCAAAGCTGATGATACCTGTAACAAAAAACATACATTTCCACATACAAACCAAACAATACCCAAAATCAGAAACAAAGCATGCATGCCATTAGAAAATTGGTTATTATTTGGAGAGCATGTGAGTCCACTAGTAATAAGTCCAAAAATGTTATTTTCTGAGACTTCCTCCAGGACAGTATTTAGGGTCCAGGATTCACTCCAGCAGAGGCAACCAGCAGGGTCCAGTAATTACTGGTCAACTGGTCACTTCAGTAAAAGGCCTCTTCCTGCTTGTTGTGCCTCTGTAGCCACACTTGGAGCCCACTTCTGAGTCCTGATTACAAGTGGGCACGTGTCCTGCCCCACAGGGTTCCACATTGTCACAGACAGAGGGCCAAGTCCTCTTCTAATCTACAGATCCAGAAGGTATTGTAAAGAGCTGGTATTGAGGTGCCACTTTTGTAGGATTTACTGGCAAGTGTATGAGGGTAAATCCTGGGCACTCCCTAACTGAAGAGAAAAAGGTTTGATAACGCCGATTCTTATCTAATTATCTATAAGAACCTTCTGGTCGCCAAGATCTTTTTACCTGTTGAATAGTGTAAAGGAGAGAATCTCATCTGGTTATATAACAGCATTCATTTTGTCTGAAAGGACCACTGACTCCGAATTCAAGTTTAAGAATTTATTATCGCCAAAAATAACTGGACATGCAAGCACCTCAACACGAGGTTAAAGAAATAGATGGGCACTAATACAAATAATAACCTACGCAGGAGTCTCATCCGACTCAGAATAAAGAGAATAGAAAGTTCTAGAAGGATCAACCAAGCTATGATTGCTCCAATTTCTACGTTACTCTTCATTTATCTAAGCAAACTTTAAATCAATTGCTGTCCCTACACTAACACTTAGTGACATCCCTGCATAACGATTTTTCCCAGGCAAGAGTGAATAAAAGGTGTCAGCTGTGAAGACTTCCTAAGAAGTGCAATCACATAATACCTAAGCTCAGCTCTGTCCTTCTCTCTGGTCTCCCCTACCTCTTCTCTGGCCTCCTCCCTCAGGGCACTATCCCTAATACAAAACCCCAATACAATTGTACACGCCTTTGTCACGCCTCCTTGGCCAGGTCTTCTTTCTTGTACTTTTCCATCGAAACGGTTACTTCATCCTGGACGGTTGCGATGACCTTGAGTCCCAGGCACCTTCTCCGCTGAAAGTATCATCCCTAAATTCCATTGCACTCCCCGTACCATGCCTCCCATCTCTCTAACTTTTGAAAACAAAGAGTTAGTCTTTACTAACGAGACATGTGTCCTTGCACCTGCAACAAAGATACGTTCAACAGAAACCTTCTACTGTGCAAATTAAATCTACCGTTTGTGCCCAGAGAGCCTTACCAAGAGAAACTTTTCTCTGCCTACAAAATAAGCTAACATAAGAATAAACCAGGCCTTCCCTAAGCATATATGTAGTCAGGCCTTTACATATAACTTTTAAACACACATCTTACTTTTCCCCATAAGCATTTCCATTACAATTCATATGCGAAAAATGAATTACATGTGCAACTTTAATATGGTGCACGTTTAAACTACTGCCATTGAATTACACACGAACTAATTTCTCTATGCATTATGTTCACACAATTCAATAAGCATTACATTACATACTGATCATAACACAATTATACTGCTGGTTCACTTTATCTCAGTGAACTATTCATTCTTTACTAAACATGCATGGATATACAACTGAATATATACGAATATATGTCTGAGTACATGCGGGTGCGGACTATCAGTGATTATGATGCACCCCTACAATTCACAAGAACATTTCGCTCTATCAGTTCCCCCTTTGATGACTCCTGTCATCACATCTCATTCAACTCCCTTGGAGAAAGAACCGACCTAAACAGAACTTGTTGCCATTTTCCCTGATCTTAGTTTCTCCATGCTCTTGAGCCTTTGATACTGACTGTCCTGCAGTCTTGCCAATCTCATCTCATTTTCCCTCAAAGCTCTCTTGACTCGGCCTGCCCGATACCACCTGTAGGCCTTGATCAAAATCCACAAACCAACCACACAAACCACCAAGATAAGGAGGGGTCTCAGAAAGTACCCAAGGAATCCCTTTCCTAGATTCGCAAACCAACCTCCCACTTGACCAAAACCCTTGCCGACCTTTTCCCAGGCCCCCTCTTCGGTCAAATCCGCTATTTTTGTGTGGATTGTAGTGATGTTACTTATATATTTCTCCAGATCCTTGCTACGGTCTGGTATATAAGTGCAGCACTCTTGAACCTTCAACATTTTACAGACTCCGCCCTCTTTTGCCAATAGGACATCCAAAGCAAGGCGATTCTGCAAAACCATTCCCCTTATCGACAACATCTCTCCTTCCACCAACACCAATGACTTTGCTGTATTCATTGAAAATTCATCCACCACAGTCGCTAACCTCCGGATCTTCACATCATTCAAGACTACTCCCAGACTGGGTATCATAGCTCCAAAGATATCCCCCACAACGATTCCTGCACTTGCAGCTCTTCTCGCTCTTGAATGCTCTCCACCTTCTAGAAGATCCAAATCCTCTGTATGGTAAATCTTTGGAAATATTATTGCCAAATAACATGTTCCATACCAATTTGCAGGCAACCTCACATAAGCATTCTTCCCACATACATAATACACCGTTGGTATCACTTGTACAGGACCTTGGAGAAAATCTTTTGCCACATCTGCCATGGTGAAAACGTGATCACAAGTGCTTTGTCCCACTGCAACCTTTTCGTAGTAAGTCTGATAACGCCTTATACACAACTTACCCCTCTGCTCTTTGTCTAACGCTATAGGACCATAGCTTCCCTTGGTCCTATGCAACTTTTCTTCATCCGTCCAATCAAGCCTGTGATGCCCCAAGTCTCGGGAGTGGGTCAGCTTTCTATACCTGTCCTCTACCTGATCTACAAACTTTTTCTCCACATCTGACATCGCAGCAGGTCAGATTGTGTCTGTGAGCGAATGCTGTATCCAATTCCAAACTCGGTATGAAGAACTTCCTGAGTCTATCCTCGGTCTTATAATAGTCGTACTTATTCAAATGCTTGTAAGCTGGGACTTCAGGAAGCACTGCGTCGAAATTGGAAAAGAAATACTCAAACTGATCTCTCTCATAAAATAAACTAAGCACAAGACTACATGAAATTCCATAAGTCAGTGGAAGATGGTGATACCTAATACCCTCGTCCACTGAAGCAGGCAACTGCATACACACATAATAATCTTTCGCATCCATCACATCAACATACTCATATAGCAGCTTAGCATATGCGTTAAGCTTAAAATCACTCCTAGATAAGTCTATATGTAACCTACGACTTTCTTCTAATAGCAAAGCTCTGTCAGCTCCCATGTTTACCCCCTTCTGGCTAGGTGTAGTAGGTGTAGGTGTCCCTGGCACCCCCTGCACTTCTAGCTCATGCGAACCAGTATATGAGACTATGATTACTATGATTATAGAAACTATCACGCTACTTATAAGAATGCCTACAATCCACTTTGATCTACGATTGGGATCTCCCGGCTCCATGGTTTCGAAAGTTCTCAAAAGTCTTGGCTATAGCAATGAACCCTGAAAAAGTCTCTGTGTCCTTTACTCGTGACTTGCTTAACCAGCTCGAGCAACCATGAAATCTCCGGATTTTCCCTTCTCGATCACAATCTTATTTACACAGTCCAGAAAAAGACTTCCCTAGTTTTCGTTCCTCTTCTGTGGAAAGTCCCTAAGTTTATTCTTCTTCCACTCGGACCTAGGTTATCTTCTTCTTTTAGACTTTTATTTACAGTTTATAGTTGATCCACAATAAGATCCTCATTGAGCAATACCAGAACGTGATACAAAAGTTCAAGACGCAAGACTACCATTTCATGTGAAGACGGCTCAAACCCAAAAGACGGAAATTCGAGTCGATGCAGAACCAAGTTTCGAACTTCACTCAGAAGCGGGGGATTCGGAACTGTGAGGGTCAGTGTTCCTTCTATTTCGAGCCCTGGCAACTGCAGCACCACCTTCACCACCACATTCGGGCTCCGACGGACCACCAGCACTGACCTCAGCCTTCCCGTGCTCACCACCCCCTGCATCAAACACTGTGTAAGTCCACTCAGGGGTAGAGTATCTGCGACAAGGTACTCTGGTTCTTTTCGACCTTCGCCGACTATCCTGAGCCTGGTCTTCGTCGCTTGCCTCTGTTTCAGATGCTTCAGACACTGGGGCAAGGTCTCTTTCAGGTGCTAACTTCATGTTCCGTCGCATCTGTCTTTCAGGCCAACTTTCCGCACTTCTGTTCGTTCGTCTGCCTTCCCCTGCTATACCCAGTGCACTACTTCCTCTTTCTGCTGAATCTGACTCTTCTCCGCCCACTGCACCGCTTCTGTCTTCGTTGTCTGAGTCAGGGTTCGAACTGTGGAAACCCCCTTCAGCTTGCTCTAGTGCACCACCAGCTGTGTCAGCGACCCTTACAGCTTGACTTGTCCTCTCATGTGGCCCTGCCACATCAGCTGGATTTTCATTTACGAGAGGAGCTGTTTCTTCCAAGGGTGCTGAAACTCTGCGGGTATGGGAGGCATGCACCCAGTTCGGCAATCCTCCACACTTTACTGCTGTGTTCGTGATGAGTATCACCTGATACGGGCCACGCCAACGGGCGTCCAAGCAACTCTTCCTCACGTGCTTCCGGACAAGCACCCAATCTCCGGGACACAAATCGTGGCACAGATCACTCGAGGCTGGGACCACTGCTGCTTGCACCTGCTGGGATACAGAACGGACCACATCAGAGAGTCCTTTACAATAATCGAGAATCAAGTCATCAGTGATGCTTATCAAAGCTGTAGCTGGTACTGCCGGCAACCTCATTGCCCTTCCCATTAGAATTTCGTGGGGGGACAACCCGGTTTTCCTGTCTGGGACACTTCGCATGCTCATCAGCACGAGCGGCAAAGCGTCGGGCCATTTCAGGGATGTCGAGGAACACATTTTTGCCATCCGGGCCTTCAAAGTTCCATTAACTTGTTCCACCATCCCAGAAGCCTCTGGTCTGTAACTACAGTGGAGTCTCTGGTCAATATTCAATGCAGCACACAGTAACTTCATGATTTCACT
Source organism: Calotriton arnoldi (assembly GCA_963921515.1). Classification (NCBI taxonomy): domain Eukaryota; kingdom Metazoa; phylum Chordata; class Amphibia; order Caudata; family Salamandridae; genus Calotriton; species Calotriton arnoldi. The sequence continues at coordinate 722,548 of CAWUFW010007044.1, read as the reverse complement.
GTGGAAGTGCCTTCCTCTATCTGATTCCAAAGAGGTCGGGATCCCGAACCTAGGGATGAGCTCCCTCAACAATAACTTAGCCACTGTGAGAGTGTCACACCTGCGTGTGGGGTAAGCCTCCACCCACCGTGAGAATACACATACCAGCACTAAAATGTACCTCAACCCATTACACTTAGGCATTTCCACAAAGTCGAGCTGTATCCTGTTGAAAGGCCCACCTGACCTCCCAATGTGACTCAATGTAACTACAGTTTTCTTTCCAGCGTTCATCTGCTGACACGTAACACACCTTTGACACACTGTTTCAGCCATTGCTCGAAATCGTGGGTTGTACCACGTTTGTCTAAACACCCTCATCATTGCGTCTCTACCAAGATGTGCCTGTCCATGTATCAGCCTTGCCATCGGACTCAACAATTCTTCTGGTAATACGGCTCTCCCATCGTTGGATACCCACACATCCACATCTCCTCTCTCACAACCCGCTTTGATCCATCCCTCTCTCTCCTGGTCTGAAACTTCATCCTGCAATCGCTTAAGCTCTTCCCAAGTGTCTGCCATGGCCAACATTATGCTGAGCTCGGTTCTTTCTTGGCTCTCCCCTGCGTATCTATCTGTGAATATGCATCCTTGTTCTGCACAGAAACGGGCGACCTCGTCCGCATAATTATTACCCAATGACACAAAGTCCTCCCCTTTCCCATGGGCGGAACACTTTACAACAGCAATTTCTTTCGGATGCTGTAGTGCATCCAACAGTTGTCTTACATATTCTCCATTCCGAATGGGTGAGCCAGATGATGTCAAAAATCCCCTCTGAGACCATAACTGCCCGAAGTCGTGCACCACGCCAAACCCATATTGGCTGTCTGTGTAAATCGTGATTCGAATTCGATCAGCGGCCAAACAGGCACGGGTCAAGGCAATGATCTCAGCTACCTGCGCGGAGCGTACTCCTTCTAGGCAAGCAGCCTCGACCACTCCTGAAATGGTACATACAGCAAACGCTGCTCTCAATTGCCCCACACTGTCTCTTAAGCATGAACCATCGACAAAGAAAATTTCATCTGGGTCAGCCAATGGTTCATCGACAATGTCAGGTCTCGGTTTGGTGCAAAGCTCGGTCACATCGAGACAATCATGGTCCGCACAATCTTCATCATCCGTGCTCGGTGTAGGCATCAATGTCGCAGGGTTTAAGACAGAGCACCTTTTCAGAGTCACATTCTCTGCGGCAAGTATAACTTGCTCGTACCTCGTTAATCTATTGTTCGTTAGGTGCTGAGTCTTGGTCCTGGTCATCAATAACTCGACCGAGTGTGGCACATGTACAGTCAATGGATGTCCCATTACAATGCTTTCACATCTTTCAATGCTGACACCTGTTGCAGCAACGGATCTTAGACATCCGGGCAACGCAGAAGCTACTGGATCTAGAGTAGCTGAGAAATAGGCAACTGGTCTACGGACACCTCCATGGTTCTGAGCTAACACTGCTAATGCACATCCTTCCCTCTCATAACAGAACAATGAAAAGGCCTTGTTGTAGTCAGGCATTCCCAGTGCCGGAGCACTGCACAATTCCTCTCTCAGTTTCAGGAATGACATCAAGCACTCCTCGTCCCATGGTACCGGATCACTCACATCCTTGTGCGTAAGCCTCTGCAAAGGCTTTGCTCTCAAGGAGAAACTAGGAATCCACTGTCGACAGTAGCCAACCATTCCCAGGAACATCCTAACTTCTCTCTGTGTGGTGGGTACTGCCATGCTCATTATTGCCTCAATTCGATCTGGTGACACCTTCCTCTTGCCTTTTTCCAATCTGTGTCCCAAGTACTGTACCTCATTCAAACAGTACTGCAGCTTGTTCGGGGACACCTTATGTCCATTCTCTGCTAAGTGGTTCAACAGGGCTACAGTGTCAATTCTGCAAGCATCTTCTGTTTCTGAGGCAATGAGCAAGTCGTCTATGTATTGCACGAGGACTGAGTTCTGCGGCAACACAAGACTCTCGAGATTCTTCTTCAGGATCTGGTTAAAGATCGATGGACTTTCCGTATACCCTTGAGGGATACGACACCATGTTAACACGCGATTTTCCAGCCTGAACGCAAAAAGAAATTGGCTTTCCTCGTGGAGCGGTATCGAAAAGAAGGCTTGACACAAGTCGATAACCGTAAACCACTCGGCTTCACATGGGATCTGGAACAGTATTACTGAAGGATTCGGTACCACTGGACAACAGGGGACAACTATCGTGTTGACCTTTCGCAGGTCTTGCACGATCCTGTATTTCCCGCTCGGTTTCTGTAGCCCCATAATGGGTGAATTACAGGGGCTACCTCTGATCTCTTTCAGAATGCCTTTCTCAATGAAAGTCTCGATCACAGGTTTTATCCCTGCAATCGTTTCTGGCGACAGGTTGTATTGAGGTGTCCTGGGGAAATCAACATTCTGTTTCACCTCAATCCGCACTGGTTCAACCCCTCTGATTAGACCTATTTCGTCGCCTGCGAAATCCCACACCACAGATGACACTGCGTCTCTCAGATCAGGTGGAAGTTCTTCCACAGTCACCATTGGGTACAGATCTATACATAGATGCTGATTGGTAACCTTAAAGTCAGCATCGTCATCCCTCGTCTGGACCTCCACTCCCTGAGGCGTACAATAAATCGTGCAGTTCAACTTGCACAACAGATCTCTTCCCAAAAGGCAAACTGGACTCGTATCACACACTACAAACTGATGTCTAGTTTGGAAGGAACCTATCTTTACTAAGATCGGTTCTGTCAATGGGCTGCTTATTCTCTTGTTCGCTACTCCAACAACCTGGATTGATTGTCCCGAGAGGGGTAGGTTAGGGACTACTGCTGATCTCACAGTAGACCGGGTAGCACCAGTATCAACCAAAAGTGTGGCAGGATGACCCTCAATATCTGCCTCCACAAAAGGTCCTCTCTGGTCTACCTCCAAGACCGCTCCAAGCGTGCAGTCTTCCTCCCCTCTCAGGCACCGTCAGGATAAAGGGTCTGAGCTACTCTCGTCATAGTCTTCAAACAGGGGCATCTGTTGGTACGTTCGTATTCCTTGTGTAATCCTTGGAGCCTGGGGAACCTGGGCGTGAGAGCTGTATACCCCCCTTTCATCGTCCTAGGCCTCGTCACTGTGTTAACTACCTCTTGCGCGGGTGCCTGAGCCCCCTCTTCCTCTTCCTGCAACTGATTAACTGGGTTCAAAGGACACTCGCGTTTCCAATGTCCGACCTGGCGACAAAGATGACACGCCGTGGTCTTCTTCAGTGTGGCCACGTCCACTCCTGTCTTGGGGTCTACTGGTTTTCCCTTTCCCTGTCCTTGCCCATTCTGGTTCCCCTGGGAATTTCCTTGTTTTCTTCCTAAGGTCCCTCCATTAGGCTGACCCTGTGCTGTCTGCATCTGGACAAGCATCAATTTATCTTTTAGCTTCCGATGTTTCGATTCCACCTCATCACTACAGTATCTCGCATACCTCAAAATTTCATCTAACGGCTTGTTCTGCCAGCAGATCAAATGGTGCTGTATCATGAGGCTGATTTCCATTCTCAGACCCAGTACAAACTTTGAGACAAACTGTCCCATATCCTTGGGGTCCAAGATATCTAACCCACTATACTGTTTAAAAGCTTGCAGAAGTCTTTCATAATATTCATGCACCGTTTCTTTGGGTTCCTGTACAGTCCGATCTATCTTAACCCAATCTATATCTTGTGGTGAAATCTTCAGTTTTAGCCATGTAATCACCTGCTCATACTTTTTCATTACTAAGGGTGATGGGCCATTTGTAACCGGCTCCCTTTCAGGTTCCGAAGTCGGCCACTCGACAGCGACTTTACAAGCTGTCCACAAATCTCCCGGTACCACTATGTCAAACAAGGTGTTCAAATCAATCCATAGTACTTTTGAAATTTTAACAAACCGCTCAACCTGCTTGTACCACTCTACTGGTTTCTCCCTCAGCCGAGGAAAATCATTTGTAAATGCAGCCAAATCACCTCTATTCCACGGCACATGCACATACCCTCCATTCTGTACTTCCCGTAAAGGAAAATTTCCAACACCCGTCGCCCCCCTCCTGGAGGCGGCGTTTCCCCCTCAGCTTTCTTTGCTGGTTTCTTCTTGGACCACCTTTCTTCCCATTTGTCCAACAAAATCCATATTCTCATTCCTACAATCAGGTCTCTGGTGTGTGTCCTTAATCCTGTGATTCTTTTCTCCTCCAGCTCCTGGTCACTGTATTGTAATCTATGCGGTCCCTGCAACGCTTTAGTTTTGTTCAGGTCTACCTCATATCTTTTGGCCAATTCCTTCAATCTATCATGTGCCATTCTAGCTTTTCGAGTCACATCTTTTGCTACAAACAGCAGCTCATCTGATCCATAAATTTCTATCCTTTCCAGAGGCAGACCCCCGCTGATCATCTCGTCTACCTCTGCTTTCAATCTCACTACGTCTAGCAACCTTGCCTGTACTGCACTCCTCAGTACTTCTCGACAAGTTGAACCATCTCGCTCATCACAGTCCCCATTCTGTCCTTGTGACCTATTCCCTTCCATCATATTCCTGGAACTTGGTCTGTCTTCCTAGATGTTTTGTGCCCTATCTCCTGGCATCCTATCACTTTGGTTTGTTACTGTTGGTGTCCACATCCTCAAAGCTGACTTGGATTCCTGCAAAGACCTCGGTCTGACCGGTCTCTCCTCCTCCTGTCTAAAGGAAGAGTCTGCCGTAGCCGGTAACGGCGTACTTGTCTCCCCTGGTCTTGGGAAATGAACCACTCGTACTCCGAACCCGTTCCCACTCTCGCTGGTTACTTCTTCCCTTCCCATCTGTACGGAGCTCCCTTCTCTCACTCGGTCTGGGTCATATACCGGTACTATAGGGCCAATGGTAACCGGTACTGTCAAGGAGTCCGGTAATCTTGTGCTCCCAACAGGAGGCTGTGTTATCATAGACGTCGTTGCCCCTTCTGTTCCTGTGGAAATCCTTCCCACTACTCTCATGCTAGTCTGATTCTGGCTCCCATCAATTGTTACTGCTGGAGTCGGCTTTCCCTCTTCTGAATCTGGATTAAATGGTGGTGGCCTCTCTGCCAACAACCTATCTAACAGGCTGTCGTCTGTATCACTGTCGTCCTCATCGATTCTTATAATCTTTCCATTTTGCACTAGCAATGGGTATAACTTATCTCCCTCGATTGTTTCCACTCTCCACCTTTTCTCCAGTGCATCCCACCTTGCATCTTGAAATGCCCTGACCGATTTCTTCACCCTTTCCTGGCTCTTGTCTTTCCTCCTATCGTACGCTGCTCTAATCCACGCATGTAGCGCCTCAAACTGTGTTGGTCTAGGTAGTGGTCGTAAAGAAGCCATTATACTTTTTAGCTGGTACAACACCTCCAACCTGAAAGTACCATAGCGTGGGAAAGACAATTCTCCTTCTCCTTCTGTCATTTTATGCCAATTCTCAAGCCATATTATAGTATGCAATCCTACATTCTTTGCCATATAGTGTGCTGGCGTATCCTCGGGAGGAGCTTCCTCTCCTTCCCGAGTAACCACATGCCTATCACCTCTACACAGTTCCCGTAAAACTTTAAAACATTTCATGATGAATCAACTTTGTATTTGCACTCAAAATGTCAGCTTTTACTTCCTGATTTCAATCCACCAATGCCAGCGCGGCTCACACCAACCGGCCTATCGCAGCGCGGCACTTGTCTGACGTCACTTTTCCTCCGCTCGCAGCAGTTCCCCTCCTTTCTAATTCACTCGTTCTCACTCGCACCTGTCCCAATCATACTCTGAAATAATGTCCGTCCTACCGAACAATTACCTCTCTGACCGTCAGTCTTACCAATGACCGATCAGCCTCTTGAGCTTGTTGACCTCAATCTGGCAACCGTCTGTCCGCGAAACGACCGGACAATCGCCTCTAACACACTTGATAGGATTCAATCACTCGATGTTCTGCACACAATAACCTACGACCTGCGTTGGTTATTCACACTCTCACACATGTGTTCCCTATCTTCAGTGGGTCTGTCAATGACGTCTCGTGACCCCCACAACCTCTGGTCAACGTTCTCAACTCTGGGTGTATTCTACACCACAATAAATCTCCCGGTCCCGCGCGCGCTCACGGTCCGGTTCTCAATCACACAACTCTCGTTCCAACTCCGCAAGACATCACACAACAATAAAACACCGCAATCTACCAAACACCACTCTTTTCATACTCACTCTACCACAAACTGCTACTTCCGCCACACCGTCACTCTCCGTCAGTTTTCAACGACCTCCGACATCTTTCCACCGCGGTCCTCTGGATCTGTGTCACTCGGGCTCTATGGGGCAACTTAGTCTCCTATCTTGCTCTAGATCTCCCCTTACCATCAAAGGTAACCATCCTACTCTGCTACCAACTGATAACGCTGATTCTTATCTAATTATCTATAAGAACCTTCTGGTCGCCAAGATCTTTTTACCTGTTGAATAGTGTAAAGGAGAGAATCTCATCTGGTTATATAACAGCATTCATTTTGTCTGAAAGGACCACTGACTCCGAATTCAAGTTTAAGAATTTATTATCGCCAAAAATAACTGGACATGCAAGCACCTCAACACGAGGTTAAAGAAATAGATGGGCACTAATACAAATAATAACCTACGCAGGAGTCTCATCCGACTCAGAATAAAGAGAATAGAAAGTTCTAGAAGGATCAACCAAGCTATGATTGCTCCAATTTCTACGTTACTCTTCATTTATCTAAGCAAACTTTAAATCAATTGCTGTCCCTACACTAACACTTAGTGACATCCCTGCATAACGATTTTCCCAGGCAAGAGTGAATAAAAGGTGTCAGCTGTGAAGACTTCCTAAGAAGTGCAATCACATAATACCTAAGCTCAGCTCTGTCCTTCTCTCTGGTCTCCCCTACCTCTTCTCTGGCCTCCTCCCTCAGGGCACTATCCCTAATACAAAACCCCAATACAATTGTACACGCCTTTGTCACGCCTCCTTGGCCAGGTCTTCTTTCTTGTACTTTTCCATCGAAACGGTTACTTCATCCTGGACGGTTGCGATGACCTTGAGTCCCAGGCACCTTCTCCGCTGAAAGTATCATCCCTAAATTCCATTGCACTCCCGTACCATGCCTCCCATCTCTCTAACTTTTGAAAACAAAGAGTTAGTCTTTACTAACGAGACATGTGTCCTTGCACCTGCAACAAAAGATACGTTCAACAGAAACCTTCTACTGTGCAAATTAAATCTACCGTTTGTGCCCAGAGAGCCTTACCAAGAGAAACTTTTCTCTGCCTACAAAATAAGCTAACATAAGAATAAACCAGGCCTTCCCTAAGCATATATGTAGTCAGGCCTTTACATATAACTTTTAAACACACATCTTACTTTTCCCCATAAGCATTTCCATTACAATTCATATGCGAAAAATGAATTACATGTGCAACTTTAATATGGTGCACGTTTAAACTACTGCCATTGAATTACACACGAACTAATTTCTCTATGCATTATGTTCACACAATTCAATAAGCATTACATTACATACTGATCATAACACAATTATACTGCTGATTCACTGTATCTCAGTGAACTATTCATTCTTTACTAAACATGCATGGATATACAACTGAATATATACGAATATATGTCTGAGTACATGCGGGTGCGGACTATCAGTGATTACGATGCACCCCTACAATTCACAAGAACATTTCGCTCTATCAGGTTCCCAAAAGACAAATCTTCCCACTTTTGCAAAACATAGTGTGTGCCTTACTGCAAAGTGTCCACTGTGCACTACTCGGGGATAAATCCAACATGGCAGAAACCTTCTACCCTTAGAGTCTTGCCTGTCTAGTGAATGACACAATAGGTGCTGCAGTCCACAGGTCACTTTTACCTTTTCATGCAGTTGTGTATTTGCCAGTACCATATCCTATGGACCTACTGGAAAGTTAAATATGCCACTTAGGAGTTAGTCATTTCTGGCATGTTTTTAGGGGTCAATGCACATACACAAGAGAATGGACAGCAGTGCCCCAGTTCACAACCAGCAGCATCAGGCCACAAAACATGGGGGTGACCACGCAAAAAGGGGTGTTTTCTCACAATTTATAGGTATTGGAAATGTTTGGTTCCCCTTCACTTTTAAAGTTTGGAAATTCGAATCAGTCACAAGGATTTGCAAAGGGAATTCTGCTTTATGAATGTTAATGAGGCAGGATTTCTGCACATGCTTTCTGTGACATTTTGAATAGTAAAGCTGGTAGATGCACACTAACTTTCTCTATGACTACATTTTGTTTGTTTAAACTTGTGGGCCCTTGTCTTTCTCTGGTATCCTCGTCACACTTATCAATGTAACATTATACACAGGTTCTTCACCACTGTAGATGGTCATGGAGCTGAGAGGCTATCCCTGAGCTACACTTGAGGTAAAGCAATACTCAACTGTTGTGCATAGCACCAGAACTCAGGTGGTTTGCTCTGTGTGTCCACAATTGACATAGGGGTAATTTTAGTAGCCTCCTTTGATCAAGGGCCTGATATCTGAGTCAGGAGCCCATTATGTATCTGTGAATCCATGTACACTGTCATGTATTCTGAAAATATCAGAGAAGCAAACAAGTGTATGCAGAAAAAAAGGTCCTGGTGTCTCCATTTATGATTATTTGTGAATGTCCAACACGATGGCCCATGACAGATTTTTGCCGGCAGGGAATATAAAAATCTCCATGAGACAAGGTCAAATGTTTACACCTACCTTGCATGGACCAATATCTGAAAGCTCCTCCACAACCCAAGAAGGGCAGCCAAAAGGACTTTTTGCCCTTTTTAATGTTGAGCCTGCGAGAGCATATGCAAGTACATGGGTCTCACTTGACAGACACTGTTGTACACACAAAATGCTTGGAGCCTGCCTGTCTCTTACCATGTGTCTGCTTCTGTGACACTCTTCTGCAGCAGTTCCTCCCTTTGGGTGGAGGTGCGTCCCCCCCACCCCGCTGACTGTGCAGCAAGTATGAAAAATAAAAAGGTAATGAAGAGATTTCATTACCATTTTGTTTCTTATTTCAGCCAAGCTGAGTAGGAGCACTGAGCGGGACCATAGCTGCTGATTGGCACCTGGGAGCAGTGTTGCTGGCTGCCCCAGTTTACAGTGCACATGTCACTTTGAGCAGCTGTCTTGCGACAGCCAGCCTGACATGCGCAGTGTAAACCTCCCCACCTAGCTGTCTTAAACAGCTTGATGGAGAGCAGGCACAGGCCCATGTGCCTGCTGGAGCATCGAGCCAGCCCACACCAGCCAACCCTGACACTGCCCTCATGCTGCTATCATATCAGCAGCGTGAGATCAGTGTCCGGATTCATGGAGGGGAGTTGACTGTGGCTCCATGAGGACTCGGGCTGACTCAGGAGGATCAGTGAATCCCGGGGCCTGACGTGATCACGCATCAGAAATACTGTTAGGATGGAGCAGAGGAACTGATGAGCGCTCAGCTGCGTCACAGGAGCCTGTCTGACAGGTAACTTTGCCCCAGGCCCACTGACCTTTCAAAGGCACCGGCCTAGCTGCAACCCCCAACACTATTTTAGTCAGTGTGTGGGGTGGTGTCAGTGGGATATGGGGAGAAAAGGGTGCCGCACTTCTTAATTTGCTTCTATTTGAGCAGTTGCATTCCTTAGTAACCGAGGAGTGTGAGGGTCCGGGCTTGGGCTACCATGTGCCCTTTTACAGGTCCCACAGCCACCCTCTTGGACCATTGCTGGCATTACTCTGGGCATCAGCTGAATACAGGGAAACGAAAGCAGTGGTTACTGGTGAGCTGGTGTGACTAATGCATAGGGCAGAATTCCCTGCACTCTAAACTGTTGGTACTCTCTCCATCTTATTGCTGCTTGTTAGATCTGGCATCATTGGCATGGGTCTCCCTTCCTCTTTTCGCTTCTTACCTTATATGTTGACTGGATTTAGATGCTCTGGGCGCTGTGCCACTGCCAATCAGTGACACAGCGCAAATGCTCCCTGTGTGAAGATAACTGTATGAATTGGGATAACCATAGTTTGGCTCGTTTGGTTTACCTGTCAGCCCCTAGTATCAATGCACTGTGTGTGCCCAGGGCTGGTATACCGAATACTGCTGGTGGGCCTGCAGCGCTGATTTGCGCTTCTCACCGAAGCGGCTTTTCAAGTATGCCTGTGTAGCATGTTCTAATAGCGAGTTACCCTCCATTTCACTGTTTACTGTTGTGAGGCCACCCGTTCTCATAGGCCAGAATGTGCAGGCTGAGTATTACATGCCTTAATCCTACCTGCCCCAGGAACCTGATAGGAAAGTCGAATTTGATATGTTTAAGCTCAAAACATTGAGATACATCTTTTAGTAAGGATTAGTAGCGAAGCCCGTGTTCGAAAATGCCTCTACTAGAAACGAGGTATTTTCTGGCCTAAGCTTTCCTGTAGGCTTTGCTAGCGTGTGTATTGGCCGTCTGGTTTTGGAGCAGCAGGGCCAGCTGGGTCAGACCTGGCTGGAGAGAGAGATCGGCATTTAAAGTATGGGGAGGGGTGACTTTTGATCCGAGCAGGGCCGTGCCTGGCAAGGTGAATGATGGCTCCATCTCCCACTGGGCGTCTGATAGCAGACCCCCAGATTCTCAAAGGGCAGGATGTCGCCTCGTAAACCAAGTGCTCCCCGACCCCACCAAACTGGTTCTGGCTGGATGCAGTGATTTGTGACTGCAGAGAACAAAGACTTTTAGGTATAAAACGCTACGCTGAAACCTGGTGCGGAGTGTTCCTTCTGGATGTCAAGACGAAACTCTGTCCGAGCGGACAGAGGAAAGGACTTTGAAACTTTCACCAAGCTTGCTGAAGAAACTACCCAAGGGCCTGAATTGAGAGCGCCTCCTGCTGAAGTCTCAAGGACATTAGACTTCACCCCGTCAGCAGCCTGAATTCCTGTGCTAGGGATTCTACTTGCAGGTGAGGCCTCCGTTGAGTAATCCGGAACCTCTAGTTCTACTGTGAGGAACGCGGACTGGTAACCCTTGTGAACTCTGTGTGTGGGCCGCCGCAGCTAAGAGAGAGCTGCCGCCGCTGAGCGCCCACCTTAATTTGAATCTTCAAGACCTTCGCTGAAACTGTGTGGGCCACCGCAGCTAAGAGAGAGCTGCCGCCGCTGAGCGCCCGCCTTAATTTGAATCCTCAGAACCTTTGCTGAAACTGTGTGTGCCGCCGCAGCTAAGAGAGAGCTGCTGCCGCTGAGCGCCCGCCTTAATTTGAATCTTCAGAACCTTCACTGCAACTGTGTGGGCCGCCGCAGCTAAGAGAGAGCTGCCGCCGCTGAGTGCCCGCACTTGTGTCAGCTGTGCAACATCGTGAATTGTCCTGTGGGCCGCTGCAGCTAAGAGAGCCGCTGCTGCTGAGTGCCCGCACTTGTGTCAGCTGTGCAACATCGTGAATTGTCCTGCGGGCCGCCGCAGCTAAGAGAGCGGCCGCCGCTGAATGCCCGCACTTGTGTCAGTTGTGCAACATCGTGGATTGTCCTGTGGGCCGCCGCAGCTAAGAGAGAGCTGTCGCCGCTGAGTGCCCGCACCCTTGCTAACTTTGCATCACCGTGATTTGGCCTGTGAGCCGCCGCAGCTAAGGGAGAGCTGCTGCCGCTGGGTGCTCGCACCTTTGCTAACTTTGCATCACCGAGATTTGTCCTGTGAGCTGCTGCAGCTAAGGGAGAGCTGCTGCCGCTGGGTGCTCGCACCTTTGCTAACTTTGCATCACCGAGATTTGTCCTGTGAGCCGCCGCAGCTAAGAGAGAGCTGCCGCCGCTGAGTGCTCGCACCTTTGCCAACTTTGCATCATTGGGATTTGTCCTGTGGGCCGCCGCAGCTAAGAGAGAGTTGCTGCCGCTGAGTGCCCGCATCTTTGTCAACTTTGCATCACCATGAGTCGTCCCGTGGGCTGCCGCAGCTAGGAGAGCGCTGCTGCCGCCGTGAGCCCACCACGGAGCTGCACGATGAGAGGCATCGCCACCACCAGCCCGGGCCGCCGCAGCCACGTGCTGCTGCTACTGGGAGCCCGCCTGTCCCCGTGTGCCCGAATCATTGTGAGTGCACGTTGCGGACCACTGCAGTCGAGAACTGTGGTCGCTGGGAGTCCGCCTGTCACCGTCTCCGCTTCTTCGAGAAGCTACGTGCTGTGTCCCCGTCCAACGGCAGGTATCTGGTGCGCAATGGGTCGCCTAGACCCAGGCCTTGAACTCAGTCAGTGCCACGTTCTGGTGAATACATATTGCCTTTTTAAGTCCCTACTGATTTACGTGCATTGTGACTGGTTAAAACGCTTTTGAGAGTCTCGTACTAAACCTTAGATAAAGATACTATTTTTCTATACCTACTTGAGTTGTGTCCTTTTGTGGTGTCGTTACTGCCTTATTGTGCATGGTCATAAATGCTTCACACACTGCCTCTGAGATAGGCCTAACTGCTTGTGCTACGTTACCACAGGGTTGAGCAGGGGTTATCAAAGGTGGTAGCCCACTTGCTCTGACTTAGGAAGAAGGGTCCCTATTTGGACAGTGGCGCCAGCCATTGCCAACTAGAGACCCCCATTTCTAACATTGGCGGTCAGCGGTGAGGATCAGGACTTGCATTTGTGATCCACGTACAATAACTGGTAGACACCACTAGTGAGTACAGACCAAAGCGCAGACACGCGCGGATTTTTTTTTCCTCGCCGAATTTATTTTGGTTGGTTGTTTTAGTATTGAATTGTTGATCGCAGCCATGAGTACTGCTAATATGGTAAGGCCAACATCCAATGCTTCGGAGGATCTCGCCTTTGAGGAGGAAAGATTAGACACCTATACTGCCAACCAGCTGAAGTCATTTTGTAGGCAATTTGCAGTCCCCGTGATAGGTTTCTCTAGGAAGGAGGAGTACCACAAGGCGCTGAAGGCCTTGTGGGACGTGAGAGAGTCCGCTGGGGATGAGGAAGAGAATGCTGGAGGGCAGCAGGATGATGCAGTAGAGGGGGGGAGATAGAACACCCTCCAGTCCAGGTACTAGTGTATCCCAAAGGAGCCTGACCCCAGAAGAGCTGGAGGACAGGGCGAGAGATAGGAGGCATAGTTTGGAGATGGCTAAATTGGAAGGTCAGAAGGACCTTGAGAGTAAGAAGTTAGATATTGAGAAGAATCGATTGTCAATTGAACTTGAGAAAATGAGAATGGAACATGAGAGAATGTTGAGGGAGATAGAGATCAGGGCGAGGAGTGTCCCGGTCTCCCCTCTGGTGGCAGCATACCTTTAGTAACTCCTGAGAGTAGAGTTTATATTCCTAAGGATGTCATTAAGGATTTTCACAAGAGTGAGGATATTGGGCAATGGTTTGCCGCATATGAGATAGCAATGGTGTCCCACCGGGTCCCTGAGCAGGATTGGGGAGCGGGATTGTGGGGGCGCTTTGTGAGTGATGGAAGGATACCCTGTTGGACCTGCCTGAGGAGAGCAGGATGGTGTATGCCCATATGAAAGAAGCTTTGATGACCCGTTATGGTTTGACCCCAGAAATGTACAGGCAGAGGTTTAGGACCTGTAAGAAGTTAGAGGGTACCACGTGGGTTGAATATGTGTCTTTTTTCTGCAGAGCAATGGATCGCTGGGTAAAGGGTAGCAAAGTGGAAACTTTCGAGCATTTGTATGATTTGTTTGCGTGGGAGCATTTGTCCAGTAACTGTTTTCCAGAGCTACGCCAGCACCTGATTGATAGCAAGCTGACTAACCCTAGGAAGCTTGCTGAGGAGGCGGACCGCTGGGTGAGCACCCGGGTCCGCAAAGGTTTTGTGGGAGACTTCGCCAGAGGTGGGCAGGGTCCCCAGCAGAGAAGTGGGGGGGACAAGGGTAAACAGAGGGAGTTCCAGAGAGGGCCCCAAAGTAATTCCCAAGGGAACCAAGCAGTGGTGTCCCAGCCTCCCCCTGAGAAGAAGCCAGTGTCCCCGACAGGTAGGCCTGTCCAGAGGGGGCCACTCACTTGTTTCAAGTGTGGTCAAGTGGGCCACCGGTATTATTATCCCCAGTGTTCCCAGAGGGACCCCAATGCATCCCCTCGTGCACCATCCCACCAGATTGCCGGTGTAGCCCTGGGTGGGGAGGAAATGGAGGTCCAAGGTGGGTGGGATCCCGTAGAGTTAACCCTTGTCTCGCTAGGAGACTTCGAGAAGGTCCCTAACCCCACACTGCCGAATAACACTCAGAAGTACTGGCAGTGGGTGACCATCAATGGCCATAGGGTGGAGGCTCTCAAGGACACCGGAGCTAGTGTGACTGCTGTCAGCTCCCGGTTGGTGTCCAAAGAGCAAGTTGTCCCCCATGCATTCTGCCCCGTAGTGTCAGCAGACAACTCAGAGAGCCAGTGTGAAGTGACTCAGGTTCCCTTCAAGTGGGGGGGTCGCAGGAACTCTTCAAGTGGCTGTGAGGGCCGCCATGCCTGTAGACTGTCTGTTGGGCAATGATCTGGAGAACTCCCCGTGGGCTATGGTGGAGAGAAAGTCTCATTTGGAAATGTTGGGTTTGCCTGAGTGGGCGTGTGTGACCACTCGGTCCATGACAGCTCAGAAGGATGTTCAGGAGGGTCTGGAGCCTGAAAGTATGGCCCAGGCCCCTGCCTCAAAGAGAAGGGGTAGGGGGCGCGGGAAACCGGCCCCCGCGGTTCCCACAGTCCCGGAGGGAGCAGACCTTGAGGGGGATGCCCTGGAACCTACAGGGGAACAAGTGGCCGAACTGGGGGACCTACCGGAGCTGACCCATTGGCAGCAGGAAGGGGGGCCCTCCAGGGAGGAATTTTGCGAGCAGCAGAGAACCTGCCCTTCTCTTGAGGGGGTGCGGTGACAGGCCGCCGCCCAGGCAGTAGGTGACCAGACAGGGTCACATTGGATCTATTGGGAGAACGACCTCCTTTACAGCGAGCCTAAGGTTGCTGAGCCTGGGTCAGCCCGTGTGCTGGTGGTACCCCAGCGCTTCAGGACCTTCCTACTGGGGTTGGCTCATGATGTGCCACTGGCCGGACATCTGGGGCAGACCAAGACCTTTGAGAGGCTGGTCACCTACTTCTATTGGCCCCAGATGCGCAGGAGCTCAGATGCTCACTGTAGGACGTGTGAGACTTGCCAGGCAAGTGGGAAGAGTGAAGGGAAGATTAAGGCCCCACTACAGCCCTTTTCCGATGGATTTAGGCCCAGATCTCTGTACTGGGGTGAATGTATGACATTGTTCTGCATTCTGTCCATCAACTGTTCTTTTTGCATTTGTCACCCCGAGTGGGACGGGTATGCCCAGACGTGGGTCCCGTGCTCTCCATGCCACTGGAGTCAAGCTATCCTGGTGGAAGAGGGGTGAAACCCCGAAACCGGTCCTAGGATGCTTGTTTCCAATCCAGGGAGGACCTGGCTTGGCAGTTCGGGCTGGACTATTCCCATTGGGCGCAGGATCAAGACTGATTTGTATATGGCTGGGTTCAAACTGGAATGGCATGGTGAGCAAAAAAACGATGGATTTAGGCCCAGATCTCTGTACTGGGGTGAATGTATGACATTGTTCTGCATTCTGTCCATCAACTGTTCTTTTTGCATTTGTCACCCCGAGTGGTACGGGTATGCCCAGACGTTGGTCCCGTGCTCCCCATACCACTGGAGTCAAGCTATCCTGGCTGAAGAGGGGTGAAACCCCGAAACCGGTCCTAGGATGCTTGTTTCCAATCCAGGGAGGACCTGGCTTGGCAGTTCGGGCTGGACTGTTCCCATTGGGCGCAGGAACAAGACTGATTTGCATATGGCTGGGTTCAAACTGGAATGGCATGGTGAGCAAAAAAACGATGGATTTAGGCCCAGATCTCTGTACTGGGGTGAATGTATGACATTGTTCTGCATTCTGTCCATCAACTGTTCTTTTTGCATTTGTCACCCCGAGTGGGAAGGGTATGCCCAGACGTGGGTCCCGTGCTCTCCATGCCACTGGAGTCAAGCTATCCTCGCTGAAGAGGGGTGAAACCCCGAAACCGGTCCTAGGATGCTTGTTTCCAGTCCAGGGAGGACCTGGCTTGGCAGTTCAGGCTGGACTGTTCCCATTGGGCGCAGGATCAAGACTGATTTGCATATGGCTGGGTTCAAACTGGAATGGCATGGTGAGCAAAAAGATGGATTTAGGCCCAGATCTCTGTACTGGGGTGAATGTATGACATTGTTCTGCATTCTGTCCATCAACTGTTCTTTTTGCATTTGTCACCCCGAGTGGGACGGGTATGCCCAGACGTGGGTCCCGTGCTCTCCATGCCACTGGAGTCAAGCTATCCTGGCTGAAGAGGGGTGAAATCCCGAAACCGGTCCTAGGATGCTTGTTTCCAATCCAGGGAGGACCTGGCTTGGCAGTTCGGGCTGGACTGTTCCCATTGGGCGCAGGAACAAGACTGATTTGCATATGGCTGTGTTCAAACTGGAATGGCATGGGGAGCAAAAAAACGATGGATTTAGGCCCAGATCTCTGTACTGGGGTGAATGTATAACATTGTTCTGCATTCTGTCCATCAACTGTTCTTTTTGCATTTGTCACCCCGAGTGGGAAGGGTATGCCCAGACGTGGGTCCCGTGCTCTCCATGCCACTGGAGTCAAGCTATCCTGGCTGAAGAGGGTGAAACCCCGAAACCGGTCCTAGGATGCTTGTTTCCAGTCCAGGGAGGACCTGGCTTGGCAGTTTGGGCTGGACTGTTCCCATTGGGCGCAGGATCAAGACTGATTTGCATATGGCTGGGTTCAAACTGGAATGGCATGGTGAGCAAAAAAGATGGATTTAGGCCCAGATCTCTGTACTGGGGTGAATGTATGACATTGTTCTGCATTCTGTCCATCAACTGTTCTTTTGCATTTGTCACCCCGAGTGGGACGGGTATGCCCAGACGTGGGTCCCGTGCTCTCCATGCCACTGGAGTCAAGCTATCCTGGCTGAAGAGGGGTGAAATCCCGAAACCGGTCCTAGGATGCTTGTCTCCAATCCAGGGAGGACCTGGCTTGGCAGTTCGGGCTGGACTGTTCCCATTGGGCGCAGGAACAAGACTGATTTGCATATGGCTGTGTTCAAACTGGAATGGCATGGGGAGCAAAAAAACGATGGATTTAGGCCCAGATCTCTGTACTGGGGTGAATGTATAACATTGTTCTGCATTCTGTCCATCAACTGTTCTTTTTGCATTTGTCACCCCGAGTGGGACGGGTATGCCCAGACGTGGGTCCCGTTTTCTCCATGCCACTGGAGTCAAGCTATCCTGGCTGAAGAGGGGTGAAACCCCGAAACCGGTCCTAGGATGCTTGTTTCCAGTCCAGGGAGGACCTGGCTTGGCAGTTCGGGCTGGACTGTTCCCATTGGGCGCAGGATCAAGACTGATTTGCATATGGCTGGGTTCAAACTGGATTGGCATGGTGAGCAAAAAAACGATGGATTTAGGCCCAGATCTCTGTACTGAGGTGAATATATGACATTGTTCTGCATTCTGTCCATCAACTGTTCTTTTTGCATTTGTCACCCCGAGTGGGACGGGTATGCCCAGACGTGGGTCCCGTGCTCTCCACGCCACTGGAGTCAAGCTATCCTGGCTGAAGAGGGGTGAAACCCCGAAACCGGTCCTAGGATGCTTGTTTCCAGTCCAGGGAGGACCTGGCTTGGCAGTTCGGGCTGGACTGTTCCCATTGGGCGCAGGATCAAGACTGATTTGCATATGGCTGGGTTCAAACTGGAATGGCATGGTGAGCAAAAAAACGATGGATTTAGGCACGGATCTCTGTACTGGGGTGAATGTATGACATTGTTGTGCATTCTGTCCATCAACTGTTCTTTATGCATTTGTCACCCCGAGTGGGACGGGTATGCCCAGACGTGGGTCCCGTGCTCTCCATGCCACTGGAGTCAAGCTATCCTGGCTGAAGAGGGGTGAAACCCCGAAACCGGTCCTAGGATACTTGTTTCCAGGCCAGGGAGGACCTGGCTTGGCAGTTCGGGCTGGACTGTTCCCATTGGGCGCAGTATCAAGCCTGATTTGCATATGGCTGGGTTGAACCTGGAATGGCATGGTGAGCAAAACAACGATGGATTTAGGCCCAGATCTCTGTACTGGGGTGAATGTATAACATTGTTCTGCATTCTGTCCATCAACTGTTCTTTTTGCATTTGTCACCCCGAGTGGGACGGGTATGCCCAGACGTGGGTCCCGTACTCTCCATGCCACTGGAGTCAAGCTATCCTGGCTGAAGAGGGGTGAAACCCCGAAACCGGTCCTAGGATGCTTGTTTCCAGTCCAGGGAGGACCTGGCTTGGCAGTTCGGGCTGGACTGTTCCCATTGGGCGCAGCATCAAGACTGGTTTGTATATGGCTGGGTTCAAACTGGAATGGCATGGTGAGCAAAAAAACGATGGATTTAGGCCCAGATCTCTGTACTGGGGTGAATGTATGACATTGTTCTGCATTCTGTCCATCAACTGCTCTTTTGCATTTGTCACCCCGAGTGGGACGGGTATGCCCACACGTGGGTCCTGTGCTCTCCATGCCACTGGAGTCAAGCTATCCTGGCTGAAGAGGGGTGAAACCCCGAAACTGGTACTAGGATGCTTGTTTCCAGTCCAGGGAGGACCTGGCTTGGCAGTTCGGGCTGGACTGTTCCCATTGGGCGCAGGATCAAGACTAATTTGCATATGGCTGGGTTCAAACTGGAATGGCATGGTGAGCAAAAAGATGGATTTAGGCCCAGATCTCTGTACTGGGGTGAATGTATGACATTGTTCTGCATTCTGTCCATCAACTGTTCTTTTGCATTTGTCACCCCGAGTGGGACGGGTATGCCCAGACGTGGGTCCCGTGCTCTCCGTGCCACTGGAGTCAAGCTATCCTGGCTGAAGAGGGGTGAAACCCGAAACCGGTCTTAGGATGCTTGTTTCCAGTCCAGGGAGGACCTGGCTTGGCAGTTCGGGCTGGACTGTTCCCATTGGGCGCAGGATCAAGACTGATTTGCATATGGCTGGGTTCACACTGGATTGGCATGGTGAGCAAAAAACGATGGATTTAGGCCCAGATCTCTGTACTGGGGTGAATGTATGATATTGTTCTGCATTCTGTCCATCAACTGTTCTTTTTGCATTTGTCACCCCGAGTGGGACGGGTATGCCCAGACGTGGGTCCCGTGCTCTCCATACCACTGGAGTCAAGCTATCCTGGCTGAAGAGGGGTGCAACCCCGAAACCGGTCCTAGGATGCTTGTTTCCAGTCCAGGGAGGACCTGGCTTGGCAGTTCGGGCTGGACTGTTCCCATTGGGCGCAGGATCAAGACTGATTTACATATGGCTGGGTTCAAACTGGAATGGCATGGTGATCAAAAAAGATGGATTTAGGCCCAGATCTCTGTACTGGGGTGAATGTATGACATTGTTCTGCATTCTGTCCATCAACTGTTCTTTTTGCATTTGTCACCCCGAGTGGGACGGGTATGCCCAGACGTGGGTCCCGTGCTCTCCATGCCACTGGAGTCAAGCTATCCTGGCTGAAGAGGGGTGAAACCCCGAAACCGGTCCTAGGATACTTGTTTCCAGGCCAGGGAGGACCTGGCTTGGCAGTTCGGGCTGGACTGTTCCCATTGGGCGCAGTATCAAGCCTGATTTGCATATGGCTGGGTTGAACCTGGAATGGCATGGTGAGCAAAACAACGATGGATTTAGGCCCAGATCTCTGTACTGGGGTGAATGTATGACATTGTTCTGCATTCTGTCCATCAACTGTTCTTTTTGCATTTGTCTCCCGAGTGGGACGGGTATGCCCAGACGTGGGTCCCGTACTCTCCATGCCACTGGAGTCAAGCTATCCTGGCTGAAGAGGGTGAAACCCCGAAACCGGTCCTAGGATGCTTGTTTCCAGTCCAGGGAGGACCTGGCTTGGCAGTTCGGGCTGGACTGTTCCCATTGGGCGCAGCATCAAGACTGGTTTGTATATGGCTGGGTTCAAACTGGAATGGCATGGTGAGCAAAAAAACGATGGATTTAGGCCCAGATCTCTGTACTGGGGTGAATGTATGACATTGTTCTGCATTCTGTCCATCAACTGCTCTTTTTGCATTTGTCACCCCGAGTGGGACGGGTATGCCCACACGTGGGTCCTGTGCTCTCCATGCCACTGGAGTCAAGCTATCCTGGCTGAAGAGGGGTGAAACCCCGAAACTGGTACTAGGATGCTTGTTTCCAGTCCAGGGAGGACCTGGCTTGGCAGTTCGGGCTGGACTGTTCCCATTGGGCGCAGGATCAAGACTGATTTGCATATGGCTGGGTTCAAACTGGAATGGCATGGTGAGCAAAAAAAGATGGATTTAGGCCCAGATCTCTGTACTGGGGTGAATGTATGACATTGTTCTGCATTCTGTCCATCAACTGTTCTTTTTGCATTTGTCACCCCGAGTGGGACGGGTATGCCCAGACGTGGGTCCCGTGCTCTCCGTGCCACTGGAGTCAAGCTATCCTGGCTGAAGAGGGGTGAAACCCCGAAACCGGTCTTAGGATGCTTGTTTCCAGTCCAGGGAGGACCTGGCTTGGCAGTTCGGGCTGGACTGTTCCCATTGGGCGCAGGATCAAGACTGATTTGCATATGGCTGGGTTCACACTGGATTGGCATGGTGAGCAAAAAAACGATGGATTTAGGCCCATATCTCTGTACTGGGGTGAATGTATGATATTGTTCTGCATTCTGTCCATCAACTGTTCTTTTTGCATTTGTCACCCCGAGTGGGACGGGTATGCCCAGACGTGGGTCCCGTGCTCTCCATACCACTGGAGTCAAGCTATCCTGGCTGAAGAGGGTGCAACCCGAAACCGGTCCTAGGATGCTTGTTTCCAGTCCAGGGAGGACCTGGCTTGGCAGTTCGGGCTGGACTGTTCCCATTGGGCGCAGGATCAAGACTGATTTGCATATGGCTGGGTTCAAACTGGAATGGCATGGTGATCAAAAAAAGATGGATTTAGGCCCAGATCTCTGTACTGGGGTGAATGTATGACATTGTTCTGCATTCTGTCCATCAACTGTTCTTTTTGCATTTGTCACCCCGAGTGGGACGGGTATGCCCAGACGTGGGTCCCGTGCTCTCCATGCCACTGGAGTCAAGCTATCCTGGCTGAAGAGGGGTGAAACCCCGAAACCGGTCCTAGGATGCTTGTTTCCAGTCCAGGGAGGACCTGGCTTGGCAGTTCGGGCTGGACTGTTCCCATTGGGCGCAGGATCAAGACTGATTTGCATATGGCTGGGTTCAAACTGGATTGGCATAGTGAGCAAAAAAACGATGGATTTAGGCCCAGATCTCTGTACTGGGGTGAATGTATGACATTGTTCTGCATTCTGTCCATCAACTGTTCTTTTTGCATTTGTCACCCCGAGTGGGACGGGTATGCCCAGATGTGGGTCCCGTGCTCTCCATGCCACTGGAGTCAAGCTATCCTGGCTGCAGTGGGGTGAAACCCTGAAATCTGTCCTAGGATGCTTGTTTCCAGTCCAGGGAGGACCTGGCTTGGCAGTTCGGGCTGGACTGTTCCCATTGGGCGCAGGATCAAGACTGATTTGCATATGGCTGGGTTCAAACTGGAATGGCATGGTGAGCAAAAAAACGATGGATTTAGGCCCAGATCTCTGTACTGGGGTGAATGTATGACATTGTTCTGCATTCTGTCCATCAACTGTTCTTTTTGCATTTGTCACTCCGAGTGGGACGGGTATGCCTAGACGTGGGTCCCGTGCTCTCCACGCCACTGGAGTCAAGCTATCCTGGCTGAAGAGGGGTGAAACCCCGAAACCGGTCCTAGGATGCTTGTTTCCAGTCCAGGGAGGACCTGGCTTGGCAGTTCGGGCTGGACTGTTCCCATAGGACGCAGGATCAAGACTGATTTGCATATGGCTGGGTTCAAACTGGAATGGCATGCTGAGCAAAAAAACGATGGATTTAGGCCCAGATCTCTGTACTGGGGTGAATGTATGACATTGTTGTGCATTCTGTCCATCAACTGTTCTTTATGCATTTGTCACCCCGAGTGGGACGGGTATGCCCAGACGTGGGTCCCGTGCTCTCCATGCCACTGGAGTCAAGCTATCCTGGCTGAAGAGGGGTGAAACCCCGAAACCGGTCCTAGGATACTTGTTTCCAGGCCAGGGAGGACCTGGCTTGGCAGTTCGGGCTGGACTGTTCCCATTGGGCGCAGTATCAAGACTGATTTGCATATGGCTGGGTTGAACCTGGAATGGCATGGTGAGCAAAAAAACGATGGATTTAGGCCCAGATATCTGTACTGGGGTGAATGTATGACATTGTTCTGCATTCTGTCCATCAACTGTTCTTTTTGCATTTGTCACCCCGAGTGGGACGGGTATGCCCAGACGTGGGTCCCGTGCTCTCCATGCCACTGGAGTCAAGCTATCCTGGCTGAAGAGGGGTGAAACCCCGAAACCGGTCCTAGGATGCTTGTTTCCAGTCCAGGGAGGACCTGGCTTGGCAGTTCGGGCTGGACTGTTCCCATTGGGCGCAGGATCAAGACTGATTTGTATGTGGCTGGGTTCAAACTAGAATGGCATGATGAGCAAAAAAACGATGGATTTAGGCCCAGATCTCTGTACTGGGGTGAATGTATGACATTGTTCTGCATTCTGTCCATCAACTGTTCTTTTTGCATTTGTCACCCTGAGTGGGACGGGTATGCCCAGACGTGGGTCCCGTGCTCTCCATGCCACTGGAGTCAAGCTATCCTGGCTGAAGAGGGGTGAAACCCCGAAACCGGTACTAGGATGCTTGTTTCCATTCCAGGGAGGACCTGGCTTGGCAGTTCGGGCTGGACTGTTCCCATTGGGCGCAGGATCAAGACTGATTTGCATATGGCTGGGTTCAAACTGGAATGGCATGGTGAGCAAAAAAAGATGGATTTAGGCCCAGATCTCTGTACTGGGGTGAATGTATGACATTGTTCTGCATTCTGTCCATCAACTGTTCTTTTTGCATTTGTCACCCCGAGTGGGACGGGTATGCCCAGACGTGGGTCCCGTGCTCTCCATGCCACTGGAGTCAAGCTATCCTGGCTGAAGAGGGGTGAAACCCCGAAACCGGTCTTAGGATGCTTGTTTCCAGTCCAGGGAGGACCTGGCTTGGCAGTTCGGGCTGGACTGTTCCCATTGGGCGCAGGATCAAGACTGATTTGCATATGGCTGGGTTCAAACTGGATTGGCATGGTGAGCAAAAAAACGATGGATTTAGGCCCAGATCTCTGAACTGGGGTGAATGTATGACATTGTTCTGCATTCTGTCCATCAACTGTTCTTTTTGCATTTGTCACCCCGAGTGGGACGGGTATGCCCAGATGTGGGTCCCGTGCTCTCCATGCCACTGGAGTCAAGCTATCCTGGCTGCAGAGGGGTGAAACCCCGAAACCGGTCCTAGGATGCTTGTTTCCAGTCCAGGGAGGACCTGGCTTGGCAGTTCGGGCTGGACTGTTCCCATTGGGCGCAGGATCAAGACTGATTTGCATATGGCTGGGTTCTAACTGGAATGGCGAGCAAAAAAACGATGGATTTAGGCCCAGATCTCTGTACTGGGGTGAATGTATGACATTGTTCTGCATTCTGTCCATCAACTGTTCTTTTTGCATTTGTCACCCCGAGTGGGACGGGTATGCCCAGACGTGGGTCCCGTGCTCTCCACGCCACTGGAGTCAAGCTATCCTGGCTGAAGAGGGGTGAAACCCCGAAACCGGTCCTAGGATGCTTGTTTCCAGTCCGGGGAGGACCTGGCTTGGCAGTTCGGGCTGGACTGTTCCCATTGGGCGCAGGATCAAGACTGATTTGCATATGGCTGGGTTCAAACTGCAATGGCATGGTGAGCAAAAAAACGATGGATTTAGGCCCAGATCTCTGTACTGGGGTGAATGTATGACATTGTTGTGCATTCTGTCCATCAACTGTTCTTTATGCATTTGTCACCCCGAGTGTGACGGGTATGCCCAGACGTGGGTCCCGTGCTCTCCATTCCACTGGAGTCAAGCTATCCTGGCTGAAGAGGGGTGAAACCCCGAAACCGGTCCTAGGATGCTTGTTTCCAGGCCAGGGAGGTCCTGGCTTGGCAGTTCGGGCCGGACTGTTCCCATTGGGCGCAGTATCAAGACTGATTTGCATATGGCTGGGTTGAACCTGGAATGGCATGGTGAGCAAAAAAACGATGGATTTAGGCCCAGATCTCTGAACTGGGGTGAATGTATGACATTGTTCTGCATTCTGTCCATCAACTGTTCTTTTTGCATTTTTCACCCTGAGTGGGACGGGTATGCCCAGACGTGGGTCCCGTGCTCTCCATGCCACTGGAGTCAAGCTATCCTGGCTGAAGAGGGGTGAAACCCCGAAACCGGTCCTAGGATGCTTGTTTCCAGTCCAGGGAGGACCTAGCTTGGCAGTTCGGGCTGGACTGTTCCCATTGGGCGCAGGATCAAGAGTGATTTGCATATGGCTGGGTTCAAACTGGAATGGCATGGTGAGCAAAAAAACGATGGATTTAGGCCCAGATCTCTGTACTGGGGTGAATGTATGACATTGTTCTGCATTCTGTCCATCAACTGTTCTTTTTGCATTTGTCACCCCGAGTGGGACGGGTATGCCCAGACGTGGGTCCCGTGCTCTCCATGCCACTGGAGTCAAGCTATCCTGGCTGAAGAGGGTGAAACCCCGAAACCGGTCCTAGGATGCTTGTTTCCAGTCCAGGGAGGACCTGGCTTGGCAGTTCGGGCTGGACTGTTCCCATTGGGCGCAGGATCAAGACTGATTTGCATATGGCTGGGTTCAAACTGGAATGGCATGGTGAGCAAAAACGATGGATTTAGGCCCAGATCTCTGTACTGGGGTGAATGTATGACATTGTTCTGCATTCTGTCCATCAACTGTTCTTTTTGCATTTGTCACCCCGAGTGGGACGGGTATGCCCAGACGTGGGTCCCGTGCTCTCCATGCCACTGGAGTCAAGCTATCCTGGCTGAAGAGGGGTGAAACCCCGAAACCGGTACTAGGATGCTTGTTTCCAGTCCAGGGAGGACCTGGCTTGGCAGTTCGGGCTGGACTGTTCCCATTGGGCGCAGGATCAAGACTGATTTGCATATGGCTGGGTTCAAACTGGAATGGCATGGTGAGCAAAAAAACGATGGATTTAGGCCCAGATCTCTGTACTGGGGTGAATGTATGACATTGTTCTGCATTCTGTCAATCAACTGTTCTTTTTGCATTTGTCACCCCGAGTGGGACGGGTATGCCCAGACGTGGGTCCCGTGCTCTCCATGCCACTGGAGTCAAGCTATCCTGGCTGCAGAGGGGTGAAACCCCGAAACCGGTCCTATCAATCAATCAATCACAGAATTTGTAGAGCGCACTACTTACCCGCGAGGGTCTCAAGGCGCTGGGGAGAAAAAAGGGCGGGGTGCTGCTACTGGTCGAACAGCCAGGTCTTGAGTAGCCTCCTGAAAGTCAACAGGTCTTGGGTCTGTCGTAGGCTTAGTGGAAGGGTGTTCCAGGTCTTGGCGGCGAGGTGTGAGAAGGATCTGCCGCCGGTGGTTGTTCTTCGAATGCGAGGGACGGGTGCGAGGGAGAGGTCGGCGGAGCGGAGCTGGCGGTTGGGGCGTAGAAGAAGAGTCGTCTGTTGAGGTAGGCTGGGCCAGTCTTGTGGAGTGCCTTGTGTGCATGGATGAGGAGTTTGAAGGAGATTCCCCTGTCGACGGGGAGCCAGTGCAGGTTCCTCAGGTGGGGGTGATGTGGCTGTGGCGTGGTACGTCGAGGATCAGGCATGCGGAGGCGTTTTGTATGCGTTGCAGTCGCTTGATGAGCTTGGCCGGGCTCCCGCGTAGAGGGCGTTCCCATAGTCAAGTCTGCTACTGACGAGGGCCTGGGTGACTGTTCTTCTTGTATCTTTCGGGATCCACCTGTAGATCTTGCGAAGCATGCGGAGGGTGTTGAAGCAGGAGGAGGAGACTGCGTTGACTTGCTTGGCCATGGAGAGCGTTGAGTCGAGGATAACTCCCAGGTTGCGTGCGTGGTCGGTGGGTGTGGGGCTGCTCCCAGTGTCGTTGGCCACCAGGAGTCGTCCCAGGCTGAGGGGTTGGAGCCGAGGATGAGGACCTCTGTTTCGGTCCTAGGATGCTTGTTTCCAGTCCCGGGAGGACCTGGCTTGGCAGTTCGGGCTGGACTGTTCCCATTGGGCGCAGGATCAAGACTGATTTGCATATGGCTGGCTTCAAACTGGAATGGCAGGGTGAGCAAAAAACGATGGATTTAGGCCCAGATCTCTGTACTGGGGTGAATGTATGACATTGTTCTGCATTCTGTCCATCAACTGTTCTTTTTGCATTTGTCACCCCGAGTGGGACGGGTATGCCCAGACGTGGGTCCCGTGCTCTCCATGCCACTGGAGTCAAGCTATCCTGGCTGAAGAGGGTGAAACCCCGAAACCGGTCCTAGGATGCTTGTTTCCAGTCCAGGGAGGACCTGGCTTGGCAGTTCGGGCTGGACTGTTCCCATTGGGCGCAGGATCAAGACTGATTTGCGTATGGCTGGGTTCAAACTGGAATGGCATGGTGAGCAAAAAAACGATGGATTTAGGCCCAGATCTCTGTACTGGGGTGAATGTATGACATTGTGTTGCATTCTGTCCATCAACTGTTCTTTTTGCATTTGTCACCCCGAGTGGGACGGGTATGCCCAGACGTGGGTCCCGTGCTCTCCATGCCACTGGAGTCAAGCTATCCTGGCTGAAGAGGGGTGAAACCCCGAAACCGGTCCTAGGATGCTTGTTTCCAGTCCAGGGAGGCCTGGCTTGGCAGTTCGGGCTGGACTGTTCCCATTGGGCGCAGGATCAAGACTGATTTGCATATGGCTGGGTTCAAACTGGAATGGCATGGTGAGCAAAAAACGATGGATTTAGGCCCAGATCTCTGTACTGGGGTCAATGTATGACATTGTTCTGCATTCTGTCCATCAACTGTTCTTTTGCATTTGTCACCCGGAGTGGGACGGGTATGCCCAGACGTGGGTCCCGTGCTCTCCATGCCACTGGAGTCAAGCTATCCTGGCTGAAGTGGGGTGAAACCCCGAAACCGGTCCTAGGATGCTTGTTTCCAGGCCAGGGAGGACCTGGCTTGGCAGTTCGGGCTGGACTGTTCCCATTGGGCGCAGGATCAAGACTGATTTGCATATGGCTGGGTTCAAACTGGAATGGCATGGTGAGCAAAAACGATGGATTTAGGCCCAGATCTCTGTACTGGAGTGAATGTATGACATTGTTCTGCATTCTGTCAATCAACTGTTCTTTTTGCATTTGTCAACCCGAGTGGGACGGGTATGCCCAGATGTGGGTCCCGTGCTCTCCATGCCACTGGATTCAAGCTATCCTGGCTGAAGAGGGGTGAAACCCCGAAACCGGTCCTAGGATGCTTGTTTCCAGTCCAGGGAGGACCTGGCTTGGCAGTTCGGGCTGGACTGTTCCCATTGGGCGCAGGATCAAGACTGATTTGCATATGGCTGGGTACAAACTGGAATGGCATGGTGAGCAAAAAAACGATGGATTTAGGCCCAGATCTCTGTACTGGGGTGAATGTATGACATTGTTCTGCATTCTGTCCATCAACTGTTCTTTTTGCATTTGTCACCCCGAGTGGGACGGGTATGCCCAGACGTGGGTCCCGTGCTCTCCATGCCACTGGAGTCAAGCTTTCCTGGCTGAAGAGGGGTGAAACCCCGAAACCGGTCCTAGGATACTTGTTTCCAGTCCAGGGAGGACCTGGCTTGGCAGTTCGGGCTGGACTGTTCCCATTGGGCGCAGGATCTAGACTGATTTGCATATGGCTGGGTTCTAACTGGAATGGCATGGTGAGCAAAAAAACGATGGATTTAGGCCCAGATCTCTGTACTGGGGTGAATGTATGACATTGTTCTGCAATATGTCCATCAACTGTTCTTTTTGCATTTGTTACCCCGAGTGGGACGGGTATGCCCAGACGTGGGTCCCGTGCTCTCCATGCCACTGGAGTCAAGCTATCCTGGCTGCAGAGGGGTGAAACCCCGAAACCGGTCCTATCAATCAATCAATCACAGAATTTGTAGAGCGCACTACTTACCCGCGAGGGTCTCAAGGCGCTGTGGAGAAAAAAAGGGGGGGGGTGCTGCTACTGGTCGAACAGCCAGGTCTTGAGTAGCCTCCTGAAAGTCAGCAGGTCTTGGGTCTGTCGTAGGCTTAGTGGAAGGGTTGTCCAGGTCTTGGCGGCGAGGTGTGAGAAGGATCTGCCGCCGGTGGTTGTTCTTCGAATGCGAGGGACGGTGGCGAGGGAGAGGTCGGCGGAGCGGAGCTGGCGGTTGGGGACGTAGAAGAAGAGTCATCTGTTGAGGTAGGCTGGGCCAGTCTTGTGGAGTGCCTTGTGTGCGTGGATGAGGAGTTTGAAGGAGATTCCCCTGTCGACGGGGAGCCAGTGCAGGTTCCTCAGGTGGGGGATGATGTGGCTGTGGCGTGGTACGTCGAGGATCAGGCGTGCGGAGGCGTTTTGTTTGCGTTGCAGTCGCTTGATGAGCTTGGCCGGGGCTCCCACGTAGAGGGCGTTCCCATAGTCAAGTCTGCTACTGACGAGGGCCTGGGTGACTGTTCTTCTTGTATCTTTCGGGATCCACCTGTAGATCTTGCGAAGCATGCGGAGGGTGTTGAAGCAGGAGGAGGAGACTGCGTTGACTTGCTTGGCCATGGAGAGCGTTGAGTCGAGGATGACTCCCAGGTTGCGTGCGTGGTCGGTGGGTGTCGGGGCTGCTCCCAGTGTCGTTGGCCACCAGGAGTCGTCCCAGGCTGAGGGGTTGGAGCCGAGGATGAGGACCTCTGTCTCGGTCCTAGGATGCTTGTTTCCAGTCCAGGGAGGACCTGGCTTGGCAGTTCGGGCTGGACTGCTCCCATTGGGCGCAGGATCAAGACTGATTTGCATATGGCTGGCTTCAAACTGGAATGGCATGGTGAGCAAAAAACGATGGATTTAGGCCCAGATCTCTGTACTGGGGTGAATGTATGACATTGTTCTGCATTCTGTCCATCAACTGTTCTTTTTGCATTTGTCACCCCGAGTGGGACGGGTATGCCCAGACGTGGGTCCCGTGCTCTCCATGCCACTGGAGTCAAGCTATCCTGGCTGAAGAGGGTGAAACCCCGAAACCGGTCCTAGGATGCTTGTTTCCAGTCCAGGGAGGACCTGGCTTGGCAGTTCGGGCTGGACTGTTCCCATTGGGCGCAGGATCAAGACTGATTTGCATATGGCTGGGTTCAAACTGGAATGGCATGGTGAGCAAAAAACGATGGATTTAGGCCCAGATCTCTGTACTGGGGTGAATGTATGACATTGTGTTGCATTCTGTCCATCAACTGTTCTTTTTGCATTTGTCACCCCGAGTGGGACGGGTATGCCCAGACGTGGGTCCCGTGCTCTCCATGCCACTGGAGTCAAGCTATCCTGGCTGAAGAGGGGTGAAACCCCGAAACCGGTCTTAGGATGCTTGTTTCCAGTCCAGGGAGGACCTGGCTTGGCAGTTCGGGCTGGACTGTTCCCATTGGGCGCAGGATCAAGACTGATTTGCATATGGCTGGGTTCAAACTGGAATGGCATGGTGAGCAAAAAACGATGGATTTAGGCCCAGATCTCTGTACTGGGGTGAATGTATGACATTGTTCTGCATTCTGTCCATCAACTGTTCTTTTGCATTTGTCACCCCGAGTGGGACGGGTATGCCCAGACGTGGGTCCCGTGCTCTCCATGCCACTGGAGTCAAGCTATCCTGGCTGAAGAGGGGTGAAACCCGAAACCGGTCCTAGGATGCTTGTTTCCAGGCCAGGGAGGACCTGGCTTGGCAGTTCGGGCTGGACTGTTCCCATTGGGCGCAGTATCAAGACTGATTTGCATATGGCTGGGTTCAACCTGGAATGGCATGGTGAGCAAAAAACGATGGATTTAGGCCCAGATGTCTGTACTGGGGTGAATGTATGACATTGTTCTGCATTCTGTCCATCAACTGTTCTTTTTGCATTTGTCACCCCGAGTGGGACGGGTATCCCCAGACGTGGGTCCCGTGCTCTCCATGCCACTGGAGTCAAGCTATCCTGGCTGAAGAGGGGTGAAACCCCGAAATCGGTCCTAGGATGCTTGTTTCCAGTCCAGGGAGGACCTGGCTTGGCAGTTCGGGCTGGACTGTTCCCATTGGGCGCAGGATCAAGACTGATTTGCATATGGCTGGGTTCAAACTGGAATGGCATGGTGAGCAAAAAACGATGGATTTAGGCCCAGATCTCTGTACTGGGGTGAATGTATGACATTGTTCTGCATTCTGTCCATCAACTGTTCCTTTTGCATTTGTCACCCCGAGTGGGACGGGTATGCCCAGACGTGGGTCCCGTGCTCTCCATGCCACTGGAGTCAATCTATCCTGGCTGAAGAGGGGTTAAACCCCGAAACCGGTCCTAGGATGCTTGTTTCCAGTCCAGGGAGGACCTGGCTTGGCAGTTCGGGCTGGACTGTTCCCATTGGGCGCAGGATCAAGACTGATTTGCATATGGCTGGGTTCAAACTGGAATGGCATGGTGAGCAAAAAAACGATGGATTTAGGCCCAGATCTCTGTACTGGGGTGAATGTATGACATTGTTCTGCATTCTGTCCATCAACTGTTCTTTTTGCATTTGTCACCCCGAGTGGGACGGGTATGCCCAGACGTGGGTCCCGTGCTCTCCATGCCACTGGAGTCAAGCTATCCTGGCTGAAGAGGGGTGAAACCCCGAAACCGGTCCTAGGATGCTTGTTTCCAGTCCAGGGAGGACCTGGCTTGGCAGTTCGGGCTGGACTGTTCCCATTGGGCGCAGGATCAAGACTTATTTGCATATGGCTGGGTTCAAACTGGAATGGCATGGTGAGCAAAAAACGATGGATTTAGGCCCAGATCTCTGTACTGGGGTGAATGTATGACATTGTTCTGCATTCTGTCCATCAACTGTTCTTTTTGCATTTGTAACGCCGAGTGGGACGGGTATGCCCAGACTTGGGTCCCGTGCTCTCCATGCCACTGGAGTCAAGCTATCCTGGCTGAAGAGGGGTGAAACCCCGAAACCGGTCCTAGGATGCTTGTTTCCAGGCCAGGGAGGACCTGGCTTGGCAGTTCGGGCTGGACTGTTCCCATTGGGCGCAGTATCAAGACTGATTTGCATATGGCTGGGTTCAACCTGGAATGGCATGGTGAGCAAAAAAACGATGAATTTAGGCCCAGATCTCTGTACTGGGGTGAATGTATGACATTGTTCTGCATTCTGTCCATCAACTGTTCTTTTTGCATTTGTCACCCCGAGTGGGACGGGTATCCCCAGACGTGGGTCCCGTGCTCTCCATGCCACTGGAGTCAAGCTATCCTGGCTGAAGAGGGGTGAAACCCGAAATCGGTCCTAGGATGCTTGTTTCCAGTCCAGGGAGGACCTGGCTTGGCAGTTCGGGCTGGACTGTTCCCATTGGGCGCAGGCTCAAGACTGATTTGCATATGGCTGGGTTCAAACTGGAATGGCATGGTGAGCAAAAACGATGGATTTAGGCCCAGATCTCTGTACTGGGGTGAATGTATGACATTGTTCTGCATTCTGTCCATCAACTGTTCTTTTTGCATTTGTCACCCCGAGTGGGACGGGTATGCCCAGACGTGGGTCCCGTGCTCTCCATGCCACTGGAGTCAAGCTATCCTGGCTGCAGAGGGGTGAAACCCCGAAACCGGTCCTATCAATCAATCAATCACAGAATTTGTAGAGCGCACTACTTACCCGCGAGGGTCTCAAGGCGCTGGGGAGAAAAAAGGGCGGGGTGCTGCTACTGGTCGAACAGCCAGGTCTTGAGTAGCCTCCTGAAAGTCAACAGGTCTTGGGTCTGTCGTAGGCTTAGTGGAAGGGTGTTCCAGGTCTTGGCGGCGAGGTGTGAGAAGGATCTGCCGCCGGTGGTTGTTCTTCGAATGCGAGGGACGGGTGCGAGGGAGAGGTCGGCGGAGCGGAGCTGGCGGTTGGGGCGTAGAAGAAGAGTCGTCTGTTGAGGTAGGCTGGGCCAGTCTTGTGGAGTGCCTTGTGTGCATGGATGAGGAGTTTGAAGGAGATTCCCCTGTCGACGGGGAGCCAGTGCAGGTTCCTCAGGTGGGGGGTGATGTGGCTGTGGCGTGGTACGTCGAGGATCAGGCATGCGGAGGCGTTTTGTATGCGTTGCAGTCGCTTGATGAGCTTGGCCGGGGCTCCCGCGTAGAGGGCGTTCCCATAGTCAAGTCTGCTACTGACGAGGGCCTGGGTGACTGTTCTTCTTGTATCTTTCGGGATCCACCTGTAGATCTTGCGAAGCATGCGGAGGGTGTTGAAGCAGGAGGAGGAGACTGCGTTGACTTGCTTGGCCATGGAGAGCGTTGAGTCGAGGATAACTCCCAGGTTGCGTGCGTGGTCGGTGGGTGTGGGGCTGCTCCCAGTGTCGTTGGCCACCAGGAGTCGTCCCAGGCTGAGGGGTTGGAGCCGAGGATGAGGACCTCTGTTTCGGTCCTAGGATGCTTGTTTCCAGTCCCGGGAGGACCTGGCTTGGCAGTTCGGGCTGGACTGTTCCCATTGGGCGCAGGATCAAGACTGATTTGCATATGGCTGGCTTCAAACTGGAATGGCAGGGTGAGCAAAAAAACGATGGATTTAGGCCCAGATCTCTGTACTGGGGTGAATGTATGACATTGTTCTGCATTCTGTCCATCAACTGTTCTTTTTGCATTTGTCACCCCGAGTGGGACGGGTATGCCCAGACGTGGGTCCCGTGCTCTCCATGCCACTGGAGTCAAGCTATCCTGGCTGAAGAGGGGTGAAACCCCGAAACCGGTCCTAGGATGCTTGTTTCCAGTCCAGGGAGGACCTGGCTTGGCAGTTCGGGCTGGACTGTTCCCATTGGGCGCAGGATCAAGACTGATTTGCGTATGGCTGGGTTCAAACTGGAATGGCATGGTGAGCAAAAACGATGGATTTAGGCCCAGATCTCTGTACTGGGGTGAATGTATGACATTGTGTTGCATTCTGTCCATCAACTGTTCTTTTGCATTTGTCACCCCGAGTGGGACGGGTATGCCCAGACGTGGGTCCCGTGCTCTCCATGCCACTGGAGTCAAGCTATCCTGGCTGAAGAGGGGTGAAACCCCGAAACCGGTCCTAGGATGCTTGTTTCCAGTCCAGGGAGGCCTGGCTTGGCAGTTCGGGCTGGACTGTTCCCATTGGGCGCAGGATCAAGACTGATTTGCATATGGCTGGGTTCAAACTGGAATGGCATGGTGAGCAAAAAAACGATGGATTTAGGCCCAGATCTCTGTACTGGGGTCAATGTATGACATTGTTCTGCATTCTGTCCATCAACTGTTCTTTTTGCATTTGTCACCCGGAGTGGGACGGGTATGCCCAGACGTGGGTCCCGTGCTCTCCATGCCACTGGAGTCAAGCTATCCTGGCTGAAGTGGGGTGAAACCCCGAAACCGGTCCTAGGATGCTTGTTTCCAGGCCAGGGAGGACCTGGCTTGGCAGTTCGGGCTGGACTGTTCCCATTGGGCGCAGGATCAAGACTGATTTGCATATGGCTGGGTTCAAACTGGAATGGCATGGTGAGCAAAAAAACGATGGATTTAGGCCCAGATCTCTGTACTGGAGTGAATGTATGACATTGTTCTGCATTCTGTCAATCAACTGTTCTTTTTGCATTTGTCAACCCGAGTGGGACGGGTATGCCCAGATGTGGGTCCCGTGCTCTCCATGCCACTGGATTCAAGCTATCCTGGCTGAAGAGGGGTGAAACCCCGAAACCGGTCCTAGGATGCTTGTTTCCAGTCCAGGGAGGACCTGGCTTGGCAGTTCGGGCTGGACTGTTCCCATTGGGCGCAGGATCAAGACTGATTTGCATATGGCTGGGTACAAACTGGAATGGCATGGTGAGCAAAAAACGATGGATTTAGGCCCAGATCTCTGTACTGGGGTGAATGTATGACATTGTTCTGCATTCTGTCCATCAACTGTTCTTTTTGCATTTGTCACCCCGAGTGGGACGGGTATGCCCAGACGTGGGTCCCGTGCTCTCCATGCCACTGGAGTCAAGCTTTCCTGGCTGAAGAGGGGTGAAACCCCGAAACCGGTCCTAGGATACTTGTTTCCAGTCCAGGGAGGACCTGGCTTGGCAGTTCGGGCTGGACTGTTCCCATTGGGCGCAGGATCTAGACTGATTTGCATATGGCTGGGTTCTAACTGGAATGGCATGGTGAGCAAAAACGATGGATTTAGGCCCAGATCTCTGTACTGGGGTGAATGTATGACATTGTTCTGCAATATGTCCATCAACTGTTCTTTTTGCATTTGTTACCCCGAGTGGGACGGGTATGCCCAGACGTGGGTCCCGTGCTCTCCATGCCACTGGAGTCAAGCTATCCTGGCTGCAGAGGGGTGAAACCCCGAAACCGGTCCTATCAATCAATCAATCACAGAATTTGTAGAGCGCACTACTTACCCGCGAGGGTCTCAAGGCGCTGTGGAGAAAAAAAAGGGGGGTGCTGCTACTGGTCGAACAGCCAGGTCTTGAGTAGCCTCCTGAAAGTCAGCAGGTCTTGGGTCTGTCGTAGGCTTAGTGGAAGGGTTGTCCAGGTCTTGGCGGCGAGGTGTGAGAAGGATCTGCCGCCGGTGGTTGTTCTTCGAATGCGAGGGACGGTGGCGAGGGAGAGGTCGGCGGAGCGGAGCTGGCGGTTGGGGACGTAGAAGAAGAGTCATCTGTTGAGGTAGGCTGGGCCAGTCTTGTGGAGTGCCTTGTGTGCGTGGATGAGGAGTTTGAAGGAGATTCCCCTGTCGACGGGGAGCCAGTGCAGGTTCCTCAGGTGGGGGATGATGTGGCTGTGGCGTGGTACGTCGAGGATCAGGCGTGCGGAGGCGTTTTGTTTGCGTTGCAGTCGCTTGATGAGCTTGGCCGGGGCTCCCACGTAGAGGGCGTTCCCATAGTCAAGTCTGCTACTGACGAGGGCCTGGGTGACTGTTCTTCTTGTATCTTTCGGGATCCACCTGTA
Organism: Calotriton arnoldi; assembly: GCA_963921515.1. Taxonomy (NCBI): domain Eukaryota; kingdom Metazoa; phylum Chordata; class Amphibia; order Caudata; family Salamandridae; genus Calotriton; species Calotriton arnoldi. The sequence goes on along the minus strand of CAWUFW010007044.1, from coordinate 687,305 downwards.
GATCTTGCGAAGCATGCGGAGGGTGTTGAAGCAGGAGGAGGAGACTGCGTTGACTTGCTTGGCCATGGAGAGCGTTGAGTCGAGGATGACTCCCAGGTTGCGTGCGTGGTCGGTGGGTGTCGGGGCTGCTCCCAGTGTCGTTGGCCACCAGGAGTCGTCCCAGGCTGAGGGGTTGGAGCCGAGGATGAGGACCTCTGTCTCGGTCCTAGGATGCTTGTTTCCAGTCCAGGGAGGACCTGGCTTGGCAGTTCGGGCTGGACTGCTCCCATTGGGCGCAGGATCAAGACTGATTTGCATATGGCTGGCTTCAAACTGGAATGGCATGGTGAGCAAAAACGATGGATTTAGGCCCAGATCTCTGTACTGGGGTGAATGTATGACATTGTTCTGCATTCTGTCCATCAACTGTTCTTTTTGCATTTGTCACCCCGAGTGGGACGGGTATGCCCAGACGTGGGTCCCGTGCTCTCCATGCCACTGGAGTCAAGCTATCCTGGCTGAAGAGGGGTGAAACCCCGAAACCGGTCCTAGGATGCTTGTTTCCAGTCCAGGGAGGACCTGGCTTGGCAGTTCGGGCTGGACTGTTCCCATTGGGCGCAGGATCAAGACTGATTTGCATATGGCTGGGTTCAAACTGGAATGGCATGGTGAGCAAAAAAACGATGGATTTAGGCCCAGATCTCTGTACTGGGGTGAATGTATGACATTGTGTTGCATTCTGTCCATCAACTGTTCTTTTTGCATTTGTCACCCCGAGTGGGACGGGTATGCCCAGACGTGGGTCCCGTGCTCTCCATGCCACTGGAGTCAAGCTATCCTGGCTGAAGAGGGTGAAACCCCGAAACCGGTCTTAGGATGCTTGTTTCCAGTCCAGGGAGGACCTGGCTTGGCAGTTCGGGCTGGACTGTTCCCATTGGGCGCAGGATCAAGACTGATTTGCATATGGCTGGGTTCAAACTGGAATGGCATGGTGAGCAAAAACGATGGATTTAGGCCCAGATCTCTGTACTGGGGTGAATGTATGACATTGTTCTGCATTCTGTCCATCAACTGTTCTTTTGCATTTGTCACCCCGAGTGGGACGGGTATGCCCAGACGTGGGTCCCGTGCTCTCCATGCCACTGGAGTCAAGCTATCCTGGCTGAAGAGGGGTGAAACCCCGAAACCGGTCCTAGGATGCTTGTTTCCAGGCCAGGGAGGACCTGGCTTGGCAGTTCGGGCTGGACTGTTCCCATTGGGCGCAGTATCAAGACTGATTTGCATATGGCTGGGTTCAACCTGGAATGGCATGGTGAGCAAAAAAACGATGGATTTAGGCCCAGATGTCTGTACTGGGGTGAATGTATGACATTGTTCTGCATTCTGTCCATCAACTGTTCTTTTTGCATTTGTCACCCCGAGTGGGACGGGTATCCCCAGACGTGGGTCCCGTGCTCTCCATGCCACTGGAGTCAAGCTATCCTGGCTGAAGAGGGGTGAAACCCCGAAATCGGTCCTAGGATGCTTGTTTCCAGTCCAGGGAGGACCTGGCTTGGCAGTTCGGGCTGGACTGTTCCCATTGGGCGCAGGATCAAGACTGATTTGCATATGGCTGGGTTCAAACTGGAATGGCATGGTGAGCAAAAAACGATGGATTTAGGCCCAGATCTCTGTACTGGGGTGAATGTATGACATTGTTCTGCATTCTGTCCATCAACTGTTCCTTTTGCATTTGTCACCCCGAGTGGGACGGGTATGCCCAGACGTGGGTCCCGTGCTCTCCATGCCACTGGAGTCAATCTATCCTGGCTGAAGAGGGGTTAAACCCCGAAACCGGTCCTAGGATGCTTGTTTCCAGTCCAGGGAGGACCTGGCTTGGCAGTTCGGGCTGGACTGTTCCCATTGGGCGCAGGATCAAGACTGATTTGCATATGGCTGGGTTCAAACTGGAATGGCATGGTGAGCAAAAACGATGGATTTAGGCCCAGATCTCTGTACTGGGGTGAATGTATGACATTGTTCTGCATTCTGTCCATCAACTGTTCTTTTTGCATTTGTCACCCCGAGTGGGACGGGTATGCCCAGACGTGGGTCCCGTGCTCTCCATGCCACTGGAGTCAAGCTATCCTGGCTGAAGAGGGGTGAAACCCCGAAACCGGTCCTAGGATGCTTGTTTCCAGTCCAGGGAGGACCTGGCTTGGCAGTTCGGGCTGGACTGTTCCCATTGGGCGCAGGATCAAGACTGATTTGCATATGGCTGGGTTCAAACTGGAATGGCATGGTGAGCAAAAAACGATGGATTTAGGCCCAGATCTCTGTACTGGGGTGAATGTATGACATTGTTCTGCATTCTGTCCATCAACTGTTCTTTTTGCATTTGTAACGCCGAGTGGGACGGGTATGCCCAGACTTGGGTCCCGTGCTCTCCATGCCACTGGAGTCAAGCTATCCTGGCTGAAGAGGGTGAAACCCCGAAACCGGTCCTAGGATGCTTGTTTCCAGGCCAGGGAGGACCTGGCTTGGCAGTTCGGGCTGGACTGTTCCCATTGGGCGCAGTATCAAGACTGATTTGCATATGGCTGGGTTCAACCTGGAATGGCATGGTGAGCAAAAAAACGATGAATTTAGGCCCAGATCTCTGTACTGGGGTGAATGTATGACATTGTTCTGCATTCTGTCCATCAACTGTTCTTTTTGCATTTGTCACCCCGAGTGGGACGGGTATCCCCAGACGTGGGTCCCGTGCTCTCCATGCCACTGGAGTCAAGCTATCCTGGCTGAAGAGGGGTGAAACCCCGAAATCGGTCCTAGGATGCTTGTTTCCAGTCCAGGGAGGACCTGGCTTGGCAGTTCGGGCTGGACTGTTCCCATTGGGCGCAGGCTCAAGACTGATTTGCATATGGCTGGGTTCAAACTGGAATGGCATGGTGAGCAAAAAAACGATGGATTTAGGCCCAGATCTCTGTACTGGGGTGAATGTATGACATTGTTCTGCATTCTGTCCATCAACTGTTCCTTTTGCATTTGTCACCCCGAGTGGGACGGGTATGCCCAGACGTGGGTCCCGTGCTCTACATGCCACTGGAGTCAATCTATCCTGGCTGAAGAGGGGTGAAACCCCGAAACCGGTCCTAGGATGCTTGTTTCCAGTCCAGGGAGGACCTGGCTTGGCAGTTCGGGCTGGACTGTTCCCATTGGGCGCAGGATCAAGACTGATTTGCATATGGCTGGGTTCAAACTGGAATGGCATGGTGAGCAAAAAAACGATGGATTTAGGCCCAGATCTCTGTACTGGGGTGAATGTATGACATTGTTCTGCATTCTGTTCATCAACTGTTCTTTTTGCATTTGTCACCCCGAGTGGGACGGGTATGCCCAGACGTGGGTCCCGTGCTCTCCATGCCACTGGAGTCAAGCTATCCTGGCTGAAGAGGGGTGAAATCCCGAAACCGGTACTAGGATGCTTGTTTCCAGTCCAGGGAGGACCTGGCTTGGCAGTTCGGGCTGGACTGTTCCCATTGGGCGCAGGATCAAGACTGATTTGCATATGGCTGGGTTCTAACTGGAATGATATGGTGAGCAAAAAACGATGGATTTAGGCCCAGATCTCTGTACTGGGGTGAATGTATGACATTGTTCTGCATTCTGTCCATCAACTGTTCTTTTGCATTTGTCACCCCGAGTGGGACGGGTATGCCAAGACGTGGCTCCCGTGCTCTCCATGCCACTGGAGTCAAGCTATCCTGGCTGAAGAGGAGTGAAACCACGAAACCCGTCCTAGGATGCTTGTTTCCAGTACAGGGAGGACCTGGCTTGGCAGTTCGGGCTGGACTGTTCCCATTGGGCGCAGGATCAAGACTGATTTGCATATGGCTGGGTTCAAACTGGAATGGCATGGTGAGCAAAAAACGATGGATTTAGGCCCAGATCTCTGTACTGGGGTGAATGTATGACATTGTTCTGCATTCTGTCCATCAACTGTTCTTTTTGCATTTGTCACCCCGAGTGGGACGGGTATGCGCAGACGTGGTTCCTGTGCTCTCCATGCCACTGGAGTCAAGCTTTCCTGGCTGAAGAGGGGTGAAACCCCGAAACCGGTCCTAGGATACTTGTTTCCAGTCCAGGGAGGACCTGGCTTGGCAGTTCGGGCTGGACTGTTCCCATTGGGCGCAGGATCAAGACTGATTTGCATATGGCTGGTTTCTAACTGGAATGGCATGGAGAGCAAAAAAACGATGGATTTAGGCCCAGATCTCTGTACTGGGGTGAATGTATGACATTGTTCTGCATTCTGTCCATCAACTGTTCTTTTTGCATTTGTCACCCAGAGTGGGACGGGTATGCCCAGACGTGGGTCCCGTGCTCTCCATGCCACTGGAGTCAAGCTATCCTGGCTGAAGAGGGGTGAAACCCCGAAACCGGACCTAGGATGCTTGTTTCCAGTCCAGGGAGGACCTGGCTTGGCAGTTCGGGCTGGACTGTTCACATTGGGCGCAGGATCAAGACTGATTTGCATATGGCTGGGTTCAAACTGGAATGACGAGCAAAAAAACGATGGATTTAGGCCCAGATCTCTGTACTGGGGTGAATGTATGACATTGTTCTGCATTCTGTCCATCAACTGTTCTTTTTGCATTTGTCACCCCGAGTGGGACGGGTATGCCCAGACGTGGGTCCCGTGGTCTCCATGCCACTGGAGTCAAGCTATCCTGGATGAAGAGGGGTGAAACCCCGAAACCGGTCCTAGGATGCTTGTTTCCAGTCCAGGGAGGACCTGGCTTGGCAGTTCGGGCTGGACTGTTCCCATTGGGCGCAGGATCAAGACTGATTTGCATATGGCTGGGTTCAAACTGGAATGGCATGGTGAGCAAAAAAACGATGGATTTAGGCCCAGATCTCTGTACTGGGGTGATTGTATGACATTGTTCTGCATTCTGTCCATCAACTGTTCTTTTTGCATTTGTCACCCCGAGTGGGACGGGTATGCGCAGACGTGGTTCCCGTGCTCTCCATGCCACTGGAGTCAAGCTTTCCTGGCTGAAGAGGGGTAAAACCCCGAAACCGGTCCTAGGATACTTGTTTCCAGTCCAGGGAGGACCTGGCTTGGCAGTTCGGGCTGGACTGTTCCCATTGGGCGCAGGATCAAGACTGATTTGCATATGGCTGGGTTCTAACTGGAATGGCATGGTGAGCAAAAAAACGATGGATTTAGGCACAGATCTCTGTACTGGGGTGAATGTATGACATTGTTCTGCATTCTGTCCATCAACTGTTCTTTTTGCATTTGTCACCCCGAGTGGGACGGGTATGCCCAGACGTGGGTCCCGTGCTCTCCATGCCACTGGAGTCAAGCTATCCTGGCTGAAGAGGGGTGAAACCCCGAAACCGGTCCTAGGATGCTTGTTTCCAGTCCAGGGAGGACCTGGCTTGGCAGTTCGGGCTGGACTGTTCCCATTGGGCGCAGGATCAAGACTGATTTGCATATGGCTGGGTTCAAACTGGAATGTCGAGCAAAAAAACGATGGATTTAGGCCCAGTTCTCTGTACTGGGGTGAATGTATGACATTGTTCTGCATGCTGTCCATCAACTGTTCTTTTTGCATTTGTCACCACGAGTGGGACGGGTATGCCCAGACGTGGGTCCAGTGCTCTCCATGCCACTGGAGTCAAGCTTTCCTGGCTGAAGAGGGGTGAAACCCCGAAACCGGTCCTAGGATACTTGTTTCCAGTCCAGGGAGGACCTGGCTTGGCAGTTCGGGCTGGACTGATCCCATTGGGCGCAGGATCAAGACTGATTTGCATATGGCTGGGTTCAAACTGGAATGGCATGGTGAGCAAAAACGATGGATTTAGGCCCAGATCTCTGTACTGGGGTGAATGTATGACATTGTTCTGCATTCTGTCCATCAACTGTTCTTTTTGCATTTGTCACCCCGAGTGGGACGGGTATGCCCAGACGTGGGTCCCGTGCTCTCCATGCCACTGGAGTCAAGCTATCCTGGCTGAAGAGGGGTGAAACCCCGAAACCGGTACTAGGATGCTTGTTTCCAGTCCAGGGAGGACCTGGCTTGGCAGTTCGGGCTGGACTGTTCCCATTGGGCGCAGGATCAAGACTGATTTGCATATGGCTGGGTTCTAACTGGAATGATATGGTGAGCAAAAAAACGATGGATTTAGGCCCAGATCTCTGTTCTGGGGTGAATGTATGACATTGTTCTGCATTCTGTCCATCAACTGTTCTTTTTGCATTTGTCACCCCGAGTGGGACGGGTATGCCCAGACGTGGGTCCCGTGCTCTCCATGCCACTGGAGTCAAGCTATCCTGGCGGAAGAGGGGTGAAACCACGAAACCCGTCCTAGGATGCTTGTTTCCAGTCCAAGGAGGACCTGGCTTGGCAGTTCGGGCTGGACTGTTCCCATTGGGCGCAGGATCAAGACTGATTTGCATATGGCTGGGTTCAAACTGGAATGGCATGGTGAGCAAAAAAACGATGGATTTAGGCCCAGATCTCTGTACTGGGGTGAATGTATGACATTGTTCTGCATTCTGTCCATCAACTGTTCTTTATGCATTTGTCACCCCGAGTGGGACGGGTATGCCCAGACGTGTGTCCCGTGCTCTCCATGCCACTGGAGTCAACCTATCCTGGCTGAAGAGGGGTGAAACCCCAAAACCGGTCCTAGGATGCTTGTTTCCAGTCCAGGGAGGACCTGGCATGGTAGTTCGGGCTGGACTGTTCCCATTTGGCGCAGGATCAAGACTGATTTGCATATGGCTGGGTGCAAACTGGAATGGCATGGTGAGCAAAAAACGATGGATTTAGGCCCAGATCTCTGTACTGGGGTGAATGTATGACATTGTTCTGCATTCTGTCCATCAACTGTTCTTTATGCATTTGTCACACCGAGTGGGACGGGTATGCCCAGACGTGGGTCCCATGCTCTCCATGCCACTGGAGTCAAGCTATCCTAGCTAAAGAGGGGTGAAACCCCGAAACCGGTCCTAGGATGCTTGTTTCCAGTCCAGGGAGGACCTGGCTTCGCAGTTCGGGCTGGACTGTTCCCATTGGGCGCAGGATCAAGACTGATTTGCATATGGCTGGGTTCAAACTGGAATGGCGAGCAAAAAAACGATGGATTTAGGCCCAGATCTCTGTACTGGGGTGAATGTATGACATTGTTCTGCATTCTGTCCATCAACTGTTCTTTTTGCATTTGTCACCCCGAGTCGGACGGGTATGCCCAGACGTGGGTCCCGTGCTCTCCATGCCACTGGAGTCAAGCTTTCCTGGCTGAAGAGGGGTAAAACCCCGAAACCGGTCCTAGGATACTTGTTTCCAGTCCAGGGAGGACCTGGCTTGGCAGTTCGGGCTGGACTGTTCCCATTGGGCGCAGGATCAAGACTGATTTGCATATGGCTGGGTTCTAACTGGAATGGCATGGTGAGCAAAAAACGATGGATTTAGGCACAGATCTCTGTACTGGGGTGAATGTATGACATTGTTCTGCATTCTGTCCTTCAACTGTTCTTTTTGCATTTGTCACCCCGAGTGGGACGGGTATGCCCAGACGTGGGTCCCGTGCTCTCCATGCCACTGGAGTCAAGCTATCCTGGCTGAAGAGGGGTGAAACCCCGAAACCGGTCCTAGGATGCTTGTTTCCAGTCCAGGGAGGACCTGGCTTGGCAGTTCGGGCTGGACTGTTCCCATTGGGCGCAGGATCAAGACTGATTTGCATATGGCTGGGTTCAAACTGGAATGGCGAGCAAAAAACGATGGATTTAGGCCCAGTTCTCTGTACTGGGGTGAATGTACGACATTGTTCTGCATGCTGTCCATCAACTGTTCTTTTTGCATTTGTCACCACGAGTGGGACGGGTATGCCCAGACGTGGGTCCCGTGCTCTCCATGCCACTGGAGTCAAGCTTTCCTGGCTGAAGAGGGGTGAAACCCTGAAACCGGTCCTAGGATACTTGTTTCCAGTCCAGGGAGGACCTGGCTTGGCAGTTCGGGGTGGACTGTTCCCATTGGGCGTAGGATCAAGACTGATTTGCATATGGCTGGGTTCTAACTGGAATGGCATGGTGAGCAAAAAAACGATGGATTTAGGCCCAGATCTCTGTACTGGGGTGAATGTATGACATTGTTCTGCATTCTGTCCATTAACTGTTCTTTTTGCATTTGTCACCCCGAGTGGGACGGGTATGCCCAGACGTGGGTCCCGTGCTCTCCATGCCACTGGAGTCAAGCTATCCTGGCTGAAGAGGGGTGAAACACCGAAACCAGTCCTAGGATGCTTGTTTCCAGTCCAGGGAGGACCTGGCTTGGCAGTTCGGGCTGGACTGTTCCCATTGGGCGCAGGATCAAGACTGATTTGCATATGGCTGGGTTCAAACTGGAATGGCATGGTGAGCAAAAAACGATGGATTTAGGCCCAGATCTCTGTACTGGGGTGAATGTATGACATTGTTCTGCATTCTGTCCATCAACTGTTCTTTATGCATTTGTCACCCCGAGTGGGACGGGTATGCCCAGACGTGGGTCACGTGCTCTCCATGCCACAGGAGTCAAGCTATCCTGGCTGAAGAGGGGTGAAACCCCGAAACCGGTCCTAGGATGCTTGTTTCCAGTCGAGGGAGGACCTGGCTTGCCAGTTCGGGCTGGACTGTTCCCATTGGGCGCAGGATCAAGACTGATTTGCACATGGCTGGGTTCAAACTGGAATGGCATGGTGAGCAAAAAACGATGGATTTAGGCCCAGATCTCTGTACTGGGGTGAATGTATGACATTGTTCTGCATACTGTCCATCAACTGTTCTTTTTGCATTTGTCACCCTGAGTGGGACGGGTATGCCCAGACGTGGGTCCCGTGCTCTCCATGCCACTGGAGTCAAGCTATCCTGGCTAAAGAGGGGTGAAACCCCGAAACCGGTCCTAGGATGCTTGTTTCCAGTCCAGGGAGGACCTGGCTTGGCAGTTCGGGCTGGACTGATCCCATTGGGCGCAGGATCAAGACTGATTTGCATATGGCTGGGTTCAAACTGGAATGGCATGGTGAGCAAAAAACGATGGATTTAGGCCCAGATCTCTGTACTGGGGTGAATGTATGACATTGTTCTGCATTCTGTCCATCAACTGTTCTTTTTGCATTTGTCACCCCGAGTGGGACGGGTATGCCCAGACGTGGGTCCCGTGCTCTCCATGCCACTGGAGTCAAGCTATCCTGGCTGAAGAGGGTGAAACCCCGAAACCGGTACTAGGATGCTTGTTTCCAGTCCAGGGAGGACCTGGCTTGGCAGTTCGGGCTGGACTGTTCCCATTGGGCGCAGGATCAAGACTGATTTGCATATGGCTGGGTTCTAACTGGAATGATATGGTGAGCAAAAAAACGATGGATTTAGGCCCAGATCTCTGTTCTGGGGTGAATGTATGACATTGTTCTGCATTCTGTCCATCAACTGTTCTTTTTGCATTTGTCACCCCGAGTGGGACGGGTATGCCCAGACGTGGGTCCCGTGCTCTCCATGCCACTGGAGTCAAGCTATCCTGGCGGAAGAGGGTGAAACCACGAAACCCGTCCTAGGATGCTTGTTTCCAGTCCAAGGAGGACCTGGCTTGGCAGTTCGGGCTGGACTGTTCCCATTGGGCGCAGGATCAAGACTGATTTGCATATGGCTGGGTTCAAACTGGAATGGCGAGCAAAAAAACGATGGATTTAGGCCCAGATCTCTGTACTGGGGTGAATGTATGACATTGTTCTGCATTCTGTCCATCAACTGTTCTTTTTGCATTTGTCACCCCGAGTGGGACGGGTATGCCCAGACGTGGGTCCCGTGCTCTCCATGCCACTGGAGTCAAGCTTTCCTGGCTGAAGAGGGGTAAAACCCCGAAACCGGTCCTAGGATACTTGTTTCCAGTCCAGGGAGGACCTGGCTTGGCAGTTCGGGCTGGACTGTTCCCATTGGGCGCAGGATCAAGACTGATTTGCATATGGCTGGGTTCTAACTGGAATGGCATGGTGAGCAAAAAAACGATGGATTTAGGCACAGATCTCTGTACTGGGGTGAATGTATGACATTGTTCTGCATTCTGTCCTTCAACTGTTCTTTTTGCATTTGTCACCCCGAGTGGGACGGGTATGCCCAGACGTGGGTCCCGTGCTCTCCATGCCACTGGAGTCAAGCTATCCTGGCTGAAGAGGGGTGAAACCCCGAAACCGGTCCTAGGATGCTTGTTTCCAGTCCAGGGAGGACCTGGCTTGGCAGTTCGGGCTGGACTGTTCCCATTGGGCGCAGGATCAAGACTGATTTGCATATGGCTGGGTTCAAACTGGAATGGCGAGCAAAAAAACGATGGATTTAGGCCCAGTTCTCTGTACTGGGGTGAATGTATGACATTGTTCTGCATGCTGTCCATCAACTGTTCTTTTTGCATTTGTCACCACGAGTGGGACGGGTATGCCCAGACGTGGGTCCCGTGCTCTCCATGCCACTGGAGTCAAGCTTTCCTGGCTGAAGAGGGGTGAAACCCCTAAACCGGTCCTAGGATACTTGTTTCCAGTCCAGGGAGGACCTGGCTTGGCAGTTCGGGGTGGACTGTTCCCATTGGGCGTAGGATCAAGACTGATTTGCATATGGCTGGGTTCTAACTGGAATGGCATGGTGAGCAAAAAAACGATGGATTTAGGCCCAGATCTCTGTACTGGGGTGAATGTATGACATTGTTCTGCATTCTGTCCATCAACTGTTCTTTTTGCATTTGTCACCCCGAGTGGGACGGGTATGCCCAGACGTGGGTCCCGTGCTCTCCATGCCACTGGAGTCAAGCTATCCTGGCTGAAGAGGGTTGAAACACCGAAACCAGTCCTAGGATGCTTGTTTCCAGTCCAGGGAGGACCTGGCTTGGCAGTTCGGGCTGGACTGTTCCCATTGGGCGCAGGATCAAGACTGATTTGCATATGGCTGGGTTCAAACTGGAATGGCATGGTGAGCAAAAAACGATGGATTTAGGCCCAGATCTCTGTACTGGGGTGAATGTATGACATTGTTCTGCATTCTGTCCATCAACTGTTCTTTATGCATTTGTCACCCCGAGTGGGACGGGTATGCCCAGACGTGGGTCACGTGCTCTCCATGCCACAGGAGTCAAGCTATCCTGGCTGAAGAGGGGTGAAACCCCGAAACCGGTCCTAGGATGCTTGTTTCCAGTCGAGGGAGGACCTGGCTTGCCAGTTCGGGCTGGACTGTTCCCATTGGGCGCAGGATCAAGACTGATTTGCACATGGCTGGGTTCAAACTGGAATGGCATGGTGAGCAAAAAAACGATGGATTTAGGCCCAGATCTCTGTACTGGGGTGAATGTATGACATTGTTCTGCATTCTGTCCATCAACTGTTCTTTTTGCATTTGTCACCCTGAGTGGGACGGGTATGCCCAGACGTGGGTCCCGTGCTCTCCATGCCACTGGAGTCAAGCTATCCTGGCTAAAGAGGGGTGAAACCCCGAAACCGGTCCTAGGATGCTTGTTTCCAGTCCAGGGAGGACCTGGCTTGGCAGTTCGGGCTGGACTGATCCCATTGGGCGCAGGATCAAGACTGATTTGCATATGGCTGGGTTCAAACTGGAATGGCATGGTGAGCAAAAACGATGGATTTAGGCCCAGATCTCTGTACTGGGGTGAATGTATGACATTGTTCTGCATTCTGTCCATCAACTGTTCTTTTTGCATTTGTCACCCCGAGTGGGACGGGTATGCCCAGACGTGGGTCCCGTGCTCTCCATGCCACTGGAGTCAAGCTATCCTGGCTGAAGAGGGGTGAAACCCCGAAACCGGTACTAGGATGCTTGTTTCCAGTCCAGGGAGGACCTGGCTTGGCAGTTCGGGCTGGACTGTTCCCATTGGGCGCAGGATCAAGACTGATTTGCATATGGCTGGGTTCTAACTGGAATGATATGGTGAGCAAAAAAACGATGGATTTAGGCCCAGATCTCTGTTCTGGGGTGAATGTATGACATTGTTCTGCATTCTGTCCATCAACTGTTCTTTTTGCATTTGTCACCCCGAGTGGGACGGGTATGCCCAGACGTGGGTCCCGTGCTCTCCATGCCACTGGAGTCAAGCTATCCTGGCGGAAGAGGGTGAAACCACGAAACCCGTCCTAGGATGCTTGTTTCCAGTCCAAGGAGGACCTGGCTTGGCAGTTCGGGCTGGACTGTTCCCATTGGGCGCAGGATCAAGACTGATTTGCATATGGCTGGGTTCAAACTGGAATGGCATGGTGAGCAAAAAAACGATGGATTTAGGCCCAGATCTCTGTACTGGGGTGAATATATGACATTGTTCTGCATTCTGTCCATCAACTGTTCTTTATGCATTTGTCACCCCGAGTGGGACGGGTATGCCCAGACGTGGGTCCCGTGCTCTCCATGCCACTGGAGTCAACCTATCCTGGCTGAAGAGGGGTGAAACCCCAAAACCGGTCCTAGGATGCTTGTTTCCAGTCCAGGGAGGACCTGGCTTGGCAGTTCGGGCTGGACTGTTCCCATTTGGCGCAGGATCAAGACTGATTTGCATATGGCTGGGTTCAAACTGGAATGGCATGGTGAGCAAAAAAACGATGGATTTAGGTCCAGATCTCTGTACTGGGGTGAATGTATGACATTGTTCTGCATTCTGTCCATCAACTGTTCTTTTTGCATTTGTCACCCTGAGTGGGACGGGTATGCCCAGACGTGGGTCCCGTGCTCTCCATGCCACTGGAGTCAAGCTATCCTGGCTGAAGAGGGGTGAAACTCCGAAACCGGTCCTAGGATGCAAGTTTCCAGTCCAGGGAGGACCTGGCTTGGCAGTTCGGGCTGGACTGATCCCATTGGGCGCAGGATCAAGACTGATTTGCATATGGCTGGGTTCAAACCTGAATGGCATGGTGAGCATAAAACGATGGATTTAGGCCCAGATCTCTGTACTGGGGTGAATGTATGACATTGTTCTGCATTCTGTCCATCAACTGTTCTTTTTGCATTTGTCACCCCGAGTGGGACGGGTATGCCCAGACGTGGGTCCCGTGCTCTCCATGCCACTGGAGTCAAGCTATCCTGGCTGAAGAGGGGTGAAACCCCGAAACCGGTCCTAGGATGCTTGTTTCCAGTCCAGGGAGGACCTGGCTTGGCAGTTCGGGCTGGACTGTTCACATTGGGCGCAGGATCAAGACTGATTTGCATATGGCTGGGTTCAAACTGGAATGGCATGGTGAGCAAAAAACGATGGATTTAGGCCCAGATCTCTGTACTGGGGTGAATGTATGACATTGTTCTGCATTCTGTCCATCAACTGTTCTTTTGCATTTGTCACCCCGAGTGGGACGGGTATGCCCAGACGTGGGTCCCGTGCTCTCCATGCCACTGGAGTCAAGCTTTCCTGGCTGAAGAGGGGTGAAACCCCGAAACCGGTCCTAGGATACTTGTTTCCAGTCCAGGGAGGAACTGGCTTGGCAGTTCGGGCTGGAATGTTCCCATTGGGCGCAGGATCAAGACTGATTTACATATGGCTGGGTTCTAACTGGAATGGCATGGAGAGCAAAAAAACGATGGATTTAGGCCCAGATCTCTGTACTGGGGTGAATGTATGACATTGTTCTGCATTCTGTCCATCAACTGTTCTTTTTGCATTTGTCACCCAGAGTGGGACGGGTATGCCCAGACGTGGGTCCCGTGCTCTCCATGCCACTGGAGTCAAGCTATCCTAGCTAAAGAGGGGTGAAACCCCGAAACCGGTCCTAGGATGCTTGTTTCCAGTCCAGGGAGGACCTGGCTTGGTAGTTCGGGCTGGACTGTTCCCATTGGGCGCAGGATCAAGACTGATTTGCATATGGCTGGGTTCAAACTGGAATGGCGAGCAAAAAACGATGGATTTAGGCCCAGATCTCTGTACTGGGGTGAATGTATGACATTGTTCTGCATTCTGTCCATCAACTGTTCTTTTTGCATTTGTCACCCCGAGTGGGACGGGTATGCCCAGACGTGGGTCCCGTGCTCTCCATGCCACTGGAGTCAAGCTATCCTGGCTGCAGAGGGTGAAACCCCGAAACCGGTCCTAGGATGCTTGTTTCCAGTCCAGGGAGGACCTGGCTTGGCAGTTCGGGCTGGACTGTTCCCATTGGGCGCAGGATCAAGACTGATTTGCATATGGCTGGGTTCAAACTGGAATGGCATGGTGAGCAAAAAACGATGGATTTAGGCCCAGATCTCTGTACTGGGGTGAATGTATGACATTGTTCTGCATTCTGTCCATCAACTGTTCTTTTGCATTTGTCACCCCGAGTGGGACGGGTATGCCCAGACGTGGGTCCCGTGGTCTCCATGCCACTGGAGTCAAGCTATCCTGGATGAAGAGGGTGAAACCCCGAAACCGGTCCTAGGATGCTTGTTTCCAGTCCAGGGAGGACCTGGCTTGGCAGTTCGGGCTGGACTGTTCCCATTGGGCGCAGGATCAAGACTGATTTGCATATGGCTGGGTTCAAACTGGAATGGCATGGTGAGCAAAAAAACGATGGATTTAGGCCCAGATCTCTGTACTGGGGTGATTGTATGACATTGTTCTGCATTCTGTCCATCAACTGTTCTTTTTGCATTTGTCACCCCGAGTGGGACGGGTATGCGCAGACGTGGTTCCTGTGCTCTCCATGCCACTGGAGTCAAGCTTTCCTGGCTGAAGAGGGGTGAAACCCGAAACCGGTCCTAGGATACTTGTTTCCAGTCCAGGGAGGACCTGGCTTGGCAGTTCGGGCTGGACTGTTCCCATTGGGCGCAGGATCAAGACTGATTTGCATATGGCTGGGTTCTAACTGGAATGGCATGGCGAGCAAAAAACGATGGATTTAGGCACAGATCTCTGTACTGGGGTGAATGTATGACATTGTTCTGCATTCTGTCCATCAACTGTTCTTTTTGCATTTGTCACCCCGAGTGGGACGGGTATGCCCAGACGTGGGTCCCGTGCTCTCCATGCCACTGGAGTCAAGCTATCCTGGCTGAAGAGGGGTGAAACCCCGAAACCGGTCCTAGGATGCTTGTTTCCAGTCCAGGGAGGACCTGGCTTGGCAGTTCGGGCTGGACTGTTCCCATTGGGCGCAGGATCAAGACTGATTTGCATATGGCTGGGTTCAAACTGGAATGGCGAGCAAAAAAACGATGGATTTAGGCCCAGTTCTCTGTACTGGGGTGAATGTATGACATTGTTCTGCATGCTGTCCATCAACTGTTCTTTTTGCATTTGTCACCACGGGTGGGACGGGTATGCCCAGACGTGGGTCCCGTGCTCTCCATGCAACTGGAGTCAAGCTTTCCTGGCTGAAGAGGGGTGAAACCCCGAAACCGGTCCTAGGATACTTGTTTCCAGTCCAGGGAGGACCTGGCTTGGCAGTTCGGGGTGGACTGTTCCCATTGGGCGCAGGATCAAGACTGATTTGCATATGGCTGGGTTCTAACTGGAATGGCATGGTGAGCAAAAAAACGATGGATTTAGGCCAGATCTCTGTACTGGGGTGAATGTATGACATTGTTCTGCATTCTGTCCATCAACTGTTCTTTTTGCATTTGTCACCCCGAGTGGGACGGGTATGCCCAGACGTGGGTCCCGTGCTCTCCATGCCACTGGAGTCAAGCTATCCTGGCTGAAGAGGGGTGAAACACCGAAACCGGTCCTAGGATGCTTGTTTCCAGTCCAGGGAGGACCTGGCTTGGCAGTTCGGGCTGGACTGTTCCCATTGGGCGCAGGATCAAGACTGATTTGCATATGGCTGGGTTCAAACTGGAATGGCATGGTGAGCAAAAAAAAGATGGATTTAGGCCCAGATCTCTGTACTGGGGTGAATGTATGACATTGTTCTGCATTCTGTCCATCAACTGTTCTTTATGCATTTGTCACCCCGAGTGGGACGGGTATGCCCAGACGTGGGTCACGTGCTCTCCATGCCACTGGAGTCAAGCTATCCTGGCTGCAGAGGGGTGAAACCACGAAACCGGTCCTAGGATGCAAGTTTCCAGTCCAGGGAGGACCTGGCTTGGCAGTTCGGGCTGGACTGATCCCATTGGGCGCAGGATCAAGACTGATTTGCATATGGCTGGGTTCAAACCTGAATGGCATGGTGAGCAAAAAAACGATTGATTTAGGCCCAGATCTCTGTACTGGGGTGAATGTATGACATTGTTCTGCATTCTGTCCATCAACTGTTCTTTTTGCATTTGTCACCCCGAGTGGGACGGGTATGCCCAGACGTGGGTCCCGTGCTCTCCATGCCACTGGAGTCAAGCTATCCTGGCTGAAGAGGGTGAAACCCCGAAACCGGTCCTAGGATGCTTGTTTCCAGTCCAGGGAGGACCTGGCTTGGCAGTTCGGGCTGGACTGTTCACATTGGGCGCAGGATCAAGACTGATTTGCATATGGCTGGGTTCAAACTGGAATGGCATGGTGAGCAAAAAAACGATGGATTTAGGCCCAGATCTCTGTACGGGGGTGAATGTATGACATTGATCTGCATTCTGTCCATCAACTGTTCTTTTTGCATTTGTCACCCCGAGTGGGGCGGGTATGCCCAGACGTGGGTCCCGTGCTCTCCATGCCACTGGAGTCAAGCTTTCCTGGCTGAAGAGGGGTGAAACCCCGAAACCGGTCCTAGGATACTTGTTTCCAGTCCAGGGAGGAACTGGCTTGGCAGTTCGGGCTGGACTGTTCCCATTGGGCGCAGGATCAAGACTGATTTACATATGGCTGGGTTCTAACTGGAATGGCATGGAGAGCAAAAAACGATGGATTTAGGCCCAGATCTCTGTACTGGGGTGAATGTATGACATTGTTCTGCATTCTGTCCATCAACTGTTCTTTTTGCATTTGTCACCCAGAGTGGGACGGGTATGCCCAGACGTGGGTCCCGTGCTCTCCATGCCACTGGAGTCAAGCTATCCTAGCTAAAGAGGGGTGAAACCCCGAAACCGGTCCTAGGATGCTTGTTTCCAGTCCAGGGAGGACCTGGCTTGGCAGTTCGGGCTGGACTGTTCCCATTGGGCGCAGGATCAAGACTGATTTGCATATGGCTGGGTTCAAACTGGAATGGCGAGCAAAAAAACGATGGATTTAGGCCCAGATCTCTGTACTGGGGTGAATGTATGACATTGTTCTGCATTCTGTCCATCAACTGTTCTTTTTGCATTTGTCACCCCGAGTGGGACGGGTATGCCCAGACGTGGGTCCCGTGCTCTCCATGCCACTGGAGTCAAGCTATCCTGGCTGCAGAGGGGTGAAACCCCGAAACCGGTCCTAGGATGCTTGTTTCCAGTCCAGGGAGGACCTGGCTTGGCAGTTCGGGCTGGACTGTTCCCATTGGGCGCAGGATCAAGACTGATTTGCATATGGCTGGGTTCAAACTGGAATGGCATGGTGAGCAAAAAAACGATGGATTTAGGCCCAGATCTCTGTACTGGGGTGAATGTATGACATTGTTCTGCATTCTGTCCATCAACTGTTCTTTTTGCATTTGTCACCTCGAGTGGGACGGGTATGCCCAGACGTGGGTCCCGTGGTCTCCATGCCACTGGAGTCAAGCTATCCTGGCTGAAGAGGGGTGAAACCCCGAAACCGGTCCTAGGATGCTTGTTTCCAGTCCAGGGAGGACCTGGCTTGGCAGTTCGGGCTGGACTGTTCCCATTGGGCGCAGGATCAAGACTGATTTGCATATGGCTGGGTTCAAACTGGAATGGCATGGTGAGCAAAAAACGATGGATTTAGGCCCAGATCTCTGTACTGGGGTGAATGTATGACATTGTTCTGCATTCTGTCCATCAACTGTTCTTTTTGCATTTGTCACCCCGAGTGGGACGGGTATGCGCAGACGTGGTTCCCGTGCTCTCCATGCCACTGGAGTCAAGCTTTCCTGGCTGAAGAGGGTGAAACCCCGAAACCGGTCCTAGGATACTTGTTTCCAGTCCAGGGAGGACCTGGCTTGGCAGTTCGGGCTGGACTGTTCCCATTGGGCGCAGGATCAAGACTGATTTGCATATGGCTGGGTTCTAACTGGAATGGCATGGTGAGCAAAAAAACAATGGATTTAGGCCCAGATCTCTGTACTGGGGTGAATGTATGACATTGTTCTGCATTCTGTCCATCAACTGTTCTTTTTGCATTTGTCACCCCGAGTGGGACGGGTATGCCCAGACGTGGGTCCCGTGCTCTCCATGCCACTGGAGTCAAGCTATCCTGGCTGAAGAGGGGTGAAACCCCGAAACCGGTCCTAGGATGCTTGTTTCCAGTCCAGCGAGGACCTGGCTTGGCAGTTCGGGCTGGACTGTTCCCATTGGGCGCAGGATCAAGACTGATTTGCATATGGCTGGGTTCAAACTGGAATGGCGAGCAAAAAAACGATGGATTTAGGCCCAGATCTCTGTACTGGGGTGAATGTATGACATTGCTCTGCATTCTGTCAATCAACTGTTCTTTTTGCATTTGTCACCACGAGTGGGACGGGTATGCCCAGACGTGGGTCCCGTGATCTCCATGCCACTGGAGTCAAGCTTTCCTGGCTGAAGAGGGGTGAAACCCCGAAACCGGTCCTAGGATACTTGTTTCCAGTCCAGGGAGGACCTGGCTTGGCAGTTCGGGGTGGACTGTTCCCATTGGGCGCAGGATCAAGACTGATTTGCATATGGCTGGGTTCTAACTGGAATGGCATGGTGAGCAAAAAACGATGGATTTAGGCCCAGATCTCTGTACTGGGGTGAATGTATGACATTGTTCTGCATTCTGTCCATCAACTGTTCTTTTTGCATTTGTCACCCCGAGTGGGACGGGTATGCCCAGACGTGGGTCCCGTGCTCTCCATGCCACTGGAGTCAAGCTATCCTGGCTGAAGAGGGTGAAACCCCGAAACCGGTCCTAGGATGCTTGTTTCCAGTCCAGGGAGGACCTGGCTTGGCAGTTCGGGCTGGACTGTTCCCATTGGGCGCAGGATCAAGACTGATTTGCATATGGCTGGGTTCAAACTGGAATGGCATGGTGAGCAAAAAAACGATGGATTTAGGCCCAGATCTCTGTACTGGGGTGAATGTATGACATTGTTCTGCATTCTGTCCATCAACTGTTCTTTTTGCATTTGTCACCCTGAGTGGGACGGGTATGCCCAGACGTGGGTCCCGTGCTCTCCATGCCACTGGAGTCAAGCTATCCTGGCTGCAGAGGGGTGAAACCCCGAAACCGGTCCTAGGATGCTTGTTTCCAGTCCAGGGAGGACCTGGCTTGGCAGTTCGGGCTGGACTGTTCCCATTGGGCGCAGGATCAAGACTGATTTGCATATGGCTGGGTTCAAACTGGAATGGCATGGTGAGCAAAAAAACGATGGATTTAGGCCCAGATCTCTGTACTGGGGTGAATGTATGACATTGTTCTGCATTCTGTCCATCAACTGTTCTTTTTGCATGTGTCACCCCGAGTGGGACGGGTATGCCCAGACGTGGGTCCCGTGGTCTCCATGCCACTGGAGTCAAGCTATCCTGGCTGAAGAGGGGTGAAACCCTGAAACCGGTCCTAGGATGCTTGTTTCCAGTCCAGGGAGGACCTGGCTTGGCAGTTCGGGCTGGACTGTTCCCATTGGGCGCAGGATCAAGACTGATTTGCATATGGCTGGGTTCAAACTGGAATGGCATGGTGAGCAAAAAAACGATGGATTTAGGCCCAGATCTCTGTACTGGGGTGAATGTATGACATTGTTCTGCATTCTGTCCATCAACTGTTCTTTTTGCATTTGTCACCCCGAGTGGGACGGGTATGCGCAGACGTGGTTCCCGTGCTCTCCATGCCACTGGAGTCAAGCTTTCCTGGCTGAAGAGGGGAGAAACCCCGAAACCGGTCCTAGGATACTTGTTTCCAGTCCAGGGAGGACCTGGCTTGGCAGTTCGGGCTGGACTGTTCCCATTGGGCGCAGGATCAAGACTGATTTGCATATGGCTGGGTTCTAACTGGAATGGCATGGTGAGCAAAAAACGATGGATTTAGGCCCAGATCTCTGTACTGGGGTGAATGTATGACATTGTTCTGCATTCTGTCCATCAACTGTTCTTTTTGCATTTGTCACCCCGAGTGGGACGGGTATGCCCAGACGTGGGTCCCGTGCTCTCCATGCCACTGGAGTCAAGCTATCCTGGCTGAAGAGGGGTGAAACCCGAAACCGGGCCTAGGATGCTTGTTTCCAGTCCAGCGAGGACCTGGCTTGGCAGTTCGGGCTGGACTGTTCCCATTGGGCGCAGGATGAAGACTGATTTGCATATGGCTGGGTTCAAACTGGAATGGCGAGCAAAAAAACGATGGATTTAGGCCCAGATCTCTGTACTGGGGTGAATGTATGACATTGCTCTGCATTCTGTCAATCAACTGTTCTTTTTGCATTTGTCACCACGAGTGGGACGGGTATGCCCAGACCTGGGTCCCGTGATCTCCATGCCACTGGAGTCAAGCTTTCCTGGCTGAAGAGGGGTGAAACCCCGAAATCGGTCCTAGGATGCTTGTTTCCAGTCGAGGGAGGACCTGGCTTGCCAGTTCGGGCTGGACTGTTCCCATTGGGCGCAGGATCAAGACTGATTTGCTTATGGCTGGGTTCAAACTGGAATGGCATGGTGAGCAAAAAAACGATGGATTTAGGCCCAGATCTCTGTACTGGGGTGAATGTATGACATTGTTCTGCATTCTGTCCATCAACTGTTCTTTTTGCATTTGTCACCCCGAGTGGGACGGGTATGCCCAGACGTGGGTCCCGTGCTCTCCATGCCACTGGAGTCAAGCTATCCTGGCTGAAGAGGGGTGAAACCCCGAAACCGGTCCTAGGATGCTTGTTTCCAGTCCAGGGAGGACCTGGCTTGGCAGTTCGGGCTGGACTGTTCCCATTGGGCGCAGGATCAAGACTGATTTGCATATGGCTGGGTTCAAACTGGAATGGCATGGTGAGCAAAAAACGATGGATTTAGGCCCAGATCTCTGTACTGGGGTGAATGTATGACATTGTTCTGCATTCTGTCCATCAACTGTTCTTTTTGCATTTGTCACCCTGAGTGGGACGGGTATGCCCAGACGTGGGTCCCGTGCTCTCCATGCCACTGGAGTCAAGCTATCCTGGCTGAAGAGGGGTGAAACCCCGAAACCGGTCCTAGGATGCTTGTTTTGAGTCCAGGGAGGACCTGGCTTGGCAGTTCGGGCTGGACTGATCCCATTGGGCGCAGGATCAAGACTGATTTGCATATGGCTGGGTTCAAACTGGAATGGCATGGTGAGCAAAAAAACGATGGATTTAGGCCCAGATCTCTGTACTGGGGTGAATGTATGACATTGTTCTGCATTCTGTCCATCAACTGTTCTTTTTGCATTTGTCACCCCGAGTGGGACGGGTATGCCCAGACGTGGGTCCCGTGCTCTCCATGCCACTGGAGTCAAGCTATCCTGGCTGAAGAGGGGTGAAACCCCGAAACCGGTCCTAGGATGCTTGTTTCCAGTCCAGGGAGGACCTGGCTTGGCAGTTCGGGCTGGACTGTTCCCATTGGGCGCAGGATCAAGACTGATTTGCATATGGCTGGGTTCAAACTGGAATGGCATGGTGAGCAAAAACGATGGATTTAGGCCCAGATCTCTGTACTGGGGTGAATGTATGACATTGTTCTGCATTCTGTCCATCAACTGTTCTTTTTGCATTTGTCACCCCGAGTGGGACGGGTATGCCCAGACGTGGGTCCCGTGCTCTCCATGCCACTGGAGTCAAGCTATCCTGGCTGAAGAGGGGTGAAACCCCGAAACCGGTCCTAGGATGCTTGTTTCCAGTCCAGGGAGGACCTGGCTTGGCAGTTCGGGCTGGACTGTTCCCATTGGGCGCAGGATCAAGACTGATTTGCATATGGCTGGGTTCAAACTGGAATGGCATGGTGAGCAAAAAAACGATGGATTTAGGCCCAGATCTCTATACTGGGGTGAATGTATGACATTGTTCTGCATTCTGTCCATCAACTGTTCTTTTTGCATTTGTCACCCTGAGTGGGACGGGTATGCCCAGACGTGGGTCCCGTGCTCTCTATGCCACTGGAGTCAAGCTATCCTGGCTGAAGAGGGGTGAAACCCCAAAACCGGTCCTAGGATGCTTGTTTCCAGTCCAGGGAGGACCTGGCTTGGCAGTTCGGGCTGGAGTGTTCCCATTGGGCGCAGGATCAAGACTGATTTGCATATGGCTGGGTTCAAACTGGAATGGCATGGTGAGCAACAAAACGATGGATTTAGGCCCAGATCTCTGTACTGGGGTGAATGTATGACATTGTTCTGCATTCTGTCCATCAACTGTTCTTTTTGCATTTGTCACCCCGAGTGGGACGGGTATGCCCAGACGTGGGTCCCGTGCTCTCCATGCCACTGGAGTCAAGCTATCCTGGCTGAAGAGGGGTGAAACCCCGAAACCGGTCCTAGGATGCTTGTTTCCAGTCCAGGGAGGACCTGGCTTGGCAGTTCGGGCTGGACTGTTCACATTGGGCGCAGGATCAAGACTGATTTGCATATGGCTGGGTTCAAACTGGAATGGCATGGTGAGCAAAAAACGATGGATTTAGGCCCAGATCTCTGTACTGGGGTGAATGTATGACATTGTTCTGCATTCTGTCCATCAACTGTTCTTTTTGCATTTGTCACCCCGAGTGGGACGGGTATGCCCAGACGTGGGTCCCGTGCTCTCCATGCCACTGGAGTCAAGCTTTACTGGCTGAAGAGGGGTGAAACCCCGAAACCGGTCCTAGGATACTTGTTTCCAGTCCAGGGAGGAACTGGCTTGGCAGTTCGGGCTGGACTGTTCCCATTGGGCGCAGGATCAAGACTGATTTACATATGGCTGGGTTCTAACTGGAATGGCATGGAGAGCAAAAAAACGATGGATTTAGGCCCAGATCTCTGTACAGGGGTGAATGTATGACATTGTTCTGCATTCTGTCCATCAACTGTTCTTTTTGCATTTGTCACCCAGAGTGGGACGGGTATGCCCAGACGTGGGTCCCGTGCTCTCCATGCCACTGGAGTCAAGCTATCCTAGCTAAAGAGGGGTGAAACCCCGAAACCGGTCCTAGGATGCTTGTTTCCATTCCAGGGAGGACCTGGCTTGGCAGTTCGGGCTGGACTGTTCCCATTGGGCGCAGGATCAAGACTGATTTGCATATGGCTGGGTTCAAACTGGAATGGCGAGCAAAAAAACGATGGATTTAGGCCCAGATCTCTGTACTGGGGTGAATGTATGACATTGTTCTGCATTCTGTCCATCAACTGTTCTTTTTGCATTTGTCACCCCGAGTGGGACGGGTATGCCCAGACGTGGGTCCCGTGGTCTCCATGCCACTGGAGTCAAGCTATCCTGGATGAAGAGGGTGAAACCCGAAACCGGTCCTAGGATGCTTGTTTCCAGTCCAGGGAGGACCTGGCTTGGCAGTTCGGGCTGGACTGTTCCCATTGGGCGCAGGATCAAGACTGATTTGCATATGGCTGGGTTCAAACTGGAATGGCATGGTGAGCAAAAAAACGATGGATTTAGGCCCAGATCTCTGTACTGGGGTGATTGTATGACATTGTTCTGCATTCTGTCCATCAACTGTTCTTTTTGCATTTGTCACCCCGAGTGGGACTGGTATGCGCAGACGTGGTTCCCGTGCTCTCCATGCCACTGGAGTCAAGCTTTCCTGGCTGAAGAGGGGTGAAACCCCGAAACCGGTCCTAGGATACTTGTTTCCAGTCCAGGGAGGACCTGGCTTGGCAGTTCGGGCTGGACTGTTCCCATTGGGCGCAGGATCAAGACTGATTTGCATATGGCTGGGTTCTAACTGGAATGGCATGGTGAGCAAAAAAACGATGGATTTAGGCACAGATCTCTGTACTGGGGTGAATGTATGACATTGTTCTGCATTCTGTCCATCAACTGTTCTTTTTGCATTTGTCACCCCGAGTGGGACGGGTATGCCCAGACGTGGGTCCCGTGCTCTCCATGCCACTGGAGTCAAGCTATCCTGGCTGAAGAGGGGTGAAACCCCGAAACCGGTCCTAGGATGCTTGTTTCCAGTCCAGGGAGGACCTGGCTTGGCAGTTCGGGCTGGACTGTTCCCATTGGGCGCAGGATCAAGACTGATTTGCATATGGCTGGGTTCAAACTGGAATGGCGAGCAAAAAAACGATGGATTTAGGCCCAGTTCTCTGTACTGGGGTGAATGTATGACATTGTTCTGCATGCTGTCCATCAACTGTTCTTTTTGCATTTGTCACCACGAGTGGGACGGGTATGCCCAGACGTGGGTCCCGTGCTCTCCATGCCACTGGAGTCAAGCTTTCCTGGCTGAAGAGGGGTGAAACCCCGAAACCGGTCCTAGGATACTTGTTTCCAGTCCAGGGAGGACCTGGCTTGGCAGTTCGGGGTGGACTGTTCCCCTTGGGCGCAGGATCAAGACTGATTTGCATATGGCTGGGTTCTAACTGGAATGGCATGGTGAGCAAAAAAACGATGGACTTAGGCCCAGATCTCTGTACTGGGGTGAATGTATGACATTGTTCTGCATTCTGTCCATCAACTGTTCTTTTTGCATTTGTCACCCCGAGTGGGACGGGTATGCCCAGACGTGGGTCCCGTGCTCTCCATGCCACTGGAGTCAAGCTATCCTGGCTGAAGAGGGGTGAAACACCGAAACCGGTCCTAGGATGCTTGTTTCCAGTCCAGGGAGGACCTGGTTTGGCAGTTCGGGCTGGACTGTTCCCATTGGGCGCAGGATCAAGACTGATTTGCATATGGCTGGGTTCAAACTGGAATGGCATGGTGAGCAAAAAAAAGATGGATTTAGGCCCAGATCTCTGTACTGGGGTGAATGTATGACATTGTTCTGCATTCTGTCCATCAACTGTTCTTTATGCATTTGTCACCCCGAGTGGGACGGGTATGCCCAGACGTGGGTCACGTGCTCTCCATGCCACAGGAGTCAAGCTATCCTGGCTGAAGAGGGGTGAAACCCCGAAACCGGTCCTAGGATGCTTGTTTCCAGTCCAGGGAGGACCTGGCTTGGCAGTTCGGGCTGGACTGATCCCATTGGGCGCAGGATCAAGACTGATTTGCATATGGCTGGGTTCAAACTGGAATGGCATGGTGAGCAAAAAACGATGGATTTAGGCCCAGATCTCTGTACTGGGGTGAATGTATGACATTGTTCTGCATTCTGTCCATCAACTGTTCTTTTTGCATTTGTCACCCCGAGTGGGACGGGTATGCCCAGACGTGGGTCCCGTGCTCTCCATGCCACTGGAGTCAAGCTATCCTGGCTGAAGAGGGTAAACCCCGAAACCGGTACTAGGATGCTTGTTTCCAGTCCAGGGAGGACCTGGCTTGGCAGTTCGGGCTGGACTGTTCCCATTGGGCGCAGGATCAAGACTGATTTGCATATGGCTGGGTTCTAACTGGAATGATATGGTGAGCAAAAAAACGATGGATTTAGGCCCAGATCTCTGTACTGGGGTGAATGTATGACATTGTTCTGCATTCTGTCCATCAACTGTTCTTTTTGCATTTGTCACCCCGAGTGGGACGGGTATGCGCAGACGTGGTTCCCGTGCTCTCCATGCCACTGGAGTCAAGCTTTCCTGGCTGAAGAGGGGTGAAACCCCGAAACCGGTCCTAGGATACTTGTTTCCAGTCCAGGGAGGACCTGGCTTGGCAGTTCGGGCTGGACTGTTCCCATTGGGCGCAGGATCAAGACTGAAGTGCATATGGCTGGGTTCAAACTGGAATGGCGAGCAAAAAAACGATGGATTTAGGCCCAGATCTCTGTACTGGGGTGAATGTATGACATTGTTCTGCATTTTGTCCATCAACTGTTCTTTTTGCATTTGTCACCCTGAGTGGGACGGGTATGCCCAGACGTGGGTCCCGTGCTCTCCATGCCACTGGAGTCAAGCTTTCATGGCTGAAGAGGGGTGAAACCCCGAAACCGGTCCTAGGATACTTGTTTCCAGTCCAGGGAGGACCTGGCTTGGCAGTTCGGTCTGGACAGTTCCCATTGGGCGCAGGATCAAGACTGATTTGCATATGGCTGGGTTCAAACTGGAATGGCATGGTGAGCAAAAAAACGATGGATTTAGGCCCAGATCTCTATACTGGGGTGAATGTATGACATTGTTCTGCATTCTGTCCATCAACTGTTCTTTTTGCATTTGTCACCCTGAGTGGGACGGGTATGCCCAGACGTGGGTCCCGTGCTCTCTATGCCACTGGAGTCAAGCTATCCTGGCTGAAGAGGGGTGAAACCCCAAAACCGGTCCTAGGATGCTTGTTTCCAGTCCAGGGAGGACCTGGCTTGGCAGTTCGGGCTGGAGTGTTCCCATTGGGCGCAGGATCAAGACTGATTTGAATATGGCTGGGTTCAAACTGGAATGGCATGGTGAGCAACAAAACGATGGATTTAGGCCCAGATCTCTGTACTGGGGTGAATGTATGACATTGTTCTGCATTCTGTCCATCAACTGTTCTTTTTGCATTTGTCACCCCGAGTGGGACGGGTATGCCCAGACGTGGGTCCCGTGCTCTCCATGCCACTGGAGTCAAGCTATCCTGGCTGAAGAGGGGTGAAACCCCGAAACCGGTCCTAGGATGCTTGTTTCCATGCCAGGGAGGACCTGGCTTGGCAGTTCGGGCTGGACTGTTCCCTTTGGGCGCAGTATCAAGACTGATTTGCATATGGCTGAGTTGAACCTGGAATGGCATGGTGAGCAAAAAAACGATGGATTTAGGCCCAGATCTCTGTACTGGGGTGAATGTATGACATTGTTCTGCATTCTGTCCATCAACTGTTCTTTTTGCATTTTTCACCCTGAGTGGGACGGGTATGCCCAGACGTGGGTCCCGTGCTCTCCATGCCACTGGAGTCAAGCTATCCTGGCTGAAGAGGGGTGAAACCCCGAAACCGGTCCTAGGATGCTTGTTTCCAGTCCATGGAGGGCCTAGC
This sequence comes from Calotriton arnoldi, assembly GCA_963921515.1. Taxonomy (NCBI): domain Eukaryota; kingdom Metazoa; phylum Chordata; class Amphibia; order Caudata; family Salamandridae; genus Calotriton; species Calotriton arnoldi. The sequence continues at coordinate 660,298 of CAWUFW010007044.1, read as the reverse complement.
TTGGCAGTTCGGGCTGAACTGTTCCCATTGGGCGCAGGATCAATAGTGATTTGCATATGGCTGGGTTCAAACTGGAATGGCATGGTGAGCAAAAAAACGATGGATTTAGGCCCAGATCTCTGTACTGGGGTGAATGTATGACATTGTTCTGCATTCTGTCCATCAACTGTTCTTTTTGCATTTGTCACCCCGAGTGGGACGGGTATGCCCAGACGTGGGTCCCATGCTCTCCATGCCACTGGAGTCAAGCTATCCTGGCTGAAGAGGGGTGAAACCCCGAAACCGGTCCTAGGATGCTTGTTTCCAGTCCAGGGAGGACCTGGCTTGGCAGTTCGGGCTGGACTGTTCCCATTGGGCGCAGGATCAAGACTGATTTGCATATGGCTGGGTTCAAACTGGAATGACATGGTGAGCAAAAAAACGATGGATTTAGGCCCAGATCTCTGTACCGGGGTGAATGTATGACATTGTTCTGCATTCTGTCCATCAACTGTTCTTTTTGCATTTGTCACCCCGAGTGGGACGGGTATGCCCAGACGTGGGTCCCATGCTCTCCATGCCACTGGAGTCAAGCTATCCTGGCTGAAGAGGGGTGAAACCCCGAAACCGGTCCTAGGATGCTTGTTTCCAGTCCAGGGAGGACCTGGCTTGGCAGTTCGGGCTGGACTGTTCCCATTGGGCGCAGGATCAAGACTGATTTGCATATGGCTGGGTTCAAACTGGAATGACATGGTGAGCAAAAAAACGATGGATTTAGGCCCAGATCTCTGTACTGGGGTGAATGTATGACATTGTTCTGCATTCTGTCCATCAACTGTTCTTTTTGCATTTGTCACCCTGAGTGGGATGGGTATGCCCAGACGTGGGTCCCGTGCTCTCCATGCCACTGGAGTCAAGCTATCCTGGCTGAAGAGGGGTGAAACCCCGAAACCGGTACTAGGATGCTTGTTTCCAGTCCAGGGAGGACCTGGCTTGGCAGTTCGGGCTGGACTGTTCCCATTGGGCGCAGGATCAAGACTGATTTGCATATGGCTGGGTTCAAACTGGAATGGCATGGTGAGCAAAAAAACGATGGATTTAGGCCCAGATCTCTGTACTGGGGTGAATGTATGACATTGTTCTGCATTCTGTCAATCAACTGTTCTTTTTGCATTTGTCACCCCGAGTGGGACGGGTATGCCCAGACGTGGGTCCCGTGCTCTCCATGCCACTGGAGTCAAGCTATCCTGGCTGAAGAGGGGTGAAACCCCGAAACCGGTCCTAGGATGCTTGTTTCCAGTCCAGGGAGGAGCTGGCTTGGCAGTTGGGGCTGGACTGTTCCCATTGGGCGCAGGATCAAGACTGATTTGCATATGGCTGGGTACAAACTGGAATGGCATGGTGAGCAAAAAAACGATGGATTTAGGCGCAGATCTCTGTACTGGGGTGAATGTATGACATTGTTCTGCATTCTGTCCATCAACTGTTCTTTTTGCATTTGTCACCCCGAGTGGGACGGGTATGCCCAGATGTGGGTCCCGTGCTCTCCGTGCCACTGGAGTCAAGCTATCCTGGCTGAAGAGGGGTGAAACCCCGAAACCGGTCCTAGGATGCTTGTTTCCGGTCCAGGGAGGACCTGGCTTGGCAGTTCGGGCTGGACTGTTCCCATTGGGCGCAGGATCAAGACTGATTTGCATATGGCTGGATTCAAACTGGAATGACATGGTGAGCAAAAAAACGATGGATTTAGGCCCAGATCTCTGTACTGGGGTGAATGTATGACATTGTTCTGCATTCTGTCCATCAACTGTTCTTTTTGCATTTGTCACCCTGAGTGGGATGGGTATGCCCAGACGTGGGTCCCGTGCTCTCCATGCCACTGGAGTCAAGCTATCCTGGCTGAAGAGGGGTGAAACCCCGAAACCGGTACTAGGATGCTTGTTTCCAGTCCAGGAAGGACCTGGCTTGGCAGTTCGGGCTGGACTGTTCCCATTGGGCGCAGGATCAAGACTGATTTGCATATGGCTGGGTTCAAACTGGAATGGCGAGCAAAAAAAGATGGATTTAGGCCCAGATCTCTGTACTGGGGTGAATGTATGACATTGTTCTGCATTCTGTCCATCAACTGTTCTTTTTGCATTTGTCACCCCGAGTGGGACGGGTATGCCCAGACGTGGGTCTCGTGCTCTCCATGCCACTGGAGTCAAGCTATCCTGGCTGAAGAGGGGTGAAACCCTGAAACCGGTCTTAGGATGCTTGTTTCCAGTCCAGGGAGGACCTGGCTTGGCAGTTCGGGCTGGACTGTTCCCATTGGGCGCAGGATCAAGACTGATTTGCATTTGGCTGGGTTCAAACTGGATTGGCATGGTGAGCAAAAAACGATGGATTTAGGCCCAGATCTCTGTACTGGGGTGAATGTATGACATTGTTCTGCATTCTGTCCATCAACTGTTCTTTTTGCATTTGTCACCCCAAGTGGGAAGGGTATGCCCAGACGTGGGTCCCGTGCTCTCCATGCCACTGGAGTCAAGCTATCCTGGCTGAAGAGGGGTGAAACCCCGAAACCGGTCCTAGGATGCTTGTTTCCAGTCCAGGGAGGACCTGGCTTGGCAGTTCGGGCTGGACTGTTCCCATTGGGCGCAGGATCAAGACTGATTTGCATATGGCTGGGTTCAAACTGGAATGGCATGGTGAGCAAAAAACGATGGATTTAGGCCCAGATCTCTGTACTGGGGTGAATGTATGACATTGTTGTGCATTCTGTCCATCAACTGTTCTTTATGCATTTGTCACCCCGAGTGGGACGGGTATGCCCAGACGTGGGTCCCGTGCTCTCCATGCCACTGGAGTCAAGCTATCCTGGCTGAAGAGGGGTGAAACCCCGAAACCGGTCCTAGGATGCTTGTTTCCAGGCCAGGGAGGACCTGGCTTGGCTGTTCGGGCTGGACTGTTCCCATTGGGCGCAGTATCAAGACTGATTTGCATATGGCTGGGTTGAACCTGGAATGGCATGGTGAGCAAAAAAACGATGGATTTAGGCCCAGATCTCTGTACTGGGGTGAATGTATGACATTGTTCTGCCTTCTGTCAATCAACTGTTCTTTTTGCATTTGTCACCCCGAGTTGGACGGGTATGCCCAGACGTGGGTCCCGTGCTCTCCATGCCACTGGAGTCAAGCTATCGTGGCTGAAGAGGGGTGAAACCCCGAAACCGGTCCTAGGATGCTTGTTTCCAGTCCAGGGAGGACCTGGCTTGGCAGTTCGGGCTGGACTGTTCCCATTGGGCGCAGGATCAAGACTGATTTGCATATGGCTGGGTTCAAACTGGAATGGCATGGTGAGCAAAAAACGATGGATTTAGGCCCAGATCTCTGTACTGGGGTGAATGTATGACATTGTTCTGCATTCTGTCCATCAACTGTTCTTTTTGCATTTGTCACCCCGAGTGGGACGGGTATGCCCAGACGTGGGTCACGTGCTCTCCATGCCACTGGAGTCAAGCTATCCTGGCTGAAGAGGGGTGAAACCCCGAAACCGGTACTAGGATGCTTGTTTCCAGTCCAGGGAGGACCTTGCTTGGCAGTTCGGGCTGGACTGTTCCCATTGGGCGCAGGTTCAAGACTGATTTGCATATGGCTGGGTTCAAACTGGAATGGCATGGTGAGCAAAAAAACGATGGATTTAGGCCCAGATCTCTGTACTGGGGTGAATGTATGACATTGTTCTGTATTCTGTCAATCAACTGTTCTTTTTGCATTTGTCACCCCGAGTGGGACGGGTATGCCCAGACGTGGGTCCCGTGCTCTCCATGCCACTGGAGTCAAGCTATCCTGGCTGAAGAGGGTGAAACCCCGAAACCGGTCCTAGGATGCTTGTTTCCAGTCCAGGGAGGAGCTGGCTTGGCAGTTGGGGCTGGACTGTTCCCATTGGGCGCAGGATCAAGACTGATTTGCATATGGCTGGGTACAAACTGGAATGGCATGGTGAGCAAAAAAACGATGGATTTAGGCGCAGATCTCTGTACTGGGGTGAATGTATGACATTGTTCTGCATTCTGTCCATCAACTGTTCTTTTTGCATTTGTCACCCCGAGTGGGACGGGTATGCCCAGACGTGGGTCCCGTGCTCTCCGTGCCACTGGAGTCAAGCTATCCTGGCTGAAGAGGGGTGAAACCCCGAAACCGGTCCTAGGATGCTTGTTTCCGGTCCAGGGAGGACCTGGCTTGGCAGTTCGGGCTGGACTGTTCCCATTGGGCGCAGGATCAAGACTGATTTGCATATGGCTGGGTTCAAACTGGAATGACATGGTGAGCAAAAAAACGATGGATTTAGGCCCAGATCTCTGTACTGGGGTGAATGTATGACATTGTTCTGCATTCTGTCCATCAACTGTTCTTTTTGCATTTGTCACCCTGAGTGGGATGGGTATGCCCAGACGTGGGTCCCGTGCTCTCCATGCCACTGGAGTCAAGCTATCCTGGCTGAAGATGGGTGAAACCCCGAAACCGGTACTAGGATGCTTGTTTCCAGTCCAGGGAGGACCTGGCTTGGCAGTTCGGGCTGGACTGTTCCCATTGGGCGCAGGATCAAGACTGATTTGCATATGGCTGGGTTCAAACTGGAATGGCATGGTGAGCAAAAAAAGATGGATTTAGGCCCAGATCTCTGTACTGGGGTGAATGTATGACATTGTTCTGCATTCTGTCCATCAACTGTTCTTTTTGCATTTGTCACCCCGAGTGGGACGAGTATGCCCAGACGTGGGTCCCGTGCTCTCCATGCCACTGGAGTCAAGCTATCCTGGCTGAAGAGGGGTGAAACCCTGAAACCGGTCTTAGGATGCTTGTTTCCAGTCCAGGTTAGGACCTGGCTTGGCAGTTCGGGCTGGACTGTTCCCATTGGGCGCAGGATCAAGACTGATTTGCATTTGGCTGGGTTCAAACTGGATTGGCATGGTGAGCAAAAAAACGATGGATTTAGGCCCAGATCTCTGTACTGGGGTGAATGTATGACATTGTTCTGCATTCTGTCCATCAACTGTTCTTTTTGCATTTGTCACCCCGAGTGGGACGGGTATGCCCAGACGTGGGTCCCGTGCTCTCCATGCCACTGGAGTCAAGCTATCCTGGCTGAAGAGGGGTGAAACCCCGAAACCGGTCCTAGGATGCTTGTTTCCAGTCCAGGGAGGACCTGGCTTGGCAGTTCGGGCTGGACTGTTCCCATTGGGCGCAGGATCAAGACTGATTTGCATATGGCTGGGTTCAAACTGGAATGGCATGGTGAGCAAAAAAACGATGGATTTAGGCCCAGATCTCTGTACTGGGGTGAATGTATGACATTGTTCTGCATTCTGTCCATCAACTGTTCTTTTTGCATTTGTCACCCCGAGTGGGACGGGTATGCCCAGATGTGGGTCCCGTGCTCTCCATGCCACTGGAGTCAAGCTATCCTGGCTGCAGAGGGGTGAAACCCCGAAACCGGTCCTAGGATGCTTGTTTCCAGTCCAGGGAGGACCTGGCTTGGCAGTTCGGGCTGGACTGATCCCATTGGGCGCAGGATCAAGACTGATTTGCATATGGCTGGGTTCAAACTGGAATGGCATGGTGAGCAAAAAAACGATGGATTTAGGCCCAGATCTCTGTACTGGGGTGAATGTATGACATTGTTCTGCATTCTGTCCATCAACTGTTCTTTTTGCATTTGTCACCCCGAGTGGGACGGGTATGCCCAGACGTGGGTCCCATGCTCTCCATGCCACTGGAGTCAAGCTATCCTGGCTGCAGAGGGGTGAAACCCCGAAACCGGTACTAGGATGCTTGTTTCCAGTCCAGGGAGGACCTTGCTTGGCAGTTCGGGCTGGACTGTTCCCATTGGGCGCAGGTTCAAGACTGATTTGCATATGGCTGGGTTCAAACTGGAATGGCATGGTGAGCAAAAAAACGATGGATTTAGGCCCAGATCTCTGTACTGGGGTGAATGTATGACATTGTTCTGCATTCTGTCAATCAACTGTTCTTTTTGCATTTGTCACCCCGAGTGGGACGGGTATGCCCAGACGTGGGTCCCGTGCTCTCCATGCCACTGGAGTCAAGCTATCCTGGCTGAAGAGGGGTGAAACCCCGAAACCGGTCCTAGGATGCTTGTTTCCAGTCCAGGGAGGACCTGGCTTGGCAGTTCCGGCTAGACTGTTCCCATTGGGCGCAGGATCAAGACTGATTTGCATATGGCTGGGTTCAAACTGGAATGGCATGGTGAGCAAAAAAACGATGGATTTAGGCCCAGATCTCTATACTGGGGTGAATGTATGACATTGTTCTGCATTCTGTCCATCAACTGTTCTTTTTGCATTTGTCACCCTGAGTGGGACGGGTATGCCCAGACGTGGGTCCCGTGCTCTCCATGCCACTGGAGTCACGCTATCCTGGCTGAAGAGGGGTGAAACCCCGAAACCGGTCCTAGGATGCTTGTTTCCAGTCCAGGGAGGACCTGGCTTGGCAGTTCGGGCTGGAGTGTTCCCATTGGGCGCAGGATCAAGACTGATTTGCATATGGCTGGGTTCAAACTGGAATGGCATGGTGAGCAAAAAAACGATGGATTTAGGCCCAGATCTCTGTACTGGGGTGAATGTATGTCATTGTTCTGCATTCTGTCCATCAACTGTTCTTTTTGCATTTGTCACCCCAAGTGGGACGGGTATGCCCAGACGTGGGTCCCGTGCTCTCCATGCCACTTGAGTCAAGCTATCCTGGCTGAAGAGGGGTGAAACCCCGAAACCGGTCCTAGGATGCTTGTTTCCAGTCCAGGGAGGACCTGGCTTGGCAGTTCGGGCTGGACTGTTCCCATTGGGCGTAGGATCAAGACTGATTTGCATATGGCTGGGTTCAAACTGGAATGGCATGGTGAGCAAAAAAACGATGGATTTAGGCCCAGATATCTCTACTGGGGTGAATGTAAGACATTGTTCTGCATTCTGTCCATTAAATGTTCTTTTTGCATTTGTCACCCCGAGTGGGACGGGTATGCCCAGACGTGCGTCCCATGCTCTCCATGCCACTGAAGTCAAGCTATCCTGGCTGATGAGGGGTGAAACCCCGAAACCGGTCCTAGGATGCTTGTTTCCAGTCCAGGGAGGACCTGGCTTGGCAGTTCGGGCTGGACTGTTCCCATTGGACGCAGGATCAAGACTGATTTGCATATGGCTGGGTTCAAACTGGAATGGCATGGTGAGCAAAAAAACGATGGATTTAGGCCCAGATCTCTGTACTGGGGTGAATGTATGACATTGTTCTGCATTCTGTCCATCAACTGTTCTTTTTGCATTTGTCACCCCGAGTGGGACGGGTGAGCCCAGACGTGGGTCCCGTGCTCTCTATGCCACTGGAGACAAGCTATCCTGGCTGAAGAGGGGTGAAACCCCGAAACCGGTCCTAGGATGCTTGTTTCCAGTCCAGGGAGGACCTGGGTTGGCAGTTCGGGCTGGACTGTTCCAATTGGGCGCAGGATCAAGACTGATTTGCATATGGCTGGGTTCAAACTGGAATGGCATGGTGAGCAAAAAAACGATGGATTTAGGCCCAGATCTCTATACTGGGGTGAATGTATGACATTGTTCTGCATTCTGTCCATCAACTGTTCTTTTTGCATTTGTCACCCCGAGTGGGACGGGTATGCCCAGACGTGGGTCCCGTGCTCTCCATGCCACTGGAGTCAAGCTATCCTGGCTGAAGAGGGGTGAAACCCTGAAACCGGTCCTAGGATGCTTGTTTCCAGTCCAGGGAGGACCTGGCTTGGCAGTTCGGGCTGGACTGTTCCCATTGGGCGCAGGATCAAGACTGATTTGCATATGGCTGGGTTCAAACTGGAATGGCATGGTGAGCAAAAACGATGGATTTAGGCCCAGATCTCTGTACTGGGGTGAATGTATGACATTGTTCTGCATTCTGTCCATCAACTGTTCTTTTTGCATTTGTCACCCCGAGTTGGACGGGTATGCCCAGACGTGGGTCCCGTGCTCTCCATGCCACTGGAGTCAAGCTATCCTGGCTGAAGAGGGGTGAAACCCCGAAACCGGTCCTAGGATGCTTGTTTCCAGTCCAGGGAGGACCTGGGTTGGCAGTTCGGGCTGGACTGTTCCAATTGGGCGCAGGATCAAGACTGATTTGCATATGGCTTGGTTCAAACTGGAATGGCATGGTGAGCAAAAAAACGATGGATTTAGGCCCAGATCTCTATACTGGGGTGAATGTATGACATTGTTCTGCATTCTGTCCATCAACTGTTCTTTTTGCATTTGTCACCCCGAGTGGGACGGGTATGCCCAGACGTGGGTCCCGTGCTCTCCATGCCACTGGAGTCAAGCTATCCTGGCTGAAGAGGGGTGAAACCCTGAAACCGGTCCTAGGATGCTTGTTTCCAGTCCAGGGAGGACCTGGCTTGGCAGTTCGGGCTGGACTGTTCCCATTGGGCGCAGGATCAAGACTGATTTGCATATGGCTGGGTTCAAACTGGAATGGCATGGTGAGCAAAAAAACGATGGATTTAGGCCCAGATCTCTATACTGGGGTGAATGTATGACATTGTTCTGCATTCTGTCCATCAACTGTTCTTTTTGCATTTGTCACCCCGAGTTGGACGGGTATGCCCAGACGTGGGTCCCGTGCTCTCCATGCCACTGGAGTCAAGCTTTCCTGGCTGAAGAGGGGTGAAACCCCGAAACCGGTCCTAGGATACTTGTTTCCAGTCCAGGGTGGACCTGGCTTGGCAGTTCGGGCTGGACTGTTCCCATTGGGCGCAGGATCAAGACTGATTTGCATATGGCTGGGTTCTAACTGGAATGGCATGGTGAACAAAAAAACGATGGATTTAGGCCCAGATCTCTGTACTGGGGTGAATGTATGACATTGTTCTGCATTCTGTCCATCAACTGTTCTTTTTGCATTTGTCACCCCGAGTGGGACGGGTATGCCCAGACGTGGGTCCCGTGCTCTCCATGCCACTGGAGTCAAGCTATCCTGGCTGAAGAGGAGTGAAACCCCGAAACCGGTCCTAGGATGCTTGTTTCCAGTCCAGGGAGGACCTGGCTTGGAAGTTCGGGCTGGACTGTTCCCATTGGGTGCAGGATCAAGACTGATTTGCATATGGCTGGGTTCAGACTGGAATGGCATGGTGAGCAAAAAAACGATGGATTTAGGCCCAGATCTCTGTACTGGGGTGAATGTATGACATTGTTCTGCATTCTGTCCATCAACTGTTCTTTTTGCATTTGTCACCCTGAGTGGGACGGGTATGCCCAGACGTGGGTCCCGTGCTCTCCATGCCACTGGAGTCAAGCTATCCTGGCTGAAGAGGGGTGAAACCCCAAAACCGGTCCTAGGATGCTTGTTTCCAGTCCAGGGAGGACTTGGCTTGGCAGTTCGGGCTGGACTGTTCCCATTGGGCGCAGGATCAAGACTGATTTGCATATGGCTGGGTTCAAACTGGAATGGCATGGTGAGCAAAAAAACGATGGATTTAGGCCCAGATCTCTGTACTGGGGTGAATGTATGACATTGTTCTGCATTCTGTCCATCAACTGTTCTTTTTGCATTTGTCACCCCGAGTGGGATGGGTATGCCCAGACGTGGGTCCCGTGCTCTCCATGCCACTGGAGTCAAGCTATCCTGGCTGAAGAGGGGTGAAACCCCGAAACCGGTCCTAGGATGCTTGTTTCCAGTCCAGGGAGGACCTGGCTTGGCAGTTCGGGCTAGACTGTTCCCATTGGGCACAGGATCAAGACTGATTTGCATATGGCTGGGTTCAAACTGGAATGGCATGGTGAGCAAAAAAACGATGGATTTAGGCCCAGATCTCTGTACTGGGGTGAATGTATGACATTGTTCTGCATTCTGTCCATCAACTGTTCTTTTTGCATTTGTCACCCCAAGTGGGACGGGTATGCCCAGACGTGGGTCCCGTGCTCTCCATGCCACTGAAGTCAAGCTATCCTGGCTGAAGTGGGGTGAAACCCCGAAACCGGTCCTAGGATGCTTGTTTCCAGTCCAGGGAGGACCTGGCTTGGCAGTTCGGGCTGGACTGTTCCCATTGGGCGTAGGATCAAGACTGATTTGCATATGGCTGGGTTCAAACTGGAATGGCATGGTGAGCAAAAAAACGATGGATTTAGGCCCAGATCTCTGTACTGGGGTGAATGTATGACATTGTTCTGCATTCTGTCCATCAACTGTTCTTTTTGCATTTGTCACCCCGAGTGGGACGGGTATGCCCAGACGTGGGTCCCGTGCTCTCCATGCCCTTGGAGTCAAGCTATCCTGGCTGAAGAGGGGTGAAACCCCGAAACCGGTCCTAGGATGCTTGTTTCCAGTCCAGGGAGGACCTGGCTTGGCAGTTCGGGCTGGACTGTTCCCATTGGGCGCAGGATCAACACTGATTTGCATATGGCTGGGTTCAAACTGGAATGGCATGGTGAGCAAAAAAACGATGGATTTAGGCCCAGATCTCTGTACTGGGGTGAATGTATGACATTGTTCTGCATTCTGTCCATCAACTGTTCTTTTTGCATTTGTAACCCCGAGTGGGACGGGTGAGCCCAGACGTGGGTCCTGTGATCTCAATGCCACTGGAGTCAAGCTATCCTGGCTGAAGAGGGGTGAAACCCCGAAACCGGTCCTAGGATGCTTGTTTCTAGTCCAGGGAGGACCTGGCTTGGCAGTTCGGGCTGGACTGTTCCCATTGGGCGCAGGATCAAGACTGATTTGCATATGGCTGGGTTCAAACTGGAATGGCATGGTGAGCAAAAAAACGATGGATTTAGGCCCAGATCTCTGTACTGGGGTGAATGTATGACATTGTTCTGCATTCTGTCCATCAACTGTTCTTTTTGCATTTGTCACCCCGAGTGGGACGGGTATGCCCAGACGTGGGTCCCGTGCTCTCCATGCCACTGGAGTCAAGCTATCCTGGCTGAAGAGGGGTGAAACCCTGAAACCGGTCCTAGGATGCTTGTTTCCAGTCCAGGGAGAACCTGGCTTGGCAGTTCGGGCTGGACTGTTCCCATTGGGCGCAGGATCAAGACTGATTTGCATATGGCTGGGTTCAAACTGGAATGGCATGGTGAGCAAAAAACGATGGATTTAGGCCCAGATCTCTGTACTGGGGTGAATGTATGACATTGTTCTGCATTCTGTCCATCAACTGTTCTTTTTGCATTTGTCACCCCGAGTGGGACGGGTATGCCCAGACGTGGGTCCCGTGCTCTCCATGCCACTGGAGTCAAACTATCCTGGCTGAAGAGGGGTGAAACCCCCAAACCGGTCATAGGATGCTTTTTTCCAGTCCAGGGAGGACCTGGCTTGGCAGTTTGGGCTGGACTGATCCCATTGGGCGCAGGATCAAGACTGATTTGCATATGGCTGGGTTCAAACTGAAATGGCATGGTGAGCAAAAAAACGATGGATTTAGGCCCAGATCTCTGTACTGGGGTGAATGTATGACATTGTTCTGCATTCTGTCCATCAACTGTTCTTTTTGCATTTGTCACCCCGAGTGGGACGGGTATGCCCAGACGTGGGTCCCGTGCTCTCCATGCCACTGGAGTCAAGCTATCCTGGCTGCAGAGGGGTGAAACCCCGAAACCGGTCCTAGGATGCTTGTTTCCAGTCCAGGGAGGACCTGGCTTGGCAGTTCGGGCTGGACTGTTCCCATTGGGCGCAGGATCAAGACTGATTTGCATATGGCTGGGTTCAAACTGGAATGGCATGGTGAGCAAAAAACGATGGATTTAGGCCCAGATCTCTGTACTGGGGTGAATGTATGACATTGTTCTGCATTCTGTCCATCAACTGTTCTTTTTGCATTTGTCACCACGAGTGGGACGGGTATGCCCAGACGTGGGTCCCCTGCTCTCCATGCCACTGGAGTCAAGCTATCCTGGCTGAAGAGGGTGAAACCCCGAAACCGGTCCTAGGATGCTTGTTTCCAGTCCAGGGAGGACCTGGCTTGGCAGTTCGGGCTGGACTGTTCCCATTGGGCGCAGGATCAGGACTGATTTGCATATGGCTGGGTTCAAACTGGAATGGCATGGTGAGCAAAAAACGATGGATTTAGGCCCAGATCTCTGTACTGGGGTTAATGTATGACATTGTTCTGCATTCTGTCCATCAACTGTTCTTTTTGCATTTGTCACCCCGAGTGGGATGGGTATGCCCAGACGTGGGTCCCGTGCTCTCCATGCCACTGGAGTCAAGCTATCCTGGCTGAAGAGGGGTGAAACCCCGAAACCGGTCCTAGGATGCTTGTTTCCAGTCCAGGGAGGACCTGGCTTGGCAGTTCGGGCTGGACTGTTCCCATTGGGCGCAGGATCAAGACTGATTTGCATATGGCTGGGTTCAAACTGGAATGGCATGGTGAGCAAAAAAACGATGGATTTAGGCCCAGATCTCTGTACTGGGGTGAATGTATGACATTGTTCTGCATTTTGTCCATCAACTGTTCTTTTTGCATTTGTCACCCCGAGTGGGACGGGTATGCCCAGACATGGGTCCCGTGCTCTCCATGCCACTGGAGTCAAGCTATCCTGGCTGAAGAGGGGTGAAACCCCGAAACCGGTCCTAGGATGCTTGTTTCCAGTCCAGGGAGGACCTGGCTTGGCAGTTCGGGCTGGACTGTTCCCATTGGGCGCAGGATCAAGACTGATTTGCATATGTCTGTGTTCAAACTGGAATGGCATGGTGAGCAAAAAAACAATGGATTTAGGCCCAGATCTCTGTACTGGGGTGAATGTATGACATTGTTCTGCATTCTGTCCATCAACTGTTCTTTTTGCATTTGTCAACCCGAGTGGGACGGTTATGCCCAGACGTGGGTCCCGTGCTCTCCATGCCACTGGAGTCAAGCTATCCTGGCTGAAGAGGGGTGAAACCCCGAAACAGGTCCTAGGATGCTTGTTTCCAGTCCAGGGAGGACCTGGCTTGGCAGTTCGGGCTGGACTGTTCCCAATGGGCGCAGGATCAAGACTGATTTGCATATGGCTGGGTTCAAACTGGAATGGCATGGTGAGCAAAAAAACGATGGATTTAGGCCAAGATCTCTGTACTGGGGTGAATGTATGACATTGTTCTGCATTCTGTCCATCAACTGTTCTTTTTGCATTTGTCACCCCGAGTGGGATGGGTATGCCCAGACGTGGGTCCCGTGCTCTCCATGCCACTGGAGTCAAGTTATCCTGGCTGAAGAGGGGTGAAACCCCGAAACCGGTCCTAGGATGCTTGTTTCCAGTCCAGGGAGGACCTGGCTTGGCAGTTCGGGCTGGACTGTTCCCATTGGGCGCAGGATCAAGACTGATTTGCATATGGCTGGGTTCAAACTGGAATGGCATGGTGAGCAAAAAAACGATGGATTTAGGCCCAGATCTCTGTACTGGGGTGAATGTATGACATTGTTCTGCATTTTGTCCATCAACTGTTCTTTTTGCATTTGTCACCCCGAGTGGGACGGGTATGCCCAGACGTGGGTCCCGTGCTCTCCATGCCACTGGAGTCAAGCTATCCTGGCTGAAGAGGGGTGAAACCCCGAAACCGGTCCTAGGATGCTTGTTTCCAGTCCAGGGAGGACCTGGCTTGGCAGTTCGGGCTGGACTGTTCCCATTGGGCGCAGGATCAAGACTGATTTGCATATGGCTGGGTTCAAACTGGAATGGCATGGTGAGCAAAAAAACGATGGATTTAGGCCCAGATCTCTATACTGGGGTGAATGTATGACATTGTTCTGCATTCTGTCCATCAACTGTTCTTTTTGCATTTATCACCCTGAGTGGGACGGGTATGCCCAGACGTGGGTCCCGTGCTCTCCATGCCACTGGAGTCACGCTATCCTGGCTGAAGAGGGGTGAAACCCCGAAACCGGTCCTAGGATGCTTATTTCCAGTCCAGGGAGGACCTGGCTTAGCAGTTCGGGCTGGAGTGTTCCCATTGGGCGCAGGATCAAGACTGATTTGCATATGGCTGGGTTCAAACTGGAATGGCATGGTGAGCAAAAAAACGATGGATTTAGGCCCAGATCTCTGTACTGGGGTGAATGTATGACATTGTTCTGCATTCTGTCCATCAACTGTTCTTTTTGCATTTGTCACCCCGAGTGGGACGGGTATGCCCAGACGTGGGTCCCGTGCTCTCCATGCCACTGGAGTCAAGCTATCCTCGCTGAAGAGGGGTGAAACCCCGAAACCGGTCCTAGGATGCTTGTTTCCAGTCCAGGAAGGACCTGGCTTGGCAGTTCGGGCTGGACTGTTCCCATTGGGCGCAGGATCAAGACTGATTTGCAAATGGCTGGGTTCAAACTGGAATGGCATGGTGAGCAAAAAAACGATGGATTTAGGCCCAGATCTCTGTACTGGGGTGAATGTATGACATTGTTCTGCATTCTGTCCATCAACTGTTCTTTTTTCATTTGTCACCCCAAGTGGGACGGGTATGCCCAGACGTGGGTCCCGTGCTCTCCATGCCACTTGAGTCAAGCTATCCTGGCTGAAGAGGGGTGAAACCCCGAAACCGGTCCTAGGATGCTTGTTTCCAGTCCAGGGAGGACCTGGCTTCGCAGTTCGGGTGGCCTGTTCCCATTGGGCGTAGGATCAAGACTGATTTGCATATGGCTGGGTTCAAACTGGAATGGCATGGTGAGCAAAAAAACGATGGATTTAGGCCCAGATCTCTCTACTGGGGTGAATGTATGACATTGTTCTGCATTCTGTCCATCAACTGTTCTTTTTGCATTTGTCACCCCGAGTGGGACGGGTATGCCCAGACGTGGGTCCCGTGCTCTCCATGCCACTGGAGTCAAGCTATCCTGGCTGAAGAGGGGTGAAACCCCGAAACCGGTCCTAGGATGCTTGTTTCCAGTCCAGGGAGGACCTGGCTTGGCAGTTCGGGCTGGACTGTTCCCATTGGGCGCAGGATCAAGACTGATTTGCATATGGCTGGGTTCACACTGGAATGGCATGGTGAGCAAAAAAACGATGGATTTAGGCCCAGATCTCTGTACTGGGGTGAATGTATGACATTGTTCTGCATTCTGTCCATCAACTGTTCTTTTTGCATTTGTCACCCCGAGTGGGACGGGTGAGCCCAGACGTGGGTCCCGTGCTCTCTATGCCACTGGAGACAAGCTATCCTGGCTGAAGAGGGGTGAAACCCCGAAACCGGTCCTAGGATGCTTGTTTCCAGTCCAGGGAGGACCTGGCTTGGCAGTTCTGGCTGGACTGTTCCCATTGGGCGCAGGATCAGGACTGATTTGCATATGGCTGGGTTCAAACTGGAATGGCATGGTGAGCAAAAAAACGATGGATTTAGGCCCAGATCTCTGTACTGGGGTGAATGTATGACATTGTTCTGCATTCTGTCCATCAACTGTTCTTTTTGCATTTGTCACCCCGAGTGGGACGGGTATGCCCAGACGTGGGTCCCGTGCTCTCCATGCCACTGGAGTCAAGCTTTCCTGGCTGAAGAGGGGTGAAACCCCGAAACCGGTCCTAGGATACTTGTTTCCAGTCCAGGGTGGACCTGGCTTGGCAGTTCGGGCTGGACTGTTCCCATTGGGTGCAGGATCAAGACTGATTTGCATATGGCTGGGTTCTAACTGGAATGGCATGGTGAAGAAAAAAACGATGGATTTAGGCCCAGATCTCTGTACTGGGGTGAATGTATGACATTGTTCTGCATTCTGTCCATCAACTGTTCTTTTTGCATTTGTCACCCCGAGTGGGACGGGTATGCCCAGACGTGGGTCCCGTGCTCTCCATGCCACTGGAGTCAAGCTATCCTGGCTGAAGAGGGGTGAAACCCCGAAACCGGTCCTAGGATGCTTGTTTCCAGTCCAGGGAGGACCTGGCTTGGCAGTTCGGGCTGGAGTGTTCCCATTGGGCGCAGGATCAAGACTGATTTGCATATGGCTGGGTTCAAACTGGAATGGCATGGTGAGCAAAAAAACGATGGATTTAGGCCCAGATCTCTGTACTGGGGTGAATGTATGTCATTGTTCTGCATTCTGTCCATCAACTGTTCTTTTTGCATTTGTCACCCCAAGTGGGACGGGTGAGCCCAGACGTGGGTCCCGTGCTCTCTATGCCACTGGAGACAAGCTATCCTGGCTGAAGAGGGTGAAACCCCGAAACCGGTCCTAGGATGCTTGTTTCCAGTCCAGGGAGGACCTGGCTTGGCAGTTCGGGCTGGACTGTTCCCATTGGGCGCAGGATCAAGACTGATTTGCATATGGCTGGGTTCAAACTGGAATGGCATGGTGAGCAAAAAACGATGGATTTAGGCCCAGATCTCTGTACTGGGGTGAATGTATGACATTGTTCTGCATTCTGTCCATCAACTGTTCTTTTTGCATTTGTCACCCCGAGTGGGACGGGTATGCCCAGACGTGGGTCCCGTGCTCTCCATGCCACTGGAGTCAAGCTATCCTGGCTGAAGAGGGGTGAAACCCTGAAACCGGTCCTAGGATGCTTGTTTCCAGTCCAGGGAGGACCTGGCTTGGCAGTTCGGGCTGGACTGTTCCCATTGGGCGCAGGATCAGGACTGATTTGCATATGGCTGGGTTCAAACTGGAATGGCATGGTGAGCAAAAAAACGATGGATTTAGGCCCAGATCTCTGTACTGGGGTGAATGTATGACATTGTTCTGCATTCTGTCCATCAACTGTTCTTTTTGCATTTGTCACCCCGAGTTGGACGGGTATGCCCAGACGTGGGTCCCGTGCTCTCCATGCCACTGGAGTCAAGCTTTCCTGGCTGAAGAGGGGTGAAACCCCGAAACCGGTCCTAGGATACTTGTTTCCAGTCCAGGGTGGACCTGGCTTGGCAGTTCGGGCTGGACTGTTCCCATTGGGCGCAGGATCAAGACTGATTTGCATATGGCTGGGTTCTAACTGGAATGGCATGGTAACAAAAAACGATGGATTTAGGCCCAGATCTCTGTACTGGGGTGAATGTATGACATTGTTCTGCATTCTGTCCATCAACTGTTCTTTTTACATTTGTCACCCCGAGTGGGACGGGTATGCCCAGACGTGGGTCCCGTGCTCTCCATGCCACTGGAGTCAAGCTATCCTGGCTGAAGAGGGGTGAAACCCTGAAACCGGTCCGAAGATGCTTGTTTCCAGACCAGGGAGGACCTGGCTTGGCAGTTCGGGCTGGACTGTTCCCATTGGGCGCAGGATCAAGACTGATTTGCATATGGCTGGGTTCAAACTGGAATGGCATGGTGAACAAAAAAACGATGGATTTAGGCCCAGATCTCTGTTTTGGGGTGAATGTATGACATTGTTCTGCATTCTGTCCATCAACTGTTCTTTTTGCATTTGTCACCCCGAGTGGGACGGGTATGCCCAGACGTGGGTCCCGTGCTCTCCATGCCACTGGAGTCAAACTATCCTGGCTGAAGAGGGGTGAAACCCCCAAACCGGTCCTAGGATGCTTGTTTCCAGTCCAGGGAGGACCTGGCTTGGCAGTTCGGGCTGGACTGTTCCCATTGGGCGTAGGATCAAGACTGATTTGCATATGGCTGGGTTCAAACTGGAATGGCATGGTGAGCAAAAAAACGATGGATTTAGGCCCAGATCTCTGTACTGGGGTGAATGTATGACATTGTTCTGCATTCTGTCCATCAACTGTTCTTTTTGCATTTGTCACCCTGAGTGGGACGGGTATGCCCAGACGTGGGTCCCGTGCTCTCCATGCCACTGGAGTCAAGCTATCGTGGCTGAAGAGGGGTGAAACCCCGAAACCGGTCCTAGGATGCTTGTTTCCAGTCCAGGGAGGACCTGGCTTGGCAGTTCGGGCTGGACTGTTCCCATTGGGCGCAGGATCAAGACTGATTTGCATATGGCTGGGTTCAAACTGGAATGGCATGGTGAGCAAAAAACGATGGATTTAGGCCCAGATCTCTGTACTGGGGTGAATGTATGATATTGTTCTGCATTCTGTCCATCAACTGTTCTTTTTGCATTTGTCACCCCGAGTGGGACGGGTATGCCCAGACGTGGGTCCCGTGCTCTCCATGCCACTGGAGTCAAGCTATCCTGGCTGAAGAGGGGTGAAACCCCGAAACCGGTCCT
Organism: Calotriton arnoldi; assembly: GCA_963921515.1. Taxonomy (NCBI): domain Eukaryota; kingdom Metazoa; phylum Chordata; class Amphibia; order Caudata; family Salamandridae; genus Calotriton; species Calotriton arnoldi. The sequence goes on along the minus strand of CAWUFW010007044.1, from coordinate 642,210 downwards.
AGGATGCTTGTTTCCAGTCCAGGGAGGACCTGGCTTGGCAGTTCGGGCTAGACTGTTCCCATTGGGCGCAGGATTAAGACTGATTTGCATATGGCTGAATTCAAACTGGAATGGCATGGTGAGCAAAAAAACGATGGATTTAGGCCCAGATCTCTGTACTGGGGTGAATGTATGACATTGTTCTGCATTCTGTCCATCAACTGTTCTTTTTGCATTTGTCACCCCGAGTGGGACGGGTATGCCCAGACGTGGGTCCCGTGCTCTCCATGCCACTGGAGTCAAGCTATCCTGGCTGAAGAGGGGTGAAACCCTGAAACCGGTCCGAAGATGCTTGTTTCCAGACCAGGGAGGACCTGGCTTGGCAGTTCGGGCTGGACTGTTCCCATTGGGCGCAGGATCAAGACTGATTTGCCTATGGCTGGGTTCAAACTGGAATGGCATGGTGAGCAAAAAAACGATGGATTTAGGCCCCGATCTCTTTACTGGGGTGAATGTATGACATTGTTCTGCATTCTGTCCATCAACTGTTCTTTTTGCATTTGTCACCCCGAGTGGGACGGGTATGCCCAGACGTGGGTGCCGTGCTCTCCATGCCACTGGAGTCAAACTATCCTGGCTGAAGAGGGCTGAAACCCCCAAACCGGTCCTAGGATGCTTGTTTCCAGTCCAGGGAGGACCTGGCTTGGCAGTTCGGGCTGGACTGTTCCCATTGGGCGCAGGATCAAGACTGATTTGCATAAGGCTGGGTTCAAACTGGAATGGCATGGTGAGCAAAAAAACGATGGATTTAGGCCCAGATCTCTGTACTGGGGTGAATGTATGACATTGTTCTGCATTCTGTCCATCAACTGTTCTTTTTGCATTTGTCACCCCGAGTGGGACGGGTATGCCCAGACGTGGGTCCCGTGCTCTCCATGCCACTGGAGTCAAACTATCCTGGCTGAAGAGGGGTGAAACCCCCAAACCGGTCCTAGGATGCTTGTTTCCAGTACAGGGAGGACCTGGCTTGGCAGTTCGGGCTGGACTGTTCCCATTGGGCGCAGGATCAAGACTGATTTGCATATGGCTGGGTTCAAACTGGAATGGCATTGTGAGCAAACAAACGATGAATTTAGGCCCAGATCTCTGTACTGGGGTGAATGTATGACATTGTTCTGCATTCTGTCCATCAACTGTTCTTTTTGCATTTGTCACCCTGAGTGGGACGGGTATGCCCAGACGTGGGTCCCGTGCTCTCCATGCCACTGGAGTCAAGCTATCATGGCTGAAGAGGGGTGAAACCCCGAAACCGGTCCTAGGATGCTTGTTTCCAGTCCAGGGAGGACCTGGCTTGGCAGTTCGGGCTGGACTGTTCCCATTGGGCGCAGGATCAAGACTGATTTGCATATGGCTGGGTTCAAACTGGAATGGCATGGTGAGCAAAAAACGATGGATTTAGGCCCAGATCTCTGTACTGGGGTGAATGTATGACATTGTTCTGCATTCTGTCCATCAACTGTTCTTTTTGCATTTGTCACCCCGAGTGGGACGGGTATGCCCAGACGTGGGTCCCGTGCTCTCCATGCCACTGGAGTCAAGCTATCGTGGCTGAAGAGGGGTGAAACCCCGAAACCGGTCCTAGGATGCTTGTTTCCAGTCCAGGGAGGACCTGGCTTGGCAGTTCGGGCTGGACTGTTCCCATTGGGCGCAGGATCAAGACTGATTTGCATATGGCTGGGTTCAAACTGGAATGGCATGGTGAGCAAAAAAACGATGGATTTAGGCCCAGATCTCTGTACTGGGGTGAATGTATGACATTGTTCTGCATTCTGTCCATCAACTGTTCTTTTTGCATTTGTCACCCCGAGTGGGACGGGTATGCCCAGACGTGGGTCCCGTGCTCTCCATGCCACTGGAGTCAAGCTATCCTGGCTGAAGAGGGGTGAAACCCCGAAACCGGTCCTAGGATGCTTGTTTCCAGTCCAGGGAGGACCTGGCTTGGCAGTTTGGGCTAGACTGTTCCCATTGGGCGCAGGATCAAGACTGATTTGCATATGGCTGGGTTCAAACTGGAATGGCATGGTGAGCAAAAAAACGATGGATTTAGGCCCAGATCTCTGTACTGGGGTGAATGTATGACATTGTTCTGCATTCTGTCCATCAACTGTTCTTTTTGCATTTGTCACCCTGAGTGGGACGGGTATGCCCAGACGTGGGTCCCGTGCTCTCCATGCCACTGGAGTCAAACTATCCTGGCTGAAGAGGGGTGAAACCCCGAAACCGGTCCTAGGATGCTTGTTTCCAGTCCAGGGAGGACCTGTCTTGGCAGTTCGGGCTGGACTGTCCCCATTGGGCGCAGGATCAAGACTGATTTGCATATGGCTGGGTTCAAACTGGAATGGCATGGTGAGCAAAAAAACGATGGATTTAGGCCCAGATCTCTGTACTGGGGTGAATGTATGACATTGTTCTGCATTCTGTCCATCAACTGTTCTTTTTGCACCTTTCCCGTGGTGAGCACCCCTTTCGAGAGAGTGGGCATTGACATTGTGGGGCCTCTGGATCCCAAGACAGCCATGGGCAACAGGTTCATCCTGGTCTTGATGGACCATGTCACCCGCTACCCTGAGGCCATCCCGCTCAGGACAGTGACGGCCCCCGTGGTGGGATGGGCACTGATGGGGATTTTCTCCCGTGTGGAATTCCCCAGAGAGGTGGTGTCCGATAGGGGAACTAACTTCATCTCCAAGTACATGAAGTCTCTGTGGGAGTAGTGTGGGGGTAACGTATAAGTTCACCACTCCTTACCACCCCCTGGGTAATGGGCTGGTGGAGAGATTCAACCGGACCCTTAAGGGCATGATTATGGGCCTAGGCGAGCCCATGAAGCGTAAGTGGGATGTCCTCTTGCCATCCCTGTTGTTTGCTTACCGTGAGGTGCCACAGAAGTCCTTAGGGTTCAGTCCATTTGAGCTGCTCTATGGTCACCCGGTAAGAGGGCCTCTGAGTCTGGTCAACGAAGGCTGGGAGCAATCTCCCGGGAAACCTCCCCAGGATGTGTTTAGTTACATGCTGTCCTTCAGGAACCAGACTCGGCGTTTCAGGAAACTTGCTGGGGCAAACCTGGAAACCAGCCAGGAAGCGATGAAACGCTGGCACGATCAGGATGCCACTCTGATCGAGTTTCAGCCTGGACAGAAGGTTTGGGTCTTGGCCCCGGTGGAGCCCTGTGCGCTCCAGGATAGGTGGACCAGCCCCTTTGAGGTGGTGGAGCGCAAGAGTCCTGTTACCTACATGGTAGACTTGCAGTCTCCCAGGAACCCCTTGCGGGTCCTGCATGTTAACCGCCTGAAGCCCCACTTTGAGAGGTCTGAAGTGGGCAAGCTTCTGGCCACAGATGCTGGGATGGAGGAGGAGAGCGAGCCCCTTCCTGACCTCCTGTGTGTGGGGGAGCGAGATGGGTCAGTGGAGGGTGTGGTCCTCTCCACCACACTGACTCCTGAGCAGCAGGGTGATTGTCGCCACCTGTTGGGGCAATTCAGTGATCTGTTCTCCCTGGTACCTAGTGTCACTGATTGGTGTGTCCATGACGTGGACACTGGGGACAGTCCTCCCATTAAGCACAAGGCTTACCGAGTGACTGACCAGGTAAGGGCCTACATTAAGGATGAGGTTACCAAAATGTTTGCCCTTGGGGTGATTGAGTCCTCTAGCAGCCCTTGGTCCAGCCCAGTGGTCCTGGTACCAAAAGCTGCAGCGCCTGGTACCACCCTTCGGTTCTGCGTGGACTATCGGGGCCTCAATTCAGTCACGAAGACTGACGCGCACCCCATCCCCAGAGCTGATGAGCTCATAGATCAGTTAGGGGCTGCAAAATACCTCAGCACATTTCATTTAACGTCTGGGTATTGGCAGATCGCCTTGACCGAGGGAGCAAAGGAGAGGTCCGCCTTCTCCACACCCGATGGACACTACCAGTTCCGGGTGATGCCCTTTGGAATGAAGAATGCCCCTGCCACCTTTCAGAGGCTGGTCAACAGGGTGTTGGTTGGGCTGGAAGACTTCAGTGCCGCCTACCTGGATGACATTGCGGTGTTTAGCTCCTCTTGGGAGGACCACCTGTGCCACCTCTGGGAGGTATTGATGGCACTGCGGAAGACAGGCCTCACAATCAAAGCCAGTCAGTGCCAGATTGGGCAGGGTTCTGTAGTGTATTTGGGGCACCAGGTGGGGAGCGGCCAGGTGGCGCCCCTTCAGCCCAAAATTGACACTATCCTGGCGTGGGAACCCCCCAAGACTCAGACGCAGGTGAGAGCCTTCTTAGTACTCACGGGGTACTACAGGAGGTTTGTCAAGGGATATGGCAACATTGTTGCACCCTTGACTGAGCTGACTTCTAAGAAGCAGCCAAAGAAGGTAAATTGGACTGACACCTGTCAGAACGCGTTTGACGCCCTGAAGACTGCCATGTGCACCGCACCCGTGCTTCAGGCGCCCGACTTTTCAAAGGAATTTGTTGTCCAGACAGACGCCTCAGAGCATGGTATAGGGGCTGTTCTGTCACAGATCAATGAGGAGGGACTAGACCAACCGGTAGCCTTCCTGAGCAGGAGGTTACTTCCCCGGGAACAGAGGTGGAGTGCAATTGAGCGTGAGGCATTTGCTGTGGTCTGGACGCTGAAGAAGCTGAGACCCTATCTGTTTGGGACTCACTTCCGGGTTCAGACAGACCACAGGCCCCTTAGATGGTTGATGCATATGAGGGGTGAGAATCCCAAGTTGTTGAGGTGGTCCATTTCCCTACAGGGTATGGAACACGCCAATGCTGATGGTTTGTCCAGGTTTTTCCGCCTTAGTGGTGAGAACTCCCAAGGGAATGGTTAGTTCTCCCCACATTTCAGCTGGAGGGGACGCGTGTTAGACCTGGCATCATTGGCGCGGGTCTCCCTTCCTCTTTTCGCTTCTTACCTTTTATGTTGACTGGATTTAGATGCTCTGGGCGCTGTGTCACTGCCATTCAGTGACACAGTGCGAATGCTCCCTGTGTGAAGATAACTGTATGAATTGTGATAACCATAGTTTGGCTCGTTTGGGTTACCTGTCAGCCCCTAGTATCAGTGCACTGTGTGTGCCCAGGGCTGGTAGACCGAATACTGCTGGTGGGCCTGCAGCGCTGATTTGCGCTTCCCACCGAAGCGGCTTTTCAAGTATGCCTTTGTAGCATTTTCTAATAGCGAGTTACCCTCCATTTCACTGTTTACTGTTGTGAGGCCACCCGTTCTCATAGGCCAGAATGTGCAGGCTGAGTATTACATGCCTAATCCTACCTGCCCCCAGGAACCTGATAGGAACGTCGAATTTGATATGTTTAAGCTCAGAACATTGAGATACATCTTTTAGTAAGGATTATTAGCGTAGCCCGTGTTCGAAAATGCCTCTACTAGAAACGAGGTATTTTCTGGCCGAAGCTTTCCTGTAGGCTTTGCTAGCGTGTGTATTGGCCATCTGGATTTGGAGCAGCAGGGCCAGCTGGGTCAGACCTGGCTGGAGAGAGAGATCAGCATTTAAAGTATGGGGAGGGGTGACTCTTTGATCCGAGCAGGGCCGTGCCTGGCAAGGTGAATGATGGCTCCATCTCCCACTGGGCGTCTGATAGCAGACCCCCAGATTCTCAAAGGGCAGGATGTCGCCTCGTAAACCAAGTGCTCCCCGACCCCACCAAACTGGTTCTGGCTGGATGCAGTGATTTGTGACTGCAGAGAACAAAGACTTTTTAGGTATAAAACGCTATGCTGAAACCTGGTGCGGAGTGTTCCTTCTGGATGTCAAGACGAAACTCTGTCCGAGCGGACAGAGGAAAGGACTTTGAAACTTTCACCAAGCTTGCTGAAGAAACTACCCAAGGGCTTGAATTGAGAGCGCCTCCTGCTGAAGTCTCAGGGACATTACACTTCACCCCGTCAGCCGCCTGAATTCCTATGCTAGGGATTCTACTTGCAGGTGAGGCCTCCGTCGAGTAATCCGGAACCTCTAGTTCTACTGTGAGGAACGCGGACTGGTAACCCTTGTGAACTCTGTGTGTGGGCTGCCGCAGCTAAGAGAGAGCTGCCGCCGCTGAGCGCCCACCTTAATTTGAATCTTCAGAACCTTCGCTGAAACTGTGTGGGCCGCCGCAGCTAAGAGAGAGCTGCCGCCGCTGAGCGCCCGCCTTAATTTGAATCCTCAGAACCTTCACTGAAACTGTGTGGGCCGCCGCAGCTAAGAGAGAGCTGCCGCCCCTGAGCGCCCGCCTTAATTTGAATCTTCAGAACCTTCGCTGCAACTGTGTGGGCCGCCGCAGCTAAGAGAGAGCTGCCGTCGCTGAGTGCCCGCACTTGTGTCAGCTGTGCAACATCGTGAATTGTCCTGTGGGCCGCCGCAGCTAAGAGAGTTGCCGCCGCTGAGTGCCCGCACTTGTGTCAGCTGTGCAACATCGTGAATTGTCCTGCGGGCCGCCGCAGCTAAGAGAGTGGCCGCCGCTGAATGCCCGCACTTGTGTCAGTTGTGCAACATCGTGGATTGTCCTGTGGGCCGCCGCACCTAAGAGAGAGCTGTCGCCGCTGAGTGCCCGCACTTGTGTCCGCTGTGCATCATCGTGATTTGTCCTGTGAGCCGCCGCAGCTAAGAGAGAGCTGCTGCCGCGGAGTGCTCGCACCCTTGCTAACTTTGCATCATCGTGATTTGTCCTGTGAGCCGCCGCAGCTAAGGGAGAGCTGCTGCCGCTGGGTGCTCGCACCTTTGCTAACTTTGCATCACCGAGATTTGTCCTGTGAGCTGCCGCAGCTAAGAGAGAGCTGCCGCCGCTGAGTGCCCGCACCTTTGCTAACTTTGCATCATCGTGATTTGTCCTGTGAGCCGCCGCAGCTAAGGGAGAGCTGCTGCCGCTGAGTGCCCACATCTTTGTCAACTTTGCATCACCGTCAATCGTCCCGTGGACCGCCGCAGCTAGGAGAGCGCTGCTGCCGCCATGAGCCCACCACGGAGCTGCACGACGAGAGTCATCGCCACCACCAGCCCGGGCCGCCGCAGCCACGTGCTGCTGCCGCTGGGAGCCCGCCTGTCCCCTAGTGCCCAAATCATTGTGAGTGCACGTTGCGGACCACTGTAGTCGAGAACTGTGGTCGCTGGGAGTCCGCCTGTCACCGTCTCCGCTTCTTCGAGAAGCTACGTGCTGTGTCCCCGTCCAACGGCAGGTATCTGGTGCGCAACGGGTCGTGTAGACCCAGGCCTTGAACTCAGTCAGTGCCACGTTCTGGTGAATACGTATTGCCTTTTTAAGTCCCTACTGATTTACGTGCATTGTGACTGGTTTTGAGAGTCTCGTACTAAACCTTAGATAAAGATACTATTTTTCTATACCTACTTCAGTTGTGTCCTTTTGTGGTGTCGTTACTGCCTTATTGTGCATGGTCATAAATGCTTCACACACTGCCTCTGAGATAGGCCTAACTGCTCGTGCTAAGTTACCAGAGGGTTGAGCAGGGATTATCAAAGGGGGTAGCCCACTTGCCCTGACTTAGGAAGAAGGGTCCCTATTTGGACAGTGGCGCCAGCCATTGCCAACTAGAGACCCCCATTTCTAACACTGCTTCCAGTCTAGACTCTGCTCGAAGAAGACCACTGACTCTGGTGAGCTGGTAAGTGACCTTGTGACAGCTTTGCCATGAGAGGAGAGAGGGCACCGACCTCAAATTATGCAAATACTATGAGAGTGCACTGTTCCCACTCTGTCATATATCCCCGCAGGAGTGGCAGTAGGGCACGTCTGTTAGGAACACCCACGGTATCCCAAAGGATCAGTGTGACACGATCGTTCCCAGCCAGAGAGCCCATCTCCTATAATATATAATTTATGTAGTCTTCTTCTGACAGCTTGACTATTTTTTTGCAATTTGTTTTATATAGTGCAAACTCGACTCGAAGGTATTGGAAATTACTGAATGTATATACTCTACCTCAACCTCCTAATGCCTAATAACTGTGTACTGTGAAGTGCTCTGATTCCCTCGTGGATCATTCTTTGTTGTCTACTTGTCACCTACGCTATCCATATAATACTATATACCTCTTTTGTACTGAATAGCGAATACCAAATGTTTGTATACTACATCAACCATCTAATGTTTAATAATTGTATATTGTAAAGCGCTCTGATATCCTCGTGGGTCACGTTCGCGCTATATAAAACTTTATAAATAAATAAATAAATAAAAATTGGAGCACCAGTTACAGTAGCCATTATTTTTTATTCACTAAGAGATTAAGTGATTTGGCCAGAATCGCAGGATATTGATCCAAAGCTGAGACTATAACTTGGTTTCCCAGTTCCAAAGTTGGCACATCAGGGACCACGCACCCTCTGACACATCACTGCACATCAAAAGGATCAACTTCAACAGCACTGCATAGCCAGGTTGGATTCCTCAACATTCCAGGTGTTGGTGTCACACAAGCACTGCCAGCCTGCAAGAGCAAGGCCAATACAGCTTCGCGTACCCATAACTTGTTCAATTGAATAATACATTTGGAAGCTGTGCTGTGATCCTCAGTGTAATGGGGGCGGGACCAAAATTGTGGCTAAGGACAAAATATTCTTCAACCATTTTTTTTTTACCTTTCACCCCCATACATATAAAATATAATGCACACACCTTAAAAACAAAATAAATGCAATTTGAAGTAATGAACAGGCGCCCCGCGCCTAGGGGAGGGGCGCCCTTAGTTGCGCCATGAGACGGAGCTTCCTCTGGGACAGCTAAGAAAGGGGGTGGATTCAACAAGGAGGGCCGGTGATGCCATCAGGGTGCGCAGGAATTCCGGGGAGAGATATTTAAGGCTGCGCCCTGGGGTATGCTGCCTCTTTGTCCCTTCAGACCTCCGGCAAGCTGCAGAGGCGCGTCGTTGAAGAGGAGAGAGGTCGGCGGCGTGCTGTGTGTGGCACAGGAGGTTTGTGGGGGCCTAGGCGTAGTGCGTTGCCCGCATAAGGGGCTTTTAGTATTAGGTTTTAAAAATGCGCGGTAAGTGGGTTAGTTAGTGAGGTCTCGCTGCGTTGTGCACAAGCATATGAGCTTCTTGTAATTACTTTGTTTTACCGGTAATTGAAATATATATTATTGTGGGTTTGCTTTGCTTAAAGGTATCCTTTCAACATCATTTTGTTTACCGAAAGGTGTTAGTACATTGCACAAAACAATGACAAGCAAGTATTTGGTTTTATTGCATTAGAATTGTGTTTAACGTGTGACAAGTGATTAGTGGTAATTAATGGTGTTTTACTAGATCGAATAGATTACTAATCTGTATGAGAAGCAAACGGCAAGGCTGCCCTCTTATCTTTGTTCTTGTCCGTTCCATTTTCAGCTAGAGAATTGCTATGGCGGTTTTGGCACGCGCGGCGGGGAAGCCTCTCCCCTATGGAAGGGGGGTGGGGGGGGAGGGCGGCTCACGGCTTGGGTGTCATGTTCAGTCTCTGTTGGTCCAGGCATTCTTGCCGTTAGGGGATGGCGGGGCCGCTCCTGTGGGCGGGGGCAGCGGTAATGGTGGCCCGGACCATACATAAGAAGGTGGTGGGCGTGGCGGCTACTTGTACGGTTACTGAGGCTGCTGCAATATGTGTGGAGCACCCTTGTGCGGGGGCGGCAGCAATGGCGGCTCGTTGCTGTCTTTTAATACTTTTAAACGATTATGGGCCGCGCTGGACTGAGTCCGCACTCGTATGCAGGGGAATAAAATTACGGGATTACCGGCATAATGAGGCGGCTCCCATAGGCGGGGCGGCGGTATTGGGGCCTGGTTCACCGTCGGGTTTAATATTGGTTCACAGCAAATTGAAGAGGTTGCACGTGATGGGGCAGGGGAGCGCGGTGATAATTAAAGCCCAGGTTCTCTGCATCCCGGGATGCATCATACCGGAGTCGCACAAGCCTGAAGTTTTGAAGATGTTATAAAAAGAGGGGACGACCATTGGCATAGCAATAGATGTAGTGCTGATTATTGAGCAAGTTTAGCGTGGTTGGCCTCGGTAAAGCAGTTATTGTTTTATTTTATTTTGTTTTCATGCGGTCCTTGCTGAGATGGAGGTAGCACGATCCTGTGCAGTCCACTGGCGTTTCCGGAGGAGGGGGTGGGGGGGCTGGCCAGCCGGCAGCAGGAGGCACAGCGACGTCTACGGAGACCAAACATCAAAAGCAGTAGACCTGGTGCAAGGCTCCTGGGTCACCTCTGGATTGGTTGGTATCGAGCCAGCACGTGCTCAGCGTGATACATGCTCACTTGCTATTGGTCAGCTGGCAGTTACAAATTCAAGTCAATCTTCTTTTTAGGTCTCGCCTACGCAGCGCGCATGCGCTGCATAGGTAAAAAGACCTTTTGTAATCGATTCGGCTTTTCAGCCAAAAACGTGCACGTGTTCCATTGCCTTCAATGGCAACGCGTGCACGTTTGGCGATTCACTTGCGGGAGCGAGCAGCTGGCGCCATATGGTAGCAATTATTGCTCCTGGCGCCGCTCGCTCCCGCAAGGGAATCGCACTCCCCCCACCCCTCCCACTTTCACTTTCGCGGCCGCAATACCGTCCTCGAGCAAATACGGACATGTGGGTCCGTGAGCTGACATGATTGGTGGTAATGAAATTGGATGTTTGTTTTTGACAGATCACGTGGTATTCTACACTGTAAGCTCAAGACTAGTTTTTGGACCATTATTTTGGGAGCGACTAAGTTTGTTGAATTGGGCTATTTGGAGGGCCGAGATATGGGTATGATGTGGCCATTACTGACAAAGATAAACGGGATGTTGCGAGCAGGCCCACGGTAAGCGAGTGGAAAGAATGTGATTGGTGGGTACTCCAGCCCGTCGGAACTGACGAGGTTCCCACTTCAGTCCGGGCAGCTTGGGATTGGTTGAGAGGTCGCTGCGGAGAGGCGTGAAAGGAATGACGTGTGTAGACCTGTGTATGCTAGTTGGGATATAACGATTGATGGAAACTCCACCTCGTCGAAACTTACGTGGTTCCCACTCCGGTCCGGGCCAGTTATGATTGGTGGGAATACAAGAAGGATAACGTATGATACAGAAATACCGAACATCGTTATCCAGTCCGCGTTGGTCTCCTCCTGCCTCCGCTCTCTCCTTTGTTCCTCCTGAGTCCTCTCCCTCACTCTCCACCTCCCCGGCTTTCTCTTCCTTCTTCGCCCCCACCCTCTTCCGACTCGATTTTGCTTCTGCCTCCCTATTCCTAACCCCCCCTTCTCTTTTACATCTTCTTTTCCTCTCCCCCACCCCTCACTCTCCTCTTCCCGTCCGTTCTTTCCGTCTGTACCCTCCCCTCCGTTCTTCCGGTTTCTCCTTCCCTCCCCCTCCCGTTGCACATGCAGACCTGTTGCCCACACACCCCTCACCGAGAGACATTCAATGCTTTCCTGAAATAACAAAGCTACCAGCGGTGCAGCAGCGCTGACGGCGAAGAACAAAGGCAGGCCTGCTCAGGAAGTCACGACGTGTGTGAGCTGCTGGCACGCGCACCTTGCCCGTCTGTGAGCTGGCAGCGCCCCTGTACCATCCCTGCCCAAACATTAATGGCATGCACATAGGTTTATGGGGATTTGTGCTTCATTGGATGGCTATGGGTTTATTTGCATCTTTACAGAGTGGTCTTCGTGCATCTCTTTGAAAGTTTACTGAGAGGTGTGCACCTCTGTGTGTGTTTACTAAGACATGTGTGGTTGTTTGTGTTGGGTACCCTCGCCAACAGTTGTGCATCTCTCTTAATGTTTACACACAAGTGTGGTTCCCTCAGTATGTTTACAGAGAGCCCTCGCTTTCCACCTCCCCGGCTTTCTCTTCCTTCTTTGCCCCCACCCTCTTCCGACTCGATTTTACTTCTGCCTCCCTATTCCTAACCCCCCTTCTCTTTTACATCTTATTTTCCTCTCCCCCACCCCTCGCTCTCCTTTTCCCGTCCGTTCTTTCCGTCTGTACCCTCCCCTCCGTTCTTCCGGTTTCTCCTTCCCTCCCCCTCCTGTTGCACACGCAGACCTATTGCCCACACACCCCTCACCGAGAGACATTCAATGCTTTCCTGAAATGACAAAGCTGCCGGCGGTGCAGCAGCGCTGACGGCGAAGAACAAAGGCAGGCCTGCTCAGGAAGTCACGACGTGTGTGAGCTGCTGGCACGCGCACCCTGCCCGTCTGTGAGCTGGCAGCGCCCCTGTGCCATCCCTGCCCAAACATTAATGGCATGCACATAGGTTTATGGGGATTTGTGTTTCATTCGATGGCTATGGGTTTATTTGCATCTTTACAGAGTGGTCTGCGTGCATCTCTTTGAAAGTTTACAGAGAGGTGTGCACCTCTGTGTGTGTTTACTAAGACACGTGTGGTTGTTTGTGTTGGGTACCCTTGCCAACAGTTGTGCATCTCTCTGAATGTTTACACACACGTGTGGTTCCCTCAGTACGTTTACAGAGAGGTATGTGTCTTTTGGTATGTTGAATGGCAGGTGTGGATCTCTGTATGTTTACACAGCTTGTAGTGTGTTTGCAGAGCTGTGCTGTGGTTCTCTTGGTATGTTTACTAAAAGATGCGGATCCTTGTGCATGTTTACAGAGTGGTGTGCATGCCTTAGTATGCCTGAACAGATTGATATGGTTCTCTTTGGATGTTTAAATTAGTGAATGGTGTGAATCTTTCTGTTTACAGATGTGTGCATCTTAGTGTGTTTACAGATATGTGTTGTAGTGTTTTTGGTATGCTCACCAAAAGATTTGCATCTCTGTATGTGTACAGACAGGTGTGCATTTTAGTATGTTTACAGACAGGTGTGGGTGTCTTGGCATATTTAATGGCAGGTGTGGATGCTTGTTTAATAGGGTCGTTCATTTGTACATAATTTTTACTTGGTTAAATATAACAAAAATGCTTATAACATTTTATCATAACTTTTCAACATGCTGCACAGCAGCCACACTGCTCTGCAACATAGCTTAAACACATTGACAAAGCCAATAGCTCTCGCTAAACACTTATACGGTCCCAAAGGCGAGACCTATTGGCTATGCCAATGCTTGTTGGGGTTGTGAGGGAAGAAGGCTGATGGGTGAAGTACGTCTTGTAGGGTCCATACCCCCCCCCTTCTTAATTAATGGCACTACCTCACGGCACTAGGCAACAGCCCAACGTACCCGGCTGAAAGTCCACGAGAGGCTTACGGGTTCAAGACGAAGGGCGGAGATTGCAATAATTTGTAACAAAAGTTCCGGGGGGGTCAGCCTCGACTTTGCTTTGGTAAGTGAGCAGTAATGTTGTTTCGTAACTACTCACCTAGTGGGAAGAACCGAGTGGAAGTAGAGGTGAAAGTAAACCAGTATTAAGAGGCACATTAGTTGCCGGTTTAATGGGAACATCCAGAATTTCAACGATGGGTGGTAGCGATATATGTTTGTGGGATTCGAAAGACTGCTTAATTGAGGCTCAGTGCCCTTGCGGTCACGACGCTCCAAAGTTATCGCTGGATGTTGAGTACTTTAATTATGCGTACCAACACTTAAATCTAAAGGGGCTGAGAACCAAAAACTGCGGCAGCAATCAGTTTTAATTGCGAGAACTTGAGTGATACTGGAGTCTATGGGGCATATCAACAAGCGGCAGCGATAATTATCGCTGGCCGCTCTTAGCGTGAGGAATTTTATCGCCGGCTATCACAGATAATTATCGCCATGCTAGCGCTGTATTAACAACGCATAGCGCAATGGCGATAATTATTCCAGTGATAGCGATGTTTTCCATGGAACATCGCTGGTTTTCCAGCGATGTTCCATGGAAAACGGCGATATCCTTGGTGATAGGGCCTGTGGTCTTAGCCACACAATCCACCCCCATGTTAGGTATGCCTTAGTCAGGAATTTAACAGACGTTAAATTCTTGCGTTAAGGCATACTTAATGTGATTTTAAATATCGCTAACCCTCGTTGTTAATATGAGGAAGCTGGGTTAGCGATATTTACCCAAGGGAGTCTGGTCAGGCACGCCTCCTTTGCATCTCATTAGCGATGCAATGGGAGGCGTGCTGTCAAGGGGCACTAATGCAAGGATACACGCGCTAGCGTGTCCTTGTTGATAATGCGATAATATTATCGCCGCTTTTCGCCCGAAAACGGGCTCTAAAGCTGCGATAATATTATCGCCGCACCTTGTTAATATGCCCCCATATTCTCAGGACCAGTTATGGTGTTTCTGTTTTCCTCGATGAAACTAAGCACATACCTGTATATGAGCTTGTGCGTTATAGAATTACAGTAATTGGGCGAGGGGTATGTATGGTTCAGGAACACATACGAACCAAAAGACTCAGGCGTTAACATTAAAGTTGACAGGTCAGCAATATATGCATTCTCCACAAACGTATGTATGGTTCAGGAACAAATACGAGCCAAAAGTAACAAACGTTCACATTAAAGTTGACACGTCGGCATATGTACGCAACAAGCACGTACTCCCTTTTGTCTACAATTTAATGTATTGGGAATTTCTCAATAAGCTGGAACGCGGGCTCATTTATAGTATGTATGAATTTATGTATCAAGTTAAAGCAAAAATGATTCTAGATGTGCTAGTCATCCGATAGACTCATTTTATCAATTATTTTAATTAATTGCTGGTTCCGTCGTCAGGATGGGCCGGGTACATTGGTGGAGTAACGCATCCATTGCAGGGGCTGGTATTCGACCTCATGGTCACAGGTTCCATTCACAGCGGGCACACTTAGCCTTGCATCTTGATGGAGGTATACTTTTAAGCACCATTCAGTTGGGTGATAAGCATCCGTTATTCAGCGCCAAGATGTCCCTTTGGGAGGTGAATGTGCACAGTGCAAATATAAGGCCTGCTATCTGTTAGTGATAGGGCGATAGTAATAGTAATAATATGGATGGGCTGCGGCGACCTGGTGGTGACCCCTTGCCGGTTGGGATGGTGACTTGAACGTTTACCAACTTTTCGGTTGCAGCCCTGAGGCACGTTTCTTTGTTATGTTTTTGGTGTTCTCGTCCACGTGTTAACCGTCTGGTGGGGTAACCCATCTATCGCATGGGCCCGGGTTCCTGGTTCAATTCACGGCGGGTACACTTCGTCTTTCATCGTGGCGGCAGTGGACAATTTAAGCACCATTCAGTGGGAAAAATAGACGCTGTTATTCACCACCAAGATGCCCCCTTTGGGATGGAAGGTGCACAGTGCAAATACGAGTCATCCTATGTGTCAGAAACAGGGATGGGCTGCTGCAACCTGGTAGTGACCCTTTGCCGGTGGGGTTGGTGGTTTTGAACGGTGGCAGCCCTGAGGCACAACATTTCTTTGTTGATATGTTCAGGGGTTCTCGTCCACAGGTTAACTGGGTGGTGTGACCCATTTGCTCAGAAGTTGTAGCAATGATTTCCTTTCATCACAAGCAGCTATTGTCCTGTTAGGCAATTGTATGTTATGCGGTGTGGGTTTTAGGCTACTATTGAGAAATACTGCGGGGATATACACCCATCGCTACTGCTACCCATAGCTCTATTATATGTCATTTGCCTTGAGATTAGTGACAGTCCGAGATTAGCAGTGCTATCGTTATCAAATAACTAAAACAGCTAGGGGGTACAGTCAGTGTGGTGGCAAGGTTGGTGCGGGCGCTACCGGCGTATCTTGGGTGGCAAGGGGGCAAACACCTATCTCTAGGGGGAAGTGGGAGGGGTAGCCAATGACTTGATCATCTCCCCAGGGTGTACTGTTGTATCCCTGTGCAGTACATGATCACGGAGAGGTAGTAAAGAGGTTACAATCTATGTCTATACGTTGGGTTATGCTGTTTTCTTTGCGCTCATTGTCACCCATGAAAATGTCCTGGCATTGCTCTACGGAGCCTGCCTCTCGCTGTCATTAAGGAGCTGCATTTTATAAGCTCATCCCAATAACGGGTAGGGATTTATTGGTGACATAATCCGTAGGCCATGTGGGGAATTGCTAAGAATGCAGTCAATGTTAGGGTAGCTTTACTCATTGCTAAATATTTATATGCAGAGTTTCTCTTTTCCTTCCAGGTGTCAGCAGCCTTTGGTAAGGACTGATGGTGTGCAATACAATTAACAGGTAATGATTTATTTATGACATAATCCACGGGCAATGTGGGGAATTGTGTCAGCAGTCCTTAGTAAGGACTGACGGTGTGCAGCAAAATTAACATGAAGTGGATTTTGGAATGGATCTACATTTATAATTCTCATCCCAATAATCTGTGGAGACGTATGGGATTTACTTAATTGCCAAATATTTATCTGCATAATCCCAATTACGGGTTGCAAATTATTTCTGGCATAATCCACAGGCAATTGGAATTGCTAACAAATCCATCACCATTATGGTAGCTTTATTCAATGGCCAAGGATTTATATGCATAATTCTCTTTTCTTTTAAGTGGCAGCAGTCTAGTAAGGACTGTTGGTGTGCAACACAATTAACATAGAGTGGGCCGTGGGTATTCCGCCGGCTTGTAAGGATAGCTTTCTCGGTCATCTCCTTCCTTATTCCTTTGTTGATTGTTTCCCTGCATCATAAAGTGGAAACTACAATAATATCTAACATCCCTGGGATGGGCTCCTTTGTTTCAGGTATGAAATATGAAATGAAATACCAGCATTTGCAAAGCGCACAGCTACCTCCGGAGAGGTGTTCCGGCGCTGGGGGCCCTCGGGTAGATTAAGCGAGCTGTTGCCCAGAATCACATGTTGCTGGGCTAACCTGCCACCGGCACCGGGGATCGAGCCGTAAACCCCGTGGTCCGGAGTCAGGCACCCTGGCCACTGCGCCACACCTCTTCCACAAAGTATGGCTGTTAGTTATCACCAAAGAAAGGGATATGCATGGAAATTTGGGGACAGGGGCCCACTTTTGGGGCGTCAGAGCCCGGAAAAAGGGGAGAACAGCAAGCCCGCTAGTATACACACTGCCTGTGTTCAGATACCCCAGTGGGCCGGTGTGCTATACGGTGCCCTGGTTTTCACGCAATGCAACTGTTTTCTGTAGCACGTTGGGGCCTGCTGGCACAATGTGCGCAGCTGAGTGGGTCCCTAGGGGACAAATCAGACACAATTCAAGTTCTAGTGTACGGCCAAGTTAAAGTTCAACGCATAAAGGAGGAACTACAGTAATGTTTAACTTCTCTGGGATGGGCTCCTTTGTTTTAGGTATGGCTGTCAGTTATCAACAAGAAAGGAATAGGCATGGAGATTTGGGGCCAGAGTTCCACTTTTCGGGCATCAGAGCCCGGGAAAAGAGGGAGACGCGGTCTCCTGATCAGCTTCCGTTCACAACTGGAAGCCCACGCGGTGGTTTGGGCACCCCTTTAATAGGCGCGGCCCGGTACGCATACGTTGGTCTGGGCATTCCTTCGTTCGCAGAGCGGAGCAGCAAGTCTGCTGGTGTGGCCGGAGTAGAATCTTGGGTAGGCTGCCTGTGTTCAGGTACCTCAATGGGCCGGGGTGCTTACTGCCTTTGACATGTTGTTGCCGCTAAAGTGTACGGCCAAACAGAAGTTCAAGTGTAATGTCGTGCCTAATTTACTTAATGCCTTTGACAGGTTGATGCGGCTAAAGCATAATGCTGTGAATAATTTATATATCCAAACAGGATGGTTTTCTCCTATTGGTCTGTGATGAATTACCTGGTTTGATGTGAATAAAAAGGCTACGCCTTGGGCAAACAAAACATGCTCTGATTCTGACAGTTCTTGGGCATATCGGGGTGAAAAAATGACAGAAATGGAGAGGAGTGAATGTCACGTTGTGCGCATACTATGAACAGGCGCCCCCCGCGCCTAGGGGAGGGGCGCCCTTAGTTGCGCCACGAGATGGAGCTTCCTCCGGGGCGGCTAAGAAAGGGGGAGGATTCAATGAGGAGGGCCGGTGATACCATCAGGGTGCGCAGGAATTCCGGGAGAGATATTTAAGACTGCGCCCTGGGGTATGCTGCCTCTTTGTCCCTTCAGACCTCCGGCAAGCTGCAGAGGCGCGTCGTTGACCACCCACCCACCCGCAGAAGAGCGAGGTTTCGCGGAGCACTGACAGTTAACAACAAAGGGGGATGCACAACAATGGAAGTTCAGTGACTGGATGGACTCCAGGAGGGGGTAGGATCCACGTGTGCAGAGGGTAGGCGGAAAAGGGGGACTGACCTGCTGGTGGTCCTGGACTCTACTGCCCTAACCCGCAACGTATGGACTGATTACAACCTTGGGGAGGCTGCCTGTGTTCAGGTACCCCGGTGGGCCGGTGCGCTATGCGGTGCCCTGGATTTCAAGTAATGTAACTGTTTGCTGTAGCGCGTTGGGGCCTGCCGGCACAATGTGCGCAGCTGAGTGGGGAGCTTGGCGGGCTGAGTCAGCCAGGTTGAACTGTACGGCCAAGCTCAAGTGCAGGTGTAATGTCGTGTCTAATTTTCTTACTGCCTTTGACATGTTGTTGCTGCTAAAGTGTACGGCCAAACAGAAGTTCAAGTGTAATGTTGTGCCTAATTTACTTAATGCCTTTGACAGGTTGATGCGGCTAAAGCATAATGCTGTGAATAATTTATATATCCAAACAGGATGGTTTTCTCCTATTGGTCTGTGATGAATTACCTGGTTTGATGTGAATAAAAAGGCTACGCCTTGGACAAACAAAACATGCTCTGATTCTGACAGTTCTTGGGCATATCGGGGTGAAAAAATGACAGAAATGGAGAGGAGTGAATGTCACGTTGTGCGCATACTATTGGTGGGATTGCACTGTTTTACATTATGACAGCTCAGCTGCCCTCACAGTTGGTCTGCAGACAGCTCACAAACCCCTGCAGTATGGTCACTGCCCCGTGGAGGTCTCAGCTGGCACGCAGTCGCAGAGATGGTTTTGTTGCTGGTAAAAGTTTTGTCTCTAATTTTGTCTTCTTGGTTTCAGTTCAAACTTTGCTTTTAACCAAAACTACCCTTATTTTCTACTCTGATCATCTGCATTACAAAGAAAAAACCTACATACTGCAACTCCCTGCATTGTAATTACATTTACATAGCGCTTACTATCCCTGGCGAGGTGCTGAAGTGCTTTATGCCGAGAAGCCACATAGCTCACGGTGCCTTGGCTGCTGAGGTCAACATATATTTGTGAACACGTCAGTTAGGATGATGTAGCGGAGCATGTACATAACAATGCCGCCCCTGGCTATGTCTTGTCAGCAATTCTGACACCTACCCCAGGCCCAACTCTATTTAAAAAAATGGCCACTATGCCTAAAAAGAGGCTGTCTCAATATGACAGTTGAATTTGCATTATTCTCACTGGCTTGAGGTCTCTGGTTAAACAGAGCAGTACTGTGTGGCTGTGACCAATAAGGATCAGCACTTTGGCACCTAGTCAATATAAAGCAGCGCTGGGGGGGGGCCATGATCAATATGAACAGCACTTTGGAGCTATCACTGGTTAAGCATGAGCCTGTACTATCCATGCGCACAGAGGGCTGGGAGCAGGCCTCTGCAATCTTCACACAATTCACATTCACACCCAGAATATCAATGACATGAGCTCATAGAGCCACACACAGTCTCACAACCATATATTGTTCTCGTAACTGCCCCCTGATTTGTTGTGGTAAGGCGTGTGCCTAGCACTGTTTGCCCCACACAGAAACTGAGGGGCATATTATCGCTGGCCGTGCTTAGCGATAGATATCTTATCGCTGGCTATCTCCGGAAATTATCGCCCTGGTAGCGCGTTATTAACAACACGCTTCTCCAGGGCGATAAAAATTCCAGAGATAGCGAGGTTATCGCCGTTTTGCAGGGAACATTGCTGGTTTTCCAGCGATGTTCCCTGCAAAACGGCGATAACCTTGCTGATACGACCCTGTGGTCGTATCAGCACAATCCACCCCTATGTTAGGGATGGCTAAGTCGGGATAATAGCAGACGTTAGATTTTGGCGAAAACTGCAGTTTTTGCCAAAATCTAACGTCTGCTATCATCCTGTGGGCTGCCTTGTAAATATCGCGATGTGCACATCGGCGATATTTACAACGTAGCCCATCTGGGGTACGCCCAGTAACGCCCACCTTGCATCTCATTAGAGATGCAGGATGGGCGTTATGGGAAAGGGCGATAGGGCAAGGATTCACGCGATAGCGTGACCTTGCTAATACAGCGATAAAATTATCGCCGCTTTTCGTCTGAAAACAGACGCTAAAGCGGCGATAATTTTTGATCGCCGGCTTGTTAATATGCCCCTGAGTTTCCACTTTGAAGGCTGGCAACAAGCCACACAATCACAACACAGTCTGAAAAAAGATACAGTGTCAGTGTCGCAAACACTCAATTCACAATGGCACCGACATAAATACACATTCTATCTTGAGTCTTGGCGTTATGAAGTACTGTGGTTATACTGAATAAGCAGCTACCTACTTCATTATCATAGGAAATATCTTTATTGATGTCATAACTACACTTTCACAATTGCCTTATTAACCTTCTTGCTTTCTCAAAAGTGCTTAAAAATGCATAATTTGCCCACCCCTTTTTCAAAATTTTCTCAAGGGGGTACCCTCCACGACCACCCCTTATTTATGAGAGTCAGACTCGCTCGCTCGCCACCGGTCACTCAGTCAGAACCTTTACACCCGTCACTTTCAAATGTCACCAGCCGCCACTGCTGCTGTGCACCTTCATTGGCCAGTGCAGCCAAAACACCGCTTCCGATGCTTGCCGTGGAGCAGGGACCAAGCAAACATTGATTAAGCTTAATCAGTGCTCGTCCGCTGTTCACAATTAAGGTAGTATTTTTTGTCTCCGCCCACTCTCGTCCTCTGCTGCTCCATCAAATGCACTTGCATGCATAATCGCACTCCCCCACTCCACATTCTTGCTTCTCCTCCCCCCCCAAATCACCCTCTTCCCACTTGCTCCCTCCCGTGCTTCCTTAACTGTACCTGTCCCACCAAGGGGTGTTGCTTGCTCCTTCCCTCCCCCTCATGCTGCCGGTCTTGTTTCCAAAAAAGTCTCCCATAATTTCTTACAGCCCTCCCACCTCTCTAGCAAAACAGCATTGGCAAAGCTTTAGCAATGCTTTTATATTTTTTTTTGGCAGCTTTAAATAGTGCCATTTTGATCAGAATGTATTGGATCGCTTTACATGATCACCAGTTACTTGAACATGGTCACTTTCACCTGCTGCTTGATGTGAGTTTGTATCAAACTCTGGTTTAAATTTGGTGTGGTTGCTTTAATTCTGCCCTACCTCCCGTCGTTGCTTGCAATTTCCCCCCCACCCAACCACCTTGCCAGAAAAAGAAAACACTCGCAAAG
The DNA here is from genome assembly GCA_963921515.1 of Calotriton arnoldi. NCBI lineage: Eukaryota > Metazoa > Chordata > Amphibia > Caudata > Salamandridae > Calotriton > Calotriton arnoldi. The sequence goes on along the minus strand of CAWUFW010007044.1, from coordinate 620,826 downwards.
CTTTGCCAATGTGTTTATTCATGTATTTATTTATTTCAGTTTTATATAGTGCCAATTTAATATGACATATTGAGCTACTTTACATGGGCACGTTACATTGCACACGGTCCCTCTCACCCGCTGCTTGTGCTGAGTTTGCAGGAAACTCAGGTTTTATTTTTTTATAGAATGGGGGTTGGGAGCGCACTGCCTCACATCCCAGCACAGTTCGCCCCTTTGCATCCTGGTAAATGCAGTACATAGTTCATGCTTACTTCAAAATTAGCTTGCATTTTTCACCAAAGTTGGTCCAAACATTGCTGTATATCTCTAGACACGTGTTTCTGGGCTGAGCCCTTCATCAGTAGAGAGCAGCAGTATTAGAGAGCAAAGAAAAATCATCTGCGGTTGCTGGAAATGCTGCCAAGTTCCTCTCAGGTCACAGTACCACTCACAGGCACACAGGTGCATCTCCAAAGCTTGTCAGCTTTATTTTGTTATGGTTGCTTTCAATTACCCCCTACCCTCTCATCTTTGTTTTCAGCCACCCCCACCCTCCTGTCACTTCTCTCAATTCTCCCCCACCCTCCCGTCATTGCTTTTAATTCCCCCAAATCCTCCCGTGGTTGCTTGCAGACCCACCACCTCGCCAGAAAAAAAGCATTGGCAAACCTGTGGCACTGCTTTCTCTTCATTTATGTAGTGCAGCAATATATAGCACCAAGTTAATACAAAGGTATTGATCCACTTTACATGAGCACCGATACATTAGCTATTCTACCTAAAAGCGATATGAAGAGGCCAGAGCTAGCTGCTTTAGAGTGCTTTTTTAATCATCCCCTTATGCACCCCCAACCAACCCCTTCCCCTTGCAAGCCACCCCCACCAGATTGTGGTCGGCCAGTTTTTGCTGTTGCCTTCCCTCATGTTACCACAAACATCCCTTACAGCAAGAGCAAAATCATGTAATCTCCATGCCTTGCAGAACACCTCTTACAACTTCAAAACTGTTAGATTTGCTGATGGGGGCTACTTTTAATTTGACAGCTGGTCCTGTTTTCTACCCCAGACCAATGCGGGCCCTTTGAAGTGGTCTGGGTCTCACACTCTAAATAGATTCCCCCATAATAATGACAGATAAAAACAGGGTCCTTGACTGGGGAAGGAATGTCTGACACAAGAGCGTCTTGTAACTGCATTGGCCTGTGGCCTCATTTCACTCACAGTCAGAAGCACATACAGGCCAAGAAAACAATGAACTTCCAGAGCTGCCAATAGAGGTGCGTCCAATCACACGTAGTGTGTGTTTGTTTTCATTATTAAGAAGGGGTTTTTACTACAGTGCTCCACCCCCTTGTATTAAAAGTATAGGTCTAATCATAGCAATGTACAGCGGAATAACATAATCAGCGTTATTTTAGAGATTAAATTGACAGGAACAATATAATGTTACAAGTACGTAGGGCAGTCGCGGCCAGTGTAGGTAAGCGCGGTGGAGCGGGGCGGGGGGGGAGTCGACAGACGACGGAGTAGGTTTTATTTATTTACTTAAATGTATCTATCCGTCATCTGTCGACTTCCCCCCCCTTCCACCCCGCCGCGCTTACCTGTGCCGGCCTCCTCTGACGTAGGGTCAGATGACAAGAGTACGGCCGGCAAAATGACCTTTTATGAGTGGATACAAAGCGCGCCAGCTTTAAAATTAAATTTTAGCTGCAGTTCAGAACATCTACGTATCATTGCAGAAGATATTATCCCGCCCAATTTTTCAGTGCATAAGAGATGAATGTTCCCCACAGAGAGCAATAGAAAAAAAGTATTTAATGCAAATGCACAGATGTGCTACGTTTACAGATATGGAAATGTACAACCAAAAGCAACAGTTGTATCTTTGGAGGAGTACACCTGGGATTCTTTGTGATTTCCAAAACTTTATTACACTTACTGTCAAAATAAGTGTAACCTTTCAGGCTTCAAGACTGACATTTGAAGAGTTCTAGAGTTGCCAAGCAAGTCAACCAACTTTTTTTAGTCAAATTTAGGCACCACAGCCAGTGTTGCTCTCCTCTTCAGAAATGCAGACCAATTTGGCAACCTTACATTTTACAACACACATCCCAAAATTATTCAGCTAAAAGGCGGTCAATTTTAGGTCGAAGCCTACCAGAAAGCACAGCTGTCTGGTTTACCAACGACATCTTGGGGACAGTCTGAAAGCTTTCCTGGAATGCATTCTGCCCATTGCTTACCATTAGCTTTGTATTTTGTAACTCACATGTAACTGCTTTTTATTTGTTTTAAGATGTCCAGCTTGAGTTTGCCCCTCCCGAGGAGCATAATCCTATTTACTGTATTCTACGACACTAAACCCTATGACATTCTACACCACTGTTTGTCACTGCACTCTACGACACTGCACTCTACACCACTCCACTCTGTCACTCGACGATACTCTGCTCCACTATGCTCCAATGTGCCCCTCCATTCTACGACACTCCCCTCAACTCCCTCTACACCACTCCATGCCATTTTACTCCACTCTACTCAACTGCACTCTACACCACACCACTCCACTCTATGCCACTCCGCTACACTCTACTCCACTCTACTCCCCTCCACACGACACTCGACTCCACTATATGCAACTCCCTCTACAACACTCCACTCTACGTCACTTCACTGTACACCATGCTGCTCCACTCTACAACACTATACTCCACTTCATGACACCTCACTCTATGACATGCTAATCCACTCTATGGCACTCTGTGCCCCTCCACTTTATGACACTCTAAACTCTATGCCACTCCACTCTACAACACTCTACCCCACTCTATGCCCCTCAACTCTACTCCCTTTAAAACACTCCACAACAGTCTACAATAATATATACCAATTCAGTGTACTGTACGACACTGTACTTCACTCTACAACACTCCACTCTACGACACAGTACAACGCTCTAGTCCACTCTACGCTCCGTCATTCTATTCCCTTCCACTCCACTCCCTACAATACACTGCATTCTACGTCACTCCACAACACTCCATGCTACTCTGCTCCACTGTACGCCATCCTGTGACACTCTACGCCACTCTATGCCACTCAATTCTATGCCACTCTACTCTGCTACCCTTCACTCCCTCCATGACACTCTATGCCACTTTATGACACTCCACACTATTCTACAACACTCCACGCCACTCTACAACACTCTACTCTACGATACTCCACAACACTCTACTCTACGCCATTCCAAAACACTCTATGGCACTCCAAGACACTCTACGACACTCCACTCTACGACACTCCACTCTCCTTTAGCCACTCACTTTTAGCCATGGTGAAGAACAGCCACACTGATGTTCAACATGTCTAAAACTCTACGTCATTCCAAAACATTCCATGGCACTCCAAGACACTCTACAACACTCCACTCTACACTCCACTCTACGACACTCCACTCCACTCTCCTTTACACCACTCACTTTTAGCCATGGTGAAGAACAGCCACACTGATGTTCAACATGTCTAAAAAACATTGACAAAGCCAATAGCTCTTGCATAGGCGAGATCTATTGGCTCTGCCAAAGCTTGTTGGGAACAATAGCAATAAATACCTCAGAACACATTGAATTATTTATCAGAAAAAACATGCATACACTTTGGTTGGGATCTGGTTTGTTCCTGCTGCTTTGCCCTAGACCAGCTACTTAATATCGGCAGAATCTCCGTACTCCGTACAGTCATTGGTGGGGAGTGGATAGGGATTTTTGCCACTTTGAGATGGAATCTCTAAGTCAAGTGGACTTTATATGGCTTACAGTCATTCAGGATCAGCAGTAAGCTGGGCTAGTAGAGGTTCAAAAAGTGTGTCTGGCACTCAAAGTTCAGCTCATCATTCAGGAAACACTGTGTAAGATCCACACAGGTCTGCGTCAATGCAATTCAATGAATAGCTGGAGTTCAGGTAGATTTTGAACAATTGGGATATTGCCCAGGGCCACTCAGGAGATAGGTCATTTTAACAATTTCAAAATTCGATCTGGTTGGCTGAGACACGTCTTCCTTCCACATAGATGATGCTCGCCCTGTTCCCAGTATGCATAGCAGAGGAAACATAACACCTCACCAAGGAATGCACCAGGCGCTGCAGTCGTGGGGCGCCTTGGTAAGAGAGTCCGTTAGGCCATGGAGATGGAGTTGCCACTTCTGTGAGCAGTGTCCTTCCTCCATATTGCGCACATTATTTACCGGAAGAAATGTTAGTGGTCAGCACTTAGTTTCCCAAAAGGCGGGTGTACCAGAGATGATCGATGCCATATCCCCAATTATTAAGATGTTTTAAGCTTACAGTTATACATTCACAAATGTGAATACAAAGGGATTCTGCTGCCGAAGATCACGACTTAATCGAAATGTCCCTAGGAACAGACACTGACTGTAGCGAAAAATTGTATATGAGTTTTATAATTTTTTGTTTTTTTGGAATAAGAGGCTCCTGAAAGTGATCCAAAATGTAAAATACTCAGGGACAAAGCAAGACGTAATAATGAAGGGTACCTTCTTCCATATCCAGGGTCCTAAAATCGCTTCTGGATACTTGTGTGCACTTTAATACGTGAGCCACTTCGTCCTTATAAGAAATATTTATACAATAGAAACAAAGGGGTAGATTTACAAGCCCCTTGCGATACTTTTGCACTGCCGTTGCGTCACTTTGGTGACGCAGCGGCGGTGTAAACAATGCGGCCAAGTTACAGCGTGACACATCTAGGGAGATGCGTCACGTTGTAAAGCCCTGCGTCACATTATACCTGCATTAGGTATAATGTATGCAGGGTGGGCGTTCTCACGCAGAAAAGCCTCATAAAAGTGGCGCAATGAAATCTACAAGATTTCACTGCGCCACTTATAGGACGCCACTGCATCAAAACCTTACACCTGCTTGAAGCAGGCGTAAGGAGTGACACAGTACAATAAGTATAGGCCTCAACATGCATTGCTGGAGCTGCGTTGTGCTTGCGACACGACTCCAGCAATGCGTGACTTTTGGGCCAACAGATGCGTCAGAATTTTTCTAATGCATCTGTCAATCCTTGAGCCATGGTGCGCCGTATTGTAAATACGGCGCATCCATGGTGGCGCAAGGGTAGCGCAGGCTGGTGAGGGCAAACTGACGCATCTCTACAGATGCGTCAGTTTCTTGTAAATCTGCCCAAAAATGTTCTATGGGTCCAGAACCTCATCATTTTATCTAGAAGCTCGACATTGTACTTCTATGGTGCCAGCCCAGCTTTAGCATGGGGCAGTAAGCCAGGTACTACAAGCCCAGGGGAGGCTGTCTGTACTCAAGAGTATAGCAGAAGTGTGCACAGAAAATGAATCTGTCAAGATTTGCCCTCCCCTAGACAAGCAGCAGAGTAGAAAAGTTGAGATGGGTTGAAAGTATGAATTAGTCTCAGTCACAAGCAATGACTCTGGTCTGCAGTCTAGCAGTGGTTATCCCAACACTTATTTTTCCTCATAAGTCTTTTACACGTAGCAAGAGAAAAAACACAAAAGGGAAAAATCAGGAGGAAGTGAAAAACAAAGAAAAAAAGCACGACTGAAAAAGAACCCGAAATAGTGAGATAAAAGGGAGTGTCTGGTGAAGGATGGATAACACATAAAGTAGACTCATGAATATCCAGGCTTGGTATTGGACACCCCAGAGCATCAACAGCACTGGCTGACTGCTTCAAGGCAAAACTTTGGGCCCGGCACAATTGTTTTTACAAATGAAGCACTGCAAACACCAAGAGGTAGGTGTAGCGTAGTCATTAACATCATGTCATTGATACAGGTGTTCACGAGTGTTCAGTTGATGACAACGTGTATATGGATGTATCACATGCGTTCTTTACATTCATATGTGTAATTGTTTGAGCTTAGCATTGCCTCTCCATGGTATCCACAACTGGGCACTCAGATGCGGTTTGGAGTCCCTGGAGATCGGACCTGCGGGAAGTGGGCTCCTGCATTGTCCATTCCCCGCCATTTTGGTGAGTTGCAGTCTTCCTGTGCCCCAGATTGCAGTGAAGCAGCAGAGTCCAGGAAGTGGTAGGGAGGCAAACTCGTGCTGTCTCTTTCCTAACAATTTAAAAAACGATTTTCCCTACCTGTGATTGCATAATTTTTTTATTTTCTTTAACTGTCTTTGCCTGTGGTTGCAGTTAAAAATTGGAGTTTTAACCTGCCCGTGATTGCATACTTTATCACTTGTTTTGTGTTTAAACTTGTGGTTCTTCCTTGCTTGTGACTGTCTCCATTTAACCTGTTGAATTGTGGCATTTGCAGTCCTAACTCTGTAGTTTATTTCCCTCTCATTCCCCGTGAATATCAGTTTTTCCCTTGCTCTGTGCTAAGACCTGTATGTTAAGCAGTCTACCCCCAGCTCCAATGTTGTGTTAGCACGTGAGTGAAACCAGCCCCCCCCTAGCAACAGGGATATTTCTACATCAGAGAGAGAACAGAGGGTGCTCTGAGCCAGCAGTAATCTGCTGTTTAAGCTGTGTTTAATAGGGACTGTGCACTTCGTTTTTTGGCCAGGAGAGGGAGTAAAGTTTTATACAAACAGTATTGTTAGAGGACAAGTCTGTTAGGCCCTTACCTGCAGAAGTCCAAAGTGTGGATTGAGCCTGTCTGTCTCCTAGGAGATTTCTGAATAGAGGAGCAGCTTTCAACTGCCTGGCCAGCAAACCTTGTCTGAGGTCGCTGGGACCTTATAAAGTCCGCTATTGGTTGGTACATGTGTACACTGATTGGTGGTTGTATCTGGTGTTTCTATTGGATTAGGGTTAGTGCCCTCATTGGTTGGGTATTTGAGGGTTCTGATTGGTTTCTGGGTCTGTGACTGAATCAATGTAGGGTTGGGAATAGGGCTAGGGTTAGGATTTCTATTAGAAGTAGGGACTAGGGCTTCCTGTGTGATTGGTTGTTGGGACTAGGGTTGGGACTAGGGCTAGGGTTAGGCCTTTAATTGGAAGTAGCGATTAGGACTTTTGGTGTGATTGGTTGCTTGACTAGGTGTGGGACTAAGAGTAGGGTTAGGCTTTCTATTGGAAGTAGGGACTAGGGCTTCCTGTGTCATTGGTTGCTTGGATTTCGGTTGGGACTACTGGTAGGGCTAGGGCCTCCATTGGACGTAGAGATCAGGGTTTTTTAAACTGATTGGGTGCTTGGACTAGGGCTAATATTGGCTGTAAGGTCCTGGTCTCCTATTGGTTTTAGATTTTAGGGCTAGTGTTGTGATTGGATAGTGTTAGGGCTAGGGTTCCCATTGTCTGAAAGGATCACCTGATTAATAGGGCTCTAAAAGGCCAAGGCTTAGGGCGTTTCAGCCCGGGCGTTGAGGCTGAGGGCGGAGAGGACAAGGGCAGTTGCCTGTTTTAGCCTGTTCGAGATTGGTCAGGACTAGGGCCAGAAATGCTGCCCATTCTCCCATTCAGTAATACCCAGCCCACACCATCCACATCCACAAACATAGTAACACACTCACACCAAATGTACACCACACACAACCCTATGCACAAATCAATGTACCAGCATACACTACAACCAACTCATCACTAACACAATGCAATCCAACACCATACATAACTACATCTCATCCAGACACACACTCCCGGCTCTAATTACTCCTAACAGACCACTTTTTATCACTAACAAACATATAATCAGCCTTCCATCATTTGTCCAACCAACACCCTCCTCTTCCTTCTACCATAATAACACTAACGCACAACACATACACTGCACGGCACCACACTTTTTAACTCTTGCAACAAACCAGTCTAAGACAAACACTCTTACCTCTACTTCATTCCCTCCTACACACAACATACACTCTACTCATAAACACATCACCACCCCTCTACCTTACAACCTCATCTCACAAACAATACTATACAAACAAATCCATCGCATGAAACAAATACACCACCACCCCTTTTCACTACTCCTCAAAAACAAAACATATCACACACACCAGCACAACAAGATCCTCAAAGCGCAACACCTCATAATACTTACCATCACAAAATACAAACCTACACCCACATTTCAAACCACACAAAGGAACAAACTCCAATGCCAAGCTTTCTCTCTTCCACCACACCTAACACAGATACAGCAACACAGCAACTCTCTTCCAAACGCCTCTCATCCATTGGACAATTTAGAACCTTACTACATGACCCACATGCTGCACCACCACCCCTGACTCATACACCTTCCGCCCTAAACACACGCAAACAATATAAGCAACGTGCCACACCTCACAACTTCGCTTCCCCATGTCTACTGCACAACAATGTTGCACCACGAAAACAACACAGCACACCAACTCACTCTCAGACACCATCTCCACCACATACACATGCAGACCCATCAAAATACCTTCTTAGCATGCTGGATGAGGAACATGATACAGAACAGCTACACGATTGCTATCCTAATACAGCTAATACTGGTACTAAAAACACACCTGCTACAAACCCACACATTACTGATCACTCTTCTACAAAACAAAGTCTCACTATCACCAAAGCCCATTCTCTAAACTGTCTACTAATAAATGCTCGATCCCTCTCTAAAAACAAACATCACATCTACGACCTTCTCACCGATGCAAAACCAGACATACTTTTCATAACTGAATCATGGTTGGGAGATGATATGGCTCCAGTCCTGCATGAAGCCGTTCCTCTAGGCTATCAAACGTTCACCCAAAATCATATAGGCAAAAAAGGAGGTGGTCTAGCTGTTGTTTTCAGGCAAACATTACATATTACTAAAGTTGACGACATCACCATAAAGAATTGTGAGGCTCTTCTCACCAGATGCAATCCTACACCGTCTTCCTCCTGAAACTTCCTGCTCCTTTACAGACCTCCACCTAGCAAGGCGACATTCCCAGACACACTCCTCCACACACTCCTTCACAGTTTCAATCCCGATAACAATACACTCCAACCTATGCATTCTGGGTGACCTCAACATTTGGTTTGACAAACCCAATATGACCCATCCAAAAACAATAATCACTGGCCTAGACGCACTGAACCTGCATCAGATTGTCCACAAACCCACACACATCACTAGACATATCCTAGATGTCATTTTTGCTAATACCGAACTGGTTACCTTTCGAACTATAACTCCGGTCACATGGTCAGACCACCACTTGCTTGCTTTCCAACATAAAACAACACTAAGCGACTCACCTAAAACTACCTTACATCCATCCACCTATCGGCCGTGGAACAAACTCAATTTGGAACACTTAGAAACACAACTAACATCCAGTACAAATCTGGAAACAATAAATTCTGTTAAAAAACTATATGAGTGGCTACAGGAAGCTTTTGACATCCTAATACCACCAAAACCACACAACAGAACAAAAGAAAAAAAGCGCCTTGGAGAAACATAGAGATAAAAGACATAAAACAACAAATTAGAAAGCTGCAATGTACCTGGCTCAAAACAACTGCCAAACAAGACAAACTTCACCTACAGAAAATAAACAGATTATACAAGTCAGCTGTCAAAAAAGCTAAGAAAAGGTACTATTCAGACAGAATTCAAAATGCTAAATGTGCAAATAAAGAATTCTATAAAATACTCAATGAATTTCGCAAACCAAATTGCCTAGAAGGAACTCATCCTGTCACTCAAGATTTCACAGACAAACTGGCAAATCATTACACTGACAAAGCAGACACATTGGACTCATACTTAAAACAGAAACAAAGCACTAGCACTAACCCTTGTACAAAACAACAATCCAAGAATACTCTAACCCATCCTCTCCGTTCCTTCCAAAACATCTCACACGATGAATTTATGGACCTGGTCAAAGCAAGCAGGCCTGCCGGCAGCCCTTCTGACCCGTGTCCACCACAAACTTTCAAGAAAATTCTTTTAACAACCTCTGCTGCCACTCCAGTAAGAAGAATCATCAATGATTCCTTAACTACCGGAATATTTCCAGAAGGACTCAAAAAGTCACACATACGCCCTTTACTGAAGAAAACAAACTTGGACCGGCTGAACCCTGACAACTACAGACCCATTACAAATGGACCTTTCCTGGGCAAACTGATAGAGCAGCGTTCGCCCAGATGTCACAATTCATTGAAGAGAATGACATACTTTCAGACTTCCAAACAGGATTCCTTCCGGGAAGAGGCAATGAATCTGCCCTCCTTGCCATCTGGGATGACCTGAAGAATACAGTAGACCGCAACGGGATTGCTGCGCTACTCCTCTTGCACCTCTCGGCTGCCTTTGACACGGTTGACCATGACACTCTGAAACAAAGACTCAATTAAGTCGGCATAGAGGGAACTGCTCTAGACTGGATCGCGTCCTACCTTCGAAACAGAACTAATGTCATCCATACCCCACCTTTCTCGTCCAAACCATACTCCACAAAAGCAGGGGTCCCTCAATGATCTATCATCTTGCCCATGCTTTTCAACATCTACATGAAGTCATTACCGGTACTGATCAATCAATTTCACCTCACGTGCAATAACTATGCAGATGACACACAAATACTCCTTCAACTGGAATGCCCTAAAGAAATTGGAAAATCCCCAATTTTCAGTTGTTTCAGAGCCGTGGATCAGTGGATGACTTGGAGCCATCTCAAATTGAATGCTTCCAAAACGGAAATACTCACGTGTGGCGATTGGAAACATTATGACCCGCTTGCCGCCTGGCCTGATGAACTGGGATCACCGCCTAAAGTAACGAAGGAAGTAAGAAACCTCGGAATGACCATGGACTCCAAGCTATCGATGAATGCCCAAGTGGACAAACTAGCAAGATCAAGCTTTGTCACTATAAAAACGCTGCAACGAATTTTCCCTCATTAGGGATTTCCACACAAGGTCCAAGCTACCATCTCCCTTGTTCTGTCCAAACTCGATTACGCCAATAGCCTCTACCACGGATCACCTTTAACAACCATTAAAAGACTACAACTGATTCAGAACTCGGCTGCCAGACTACTCTTCCATATCAAACCGCGAGACCAAATCGCACCTGCCTTGAAAGCCCTGCATTGGTTACCGGTTGCCAGAAGATCCACGTTCAAGCTGCTTTGTATCACACACAAAGGAATACATGGAATGGGACCGCTCTTCATCAGGAATAAAATCACCAAACACATTCAACAAAGGAACCTCCGCTCTAAAGGGGCACCTCGCCTCAAAATCCCAAGATACAAGAAAAAAACCATGGGTGGCACATCCTTCTCTGTTCAAGCAGCCAAACTATGGAACTCTTTACCCCCCAACATAAGATCCACCGACAGCCACCTTATCTTCAGAAAACTACTCAAGAATTGGCTCTTCCCCATATAAGCAACATACGCAAACATAAATTTACAGCATATCCCTCTGTATATAAGCATTTATTTTCACTGTAGATATGTATCTATCGTTGTGTATTGCTTTGTATAAACATGTAGAATAATTATGTTGTTAAAAAAAATTAAAGTACAATAACACTTGAAAACCGGAGTTTATCTGGTGCATCTTTGGTCTACCTATACTTGCTTCCATTGTGCATCTATGTACCTTCCATGTACTTGGATCTATGTGTTTGTTACTTTTCTCATGAAAAAGCATATTCAATGCACTACCCTATTTCTCATCCTGTACCTCTATCTATATCTTTAATCTACATATACTTACCTCCTTTATGCATCTATATATTTTCAATGTACTTATGGATCTTTATATTTATCACTTTCTTCTAATTTAGCATTTCCAATGCACTACCCTATTTCTCAGCCTATACTTCTCTCAATACATCTTCTAGCCCAACTTTCTGACTCATCTCAAACTTCTTTCTACTACTCTTTCCAATGCACTACCCTATTTCTCACCCTATACATCTATCAATATATCCTCTACATCCACTCTCTCATTTATCCCAAACCCCATACCACTACTATGATCCCCAAAATAACCCTTTCTAGACCCTCCCCATCTCTACCCCTCCTTGCATCATCTGACACCTCTTTTACTATACCGATCCCCCAAAACAAACCTTTCTAAACTCTTCCCTCTGACTCTTCCCCTCCAAAACCCCTTTTACTCATCCAAAAGCCTCCTCCTACTGCTATGACCTCCAAAAAAAAAAAAAAAATCCAAATCTTTCACTCTTCTATCCCTCCACTACACTTTTCAATCAAAATAACAGACTAACATGTTCACTTCTCAAATTCCATATTCCACTATACTAATTCACCACTAATCCTTTGGGGGTTCCAGAGTAGCGTGCTACTCGCCAATAAAGCGCTTCAACACCCCATCAGGGTTACAAGCGCAATATAAATGCAAACCTTTTTCCCTTTTCTAACCCTCCCCAACCCTTCTCAATCCAAATATCTGACTAACATATCCACCACTCAAATTACTTTCATGTTTCACCATACTAATTCAACACTAATCCTTATGGGTTCCAGAGTAGCGTGCTACTCGCCAAAAAAGCGCTTCAAAACCCCATCAGGGGTAGCAAGCCTATATAAATACAAACCTCTTTCCCTCTTCTATCCCGCCGCCTACCCTTCTCTATCCAAATAACTGAATAACATATCCACCACTCAAATTACTTCATATTTCACTATACTAATTTTCGACACTAATCCTTTATGGGTTCTGGAGTAGCGTGCTACTCGCCAGAAGAGCGCTTCAACACCCATCAGGGGTAACAGGTGCTATATGAATGCAAACCTTTCTTCCTCTTCTATCCCTCCGCTATACTTCTCACTCCAAATAACTGACTAATATCCACCACTCAAATTACTTTCATATTTCACCATACTAATTCACCACTAATCCTTTATGGGTTGCCGGAGTTGCGTGCTACTCGCCAAAAAAAAGCGCTTCACACCCCATCAGGGGTAACAAGCGCTATATAAATACAAACCTTTTTCCTCTTCTATCCTTCTGCTATCCTTCCGAATCAAATAACTGACTAACCTATCCATCACTTAAAATTACTTTCATATTTCACTATACTAATTCAACACTAATCCTCTATGGGTCCCGGAGTAGCGTGCTACTCGCCGAAAAGCGCTTCGATGCCTCGTCAGGTGTAGTAAGCGCTATATAAATGCAATTACAATTACAATACAATTACAATAATACACTTCTTACTTTGAACACATACTGCTGGTTCATGGTGGTACTTTCCTTTCCTTCTCAACAGTAGGGTACTCCTGCTGTAATGTCACTGCCAGGGCCGGACTGAGAACCAAAACCTGCCCTGGCAAAGTGCTCGGCCGGCCCCCGGGGGGTTGGGGGTGCGGCCGAGCTGTTTGCCAGGGCCGAATTCGGCCGATTTTGTTACAGGGGGCGATATTGCAGCTATGCTGCAAAAACGGCCCTGTAACAAAAACGGCCCCCCCGGGGCCCAAAACCGGCCCCCACCCTGGCGGCCCACCGGGGAAATGCCCGGTGCCCGGTACGGCCAGGCCGGCCCTGGTCACTGCTCAGACAGCACCAGAATTTCAGAATCTGATGCACCACTTTGCACAGGGGCAGATTTATAAGCCCCCTGCGCCACCAGTTCGTCACTTTTTGTGACGTACTGGTGGCGCATGTTACTGCTCCATATTTACAAGGAAAGGAAAAGCCACCCTGCGTGGCTTTTCCTGTCCTTGTAAATATGGCCCCTTTACACGCAGCACTTTGCGTGAAAGGGGCGTTTCATGGGTGTTGCTGTGGGTGTTCCCACGCAACACCCATGGAACAAGACACATTTCCAGATTTACGAGGAATCGTAAATCTGGAAATGCGTCTGAATGCTACACCACCCTAAGGGTGGCGTAGCGAGGCGCAATGAGGAGAAATGTTTTTACTGGAAAGAAAGTGGAGAAAAGACTTTTCACTCGTTAATAAAGGCAAATATAGAGAGGCCATAAAACACTATAAATTAGAAATAAAATCTGCATAAAGCAGTTATTATCAAGATAGAATTACATCAGCTGCAAACTCCCCACGTGAAATCTTCCACATTGCAAAATCACTTCTGACCCCCTCGGCCCCCTCACAGACTGCAGATAATCCCCAACTCCGATGCAACCAGCTAGCAGAATACTTTTCTGTTAAAATACAAACCATCTATACGTCATTCCCTCTGGAAAGTGACCAACGAATGGTATCCTTAACCGATTCAACAAAGGAACAGGACCTGCTGGAGGAATTCCCCCCATTGGACCAAACTTCCTTAAACAAGATCTTGAATCATCTCAAATCTGGCTCCCCTATAGACCCAGCTCCGCCCACCATTTTAAATAAGATTAGGAAGACCATCTCCCCAACCATTTTAGATCTGATTAATGCCTCCCTTCTTACTGGAATTGTGCCTCCGCTGTGGAAACAGGCGATGGTCAAGGCACTGCTAAAAAAAACGAATCTGGACCCGGAAGACTGGGCAAATTATCGACCCATATCTTTGTTGCCCGGCATAAGTAAAATCGCGGAGAAGCATGTGAACTCATCCCTTTCGGGATTTCTGGAAAAAAACAACTTGCTTCATCCCTCACAGACAGGTTTTAGATCACAGCAGGGTACAGAGACCGCCCTCCTGTCGGTAGTGGAGGAAGCCAGAAAAATCATTGACGACGGAGGCTGCGCGGCAATTATTTTATTAGATCTGAGCGCAGCCTTCGATACAGTCAATCACCCGCTGTTGATTAGTAGACTCAGAGATGTAGGAGTGACAGGAATGGCACTTAAATGGTTACACTCTTTTTAGAAAACAGAGTCTTCTCAGTTTTTGAGGATGAAACCATGTCTAAACAAGTGCCTCTTATATGCGGAGTTCCGCAGGGATCAGCGCTGAGTCCCACTTTATTTAATGTTTACATGGGTTCCTTGGCGCACATAGTCACTCCATCTGGGGTGCAGATTGTCACTTATGCCGACGACACTCAGTTGGTCGTTTCCTTGAATAAAAAGACAATTCTAGATCAGACCTAACTTCCTGCCTGGAAAAAGTGGCCAGATGGATGGACACCTCATTCTTGAAGCTTAATGGGGCGAAAACTGAGGTCATGCTCCTTGGCAATGCCGCTCCGCTTAATATAGACTCCTTGTGGCCTAACTGTCTGGGTCCTCCTCCAGTTCCGAAAAAGCACATAAAAAGCCTAGGAGTGGTACTGGACTCCAATCTGGATTTTAAGGAACAGGCGCGGAAAGTGGCAGCCACCTGTTATGGCCTTGTGAGGATGATTAGGAAAATCCTTCCAGTATTACCTTTCATGGCCAGAAGGCTGCTAGTACAAGCACTGATTTTGTCACGGCTTGATTTTGCGAATTCTTTATACCTAGGCGCACCCTTTCTACATCCAAAATTCTACAGACAGTTCAAAATTGCGCAGCTCGGCTGCTCCTAAATGTCCCGAAAGGGCTTTCAGCCAAACCTGCTCTTGCCTCTCTGCACTGGCTTCCAATTCAGGAGAGAATTCAGTTCAAAGCTATGTGTATTGCACATAAAGCACTCTCCGGAAAAGGATCACCGATGATTTGTGCAATGATTCATCCCTACCATCCCAAAAGAGCCCTAAGATCAGAAAATAAACATCTGTTGACAGTTCCTAAAATTAAACGAACGTGAAGTGGAGGGCGCCTTTTTTCTTATAATGTTGCTAAAACCTGGAATCTCATTCCCCTCCACATTCGCTTACAACCAAACTACATGAACTTTCGCAAGCAGCTAAAAACCTTTCTCTTTCCCTGACGGGTTTTTCGAATTGAGTATTTGTGTACCTCTTAGCGCTGGGATGCCCTTGGGTAACCAGGCGCTTTATAAGTGCTACTTCATTCATTCATTCATGTTTTCATTTCTCCTCGTTTTTCCTCTTTCAATGCGTGCTGCATTCTACAGCACGCATTGAAAGAGGAAAATGCCTGTAGTGATTGATTTTGTGCAGGAAGGTGCCCCTTCCTGCACAAAAACAATCTCCCCATGACGCAGGCATCCTTGCACCATGGTGCAAGGGTGCCTGCGCCGGCACATGGCAGCAGTTTGTGCGCCAGCGCAGGGGAGAGCACAGGAATGCGACATATTATTGTAAATATGTCGCATTCCTGTGCTTTGGTAGTGCCGCAACGTGGCGCAGCCGAAGGGCTTGCGGTGCCGCCCTGCGGCACTTCATTGTAAATCTGCCCCCAAATACATACATACATTCATACATACATAGGCATAAAAATCACCCCAAGCTAAGGACAAGCTTAGATTTACTGAACCTAGTTTATGAGACTTGTGCAAGTGTTTAAAAGCCACATGCATTATAGCAGTAGTGAAATGTGCACGTTTAACACTGGCGTGCATCGTGATCATTCTGAAAAGGAGAAAGTTGTTTAAAAATATTATCCTTCCTAAAATTCTTTGTTTGTAAGCTGCGTACATACCAAAATGTGTGGATGTGTAGATATGACACACTCAAGGTCTCAGATTAAAAAATAATTCGATGCAGTGCAGCAAGTAAAGTTGCTGCGCTGCGTTGCGTGGACGGCAGATAGCAGAACAGCTCCATACCTACTGGCGCACTTTTGGCTGCCAATGCAGATAGCCTTGCACCATAATGCAAGAGTGTCTGCTTTGTGTTAAGGATAGTTTTGGTACAAGTAGGTCATGTGATTTACGTTGAATTGTATTCACTAACACTACACTTTGCGTTACTTTTTTAAGTCAAACCCAACTCAAACACAATGGAAAGTGTTTGTAAATCTGGGCCTTGGACTTTGTGTAGGACATACCTCTGGTTGGATATATGGAGTGCAAATGGATTCCAGAGAAAGGTGTGAAAGGGGAACATGTAACTTTCATTATACTAAAAGGTAGAAAATGGAAAGCTAATGACCATTCATTATAAAACAAATAAAGGTAGGGGACCTGAGATTATACATATTGGACAGTGTAAGAAGAGAGCCTTTCTACATCCATTTCTAGGTCTGGCTTGTTAGTAAAACAGGAGGATATGAGAAATGGTGTTGGTTTTCTAGATACAGTGCATGACACTGGTAGCAGAAGGTTTTTAGGCAAATGAATCTTACAGGGAATTTATAATATCTTGTATATCTCCATGGGTTTGCGCAGAATGCATAATTTCTCATAATGAACGTCGGGAGTGAGCTGAGCATACAAAGTAATGGTGATTCAGCAATCATTGGGGAGAGCCCAGGATGAGGCAGCTCGGAGATGCAACTACCAAGAAATGCATGCCATTGCTAGGCAACACTATTCGGGCAAATGGATATTCATTTCCTCCATGTGGTGTATTAACAAGGAAGCAAGCAGTGGGAATTGAAAAGAATGAAGGGTCGAAAAGGAAAAAAGAACAAGTGGAGATGTAAAATATGGATAGGAAGAAATAGGACACATGACGAAACAATTATTGTAAAACAAAAGAATGCACAATACCCTGGAAGCCTAAACAATAGCTTACTGATGAATAGAACTTATGGCTTATGCCTGACCATGCAAGCTCTCTAAAGTTGTTGGCAATATATCAACAATAAGGCTGTCCAGTAAAATGTTCCATGCTTTTCAATGATGTTCCATTTCCTTCTAGCCATGCCATTAACACGTCAACACAATGGGAGTGATTTTCGAGTTGTCTCTCACTTCTGAAACTACCAGTGTGGATAGGACATCGCTGTGCTTGACAGATGGTTACCTCACGATATCATTCTATAAGACACTCACTGAATAAAAGCAAAAAGAAGTCAAGCGAAAAGAACATCAGAAATTGTGCTAATTTTATTTTCGACCTAGAGATTGACACAATGGGGTGGGCAAAATAATATTTATCCTCCAACACAAACGTCAGTATTTCCTTACCAGATAAATTTGCAACGAATGAAATAGAAAATACACCTTACTGAATGTCGTTTCACCCTGGATCCTGATGCCTAAAGGGTTAAACATTATGCCAAAACAACATTATGTTGAAATACCAGCATGCTGCAAGTCAGAAAAGGTGTTGATCACGATTCAAGCCCAAAGACTGTAACCATGTAGGGTTGCATCGTGTGCCTTGCTCTACTGGAAAAACCCCAGCAGGTTTAGGGTTCTGTTGTGTTGTAGCTATGTTTGTGCAATGTAAGAAACACAGACACACACACACAGACACACACATATATATTATCTGTCGCTCCTAGAGTGCACCTTGCAAGTGGTATGATGAGATAGTAGCTTTGATTTCTTTCACTGTCTTTCCTGTGCACCATTTCCATTTATTGATCTTCAAGAGATTAGACTTGTGGGTAGACAACAGGGCAAGAATATCTAGTGCACAAGAACATTTTGCTTCCAAATGGGCTCTGCTCAACCCAGAAGCAGTTGTGTGGAATCTGAAGGTTGCAGTACACATTTCTGTGGAACACAGTGTTCTGGGGATAAAGTAAGATAATTTTTTTACAGAACTCAGTTTCATTGGACATCTTAAATTAATTATGATCTGACAAGGATAACCACTGTGAGCAGATAAGGAGTTCAGTAATCATAAAAATGTGTTACAGCAATATTCTAGTGAGCGAGTGGGGCACTGACAATTTGGGAGAAGCAAAGAGTACCCATTGCTTAAATGATGTTTTGCCTGTCCAAGTTGATAGGATCAGCTACCCCTTTATTCAGTAATTGGCAGACTGTACCTGTGCAGGGCTGTAATGGCACTCTTCACAGCAGATTAATACCCAGTGACATAGCATGAGAGCCGTGATCCCTAGTGAAAGTAAGTAATTCATCTCCACGAGCCAAGCTTCACTCCTTTTCTGTACTTAATACCTCATCTTTAATGTCTTCTTTCCACTTTATCTAATTTCTCCCCCTTCTTTCGATTTTACTTTGCCTTTCTTTCTTCTTGCCACCAGTCTCCTTCTCTCTTCTGCTGCATTTAGGATGGGAGCTGCACTCAGTTAAATGATTAGTGAGGAAAAAGTAAGAAGAAAATGGGTAAAATGCTCCTTTACTCACTCACTCCTTATTTCTGAGCAGCATGGGCTGGGAGTTTATGTCTTTGTTGTACCATACTCCACATATAGTGAAGCCAGACTGGAGAAGCCACAGTGGGGGCTTTCCTAAATGTCTCTAGTAAATGGTGAATCGGAGAGGGGGAATCACATGACAATCATATCTCAGTCTGTAGTGCTATCCTTGCAGTGTTATTGCCCTATGTCAGATGGTATTAGGCCATGCCCTCACCCGCTAAAAACATGCAGCTGACCCCTAGTATGGATTCAAGAGGTGGGATGGCCCCAGGCTATTCCAGGTGCTCCAGCTTCCCTTCAATCCTGCACAGTATTTTCTGATGATCAGATCCCCCAGACTATGCTATCCAGTCGCGACTGTCTCCCTGACCCTTCCACCCGAGGCTGATTTATCTGCCTCTCATTTTTCAAGGTCTTCCCATAGAGAATGCAGTGACGTCTTCTGATCTGTCCTGAGTTGAGAGTCTGATACCTGCTCCATATGCAGTTACTGCAAAGAAATCTGTTATTAAATAACACCTGGTGCATATGTTGTTCAACCCAATTACTGAGCTATATATTTTTAAACTAAGTGAGAGAGGGTTGTTGGTCTAATTCTAGAAGACAGGAAACAAAGAACGTATGGCATATGACATCCATCCATGTGCTCTGCCTCTGCTTTGCATCTTCTAAATGGCAGACATGAACCAGAGCCACCATTACTGGAGCTAGAAAAATGGCATGGCATTGGCAACTGCTAAACCTTGGAGACATTTCCAGAATTGTTTGTAAACATGCCTAGAGTAGGATTAACATTTTTATTGAAAAAAACTATGCCCACCGGAAAAGTTACACACCACTTTGTAGTACCCTTTTACATTTGGAAAGTGAGTGCCGATCTAGGCACACAGAGACACATGCCTACCTGTGTTTCTACTTACTACTTGTTACCACAGTTGTGAAGTTTAGTAGCAATCTAATAGGAATTGCCAGTACCCAACTCAGTGTTGCATATTTCAATTAGCATAGAAGAATGAAAGTCTGAGTTTGCAGCAACAGATTTGAGCCTCTATTCTTCTATTTGCCCTCAGTCAACCACACTCGGCAAAACCTGACCACTGAAGTATCTTATCAACTACATATCTACTGGTAAGCTGACTTAGTGGGGTAAGACACTGTCACAAGGAGTAATGCATCAAGTGGAGACATCCTCATAAGTTCAAGGTCATGTTTATTTACTCCTTTCTACGTGGCAGCGGCCGCAGCAAGAAAGCTGTTGCTTCTACCGCGCCGCATCGCTAATGGTCTCCCTCAAGTGCAGACCATTCCAGAGCCCGCATCACCACACAATTGGGTGCCGAAATGCACGGCATGCAAAGGATGGCCATACAAAGAGGCACAGGATATAACACATCTCCCTCCTCCCAAAAGAACTTAACAAAAGGAATTGCAATAGTTAAAAAATGATAAGCATAACTCAAGAACAGTTGAAAGCATAACTCATGACCATCTGGTAAAAATGAATTTCAAGATCACAAATAACAGTTGGTACCGGAAAGAACATATCAAAATCAAACATAGCTACAAATCATGACAAAATAAAATCTTTATACTTTGCAGGACCACAACGACTTCTTTGTTGAATTTGTCTCATCTGGTGGACAAGTGACTCCTTCTCAGATGTGGTTTTAGACTGAAAAGAACGGTCATTGGCAACACTGGTATCACTAACTTCATCCTTACGCTGAGAAATATCACCTTTGTCTGCCAAGTTGCCTTCAGCGTGCTTCACTTTGACCACCCATTCACA